>JAGFNQ010005535.1:355548-476005 GCA_024364735.1 Boesenbergia rotunda
CGCCGGCTAGACCCGAGCGACCGCCTACCAACGAACGATCGGTGGCGGTCGGGCGATAAATAATTTTTTTAAAAATTTAGTATTTTAATTAAAATTTTATTAAATTAAATAAATTATAATTAGGATAAACTAAATAAATTTAATACAAAATATTACCTTACTTTTTAATTTTTAGTATAAATAAACATATATTATCATAATCCTTAATTTTCAACTAATGGGCAATATGGTAAAATATTACATTAGATTATATACTATTACCTCCAAACAAACAAGATTTTCTTTGATCATCTAAATTTAACCAAACAACATTAGGTTATGTTTCATTCCCCCTAACCTTGGTTATGTGATTACCAAGTAATCACATAACCAAGGTCATGTATGATAACTTGAACCAAACGCACCCCTAAGGTTCATACCAACATGAAAATGACAAAAACAAGAGCAATTGGTTCATATAACATACATATAATACATATTCTAACACTAGGAAGCATTAGTAAGTAACATGACATCTTTAACTTTTCTTTCTCTTTCTTTTTGCCCTTATTTATCATGGCATAATGCAACATGGATACCTTTCATTCAACCCTAATTCACATATATTCTACTGATCAAAACATTTAGATAGGGTTATCACTGTATAAAAACACAACACAATATCCCACAACTCATACAACATGCATACATTGAGTATCCTACTACAAAGGGGCATTATTAAATGAGGTAGTGACCTTAACCCATTCTAAAACCTAATTTAAGAAACTGATCAGAAATTTTTAAGGTTCATATCAACATGAAAATGACAAAGACAAGAGCAATTGGTTCATACAACATACATATAATACATATTCTAACACTAGGAAGCATTAGTAAGTAACATGACATCTTTAACTCTTCTTTTTCTTTCTTTTTGACCCTTATTTAGGGTATTAACCCCACGTGTTCAGAGGGGAAATATGACCTAAAAATATATATAAAACCCTCAAACAACCATTAACAAGGAATTAAAACATTAGCTAGTCAAAAGAACCCAAACATCTTCTTGTGGCCAAAGAGTCTATGGCTTCATGAGTGCCTTGGCCTAAACCTTTAAGGGTCTTTTGCTTCATCTTTTTTTTTCATCATAATTCATAACTTAACATCAAGAAAACATTGGAGTCATTAGATAACATCAAACACAAACCTAAGCCCTAAATCTCATGTTGGCCGAAACTTGCCTATAGGGAAACCTTCACGATTTTTTACAACACATCGCCAAAAACATACAAGAACATGAATCAAAAACATATATAACTATTATGTTGCAGGTGAGGGGAGTCTTACCCTTGTTGTCTTGGTTATAAGCCTCGAATAGAGAAACAAAAGGAAACTTTCTTGACCTTAGAGTACTCCTTGCCTTTATAGCCTTGTAGAAGAACTTGGATCTTCAAGAGGGAGACCTCTTGTGAAGTTTTCCAAATGGAAACCCCCTTTGAAATTTCGGCCAAGAAGGAAGAAGAGAGGGGAGAGGAAAGGCCTTGGTGGAAGGGAAGAAGAGAAAAGTAACTTAAGCCTCTTCACTTCTCATCCCACCTCTTTATACTAAGTGAAGGGGGCAAGTGAAAGGGCATGGTGCCTCCTCTCATGGTGACTCTTCACTTCCCTTATCCTTACACTTATCTACAATTCCCTTTATCCTCCTAATAGCACTCCCTTGCTAGGTGAATTGGTTACATATGCATTCTTAAGGCTTACATCATCTCTAAGGCCCAAGGTTCAATCCTTGGCTCCTACATCATTTTATTTTATTTTATTTTTATTCTTTTGCAAGCCCATCTAAGCTAAGGCCCATTACATGATGTGTTATTTCTTTTATCCTCATGGGGCCCATTAAGATAACTAATGAAGTGCTATTTAAGACCCATTAGGGATTTCCACCATTTAGAGCCCATATAAAGCCTATTAACACTTACACTAAAATTCCCACAACTCTAACTATTATTCATGAATCATACTCGATATGGCTATTATTCATAATCCTACTCAATATTAGGGATAATATTGAAGGGAATTTTAGTGGGGTGTTACAATTCTCCATACCTTCTGGAAAGTTCGTTCTCGAACTTAAAATTAATGTCACAGTTATCTTCCACTAATGTCACCGATCATTTCTTTATTGTCCTTATTGATGCTCTATTCTCAGCAACACTTACTTCCCTAGCCATAAAAACATGTATCCAATTACTCCCTCAGTTATCTTCTAATCTTAGTCATTTTTCCACTCATTACTTTATTATCTTTTATCTCTTCTCTCTTTTTTCCCACCTCCTCGAAATCTCGAATAGATGAGGATATCGTCGATGAAGACGATCACAAACTTGTCAAGGAATGCCAAGAATACCCGATTCACCAAGTCCATAAACATGGCGGGAGCATTAGTTACTCCGAAGGGCATAACAACGAATTCAAAGTGTCCGTATCTAGTCCGGAAAGCCGTCTTCGGGATATCGTCTGGTTTCACTTTAACTTGATGGTAACCTGATCTAAGATCGATCTTCGAAAAGACGGTAGCTCCCTTTAGTTGGTCTTAATCGTCACATTATTTAGAGCTCGATAATCTATGCACAGGCACATAGTTCCATCTTTCTTTTTCACGAACAGTACCGGAGCTCCCCATGGAGAGTGACTCGGGCGAATAAAACCCTTGTCGAGTAACTCCTGCAGCTGTCCTTGAAGCTCCTTCAACTCAGCTGGCGCCATACGGTAAGGTGCCTTGGAGATCGATTTAGTGCCAGGAATCAGTTCGATCTCAAATTCGATTTCTCTGTCCGGGGCCAATCCTGGTAGATCGTCTGGGAATACCTCCGGATATTTGCATACCACTCTGATATCACTTAGTTTCTGATCCTTTGTTTGGGTGGTGCTGACCACATATGCCAGAAAACCAGTGTATCCTTTCATTAGCATCTTCTGCGCCTTTAGAGCCGATAAGAATTTCCCCGGTTCTCTTCCTTGGCTCTCCGATGAATTCAAACATAGGTTCTGCCTCGGGTTGGAATACCACTTTTCGCTTACGACACTCGATAGAAGCACCGTATTTGCTCAGAAAATCCATACCCAGTATTGCATCATAATCTTGCATGTCGAGTACTATCAGGTCGCAATAGAGATCTCTTTCAACGATTCTGATTGGTGCTGCACGCAACACGTGGGTGGATGCCATTGTTTCTCCCGAAGGCAGGGTTGTTTGAAATTTACAGTCTAGAACTTGTAGAGGTATGTCTATCTTCTTAGAGTAAGGCATGGAAATAAATGAATGCGTTGCTTCAGTGTCAAATAACACAGTAGCATGCTGACTGTAAATAAAGATCTGACCTGTAACAACCGTCAAAACATTCGCTGCGTCCTCCTTGGTAAGTGAGAAAACCCTGGCGTTCGTCGGAACTAGCGGGGCTTCCAATCTGCCTTGACTTATCTGAGGACCTTCCAGTGCATCTTGCATATAATGCAGTTGGGCAGGGGCACCCTGGTGCTGGATCAGCTGCTGAGATGGTGCCTGAGGCTTAATAGGATAGTTGAAGGCCCTGTGTCCTTCCAACCCACAGGTGTAGCATTTATTTGTACCTCTGCGACATTCTCCAAGATGCCTATTTCCACATTTCACGCACGAGTTGATCTTGGGCTTCTTGTTCGCTGGACCGCCCTTAGGATCGTTCCATTTCTTCTTGTCGTTACGGTTCCCTTTCCAGCTGGTGCCCGTGTGCTGACCTCCTGAGTTGGCTTGGTTCTTGTTCTCTGTCGGCATCTCCTTCTGCTGATTAATACTGTTCAGATAATGCTCGGTGATCAAGGCGCTATTGAACAGCTCCTCTGCGGTCTGCGGTCGGTTAACTCCGCCGGCCACATTCAGAGCTATCTCGGGCCGCAACATTTTCAACATCAGGCGGACATTTTCTTTCTCCATCTTGACCAACTCGGGACATAGGCGAGCTAGCCTGTTGAATCTCTTGACAGCTTCATTGACTGACAGATCGCCTTGACGAAATTCCATAAACTCATCGTAGTGTTTGTTGGTGACCCGCATGTGGAAGAACTCCTCGTAAAATTCTGATTCGAAGTCCGTCCATTTCATCTGGTTCACGGGTCTTTTGGCCTTGACCCTTTCCCACCACATTCTGGCATCGCCAGAAAGGCAGAATGACGCACACTTGACCTTCTTGTGGTCCGGCCAGTCCAGCAGCTCCATAGTACTCTCTACCGTCTTGAGCCAGGCCTGAGCATCCCACGGTTCGCAAGCACCCATAAAAGTTTCCGGCTTCAGTCTCTGCCACTGGATTAAGTAAGCTTCCGGTCGCATTCCGGTGGCAGGGCCTGTCGGGGGTGCTGGCGGAGTCAGAGGCACTATAGGTGTCACCGTCTAGTTCACAGATGGAACGGTAGTATTTGCTTGTTGGCTCCATGAGAATCAAATATGTCTAGGTGTAGGAGCTCAAGTGTGGCTTGAGTTAAGTCTGATTGGGTAGATTTTGATAGATCGAATGTGTCTGCTAGAGGGGGGGTGAATAGCAATTCTTCATCGTTTTCTCTACAAGATTGTTAGCACAGCGGAATATACAATAAAAACAAACAAATACTAACCAATGCTAACACGGAAGATTTACTTGGTATCCACCCCGGACGGGTGACTAATTCAAGAATCTGTCGGTAGATCACGCCCCGGATAACCTCCGGCTAACTCTGTCGCTCCTTGTGGGTGGAGAAATCTCGCCACAACACCTCGGACGCTATCTGAGCACAAAAGACTACTAACTCACTTTACCCAAGCGAGTTTCGTCAAGAGATAGTAGCCTGAAACGAGCCCCTTTAAATAGGGCTCGAATCTGAAACAGGCGCTACCAGTCGTCTGCCCTTGAGGCAGTCGACTGGTCCCAGTCAGATTCGACCGTTGCCGTACAACGTTCGAATCTGCCAGCCTGTTCCAGCCGACACCAGTCGACTGCCCTCCTGGCAGTCGACTGGTACACACCTAAGCCTAGGGTTTCACTCCTGAGTACATTTCACTCCGCACTCAAACCCTCCCGGCTTGGCCCCTGAGTACAATCACTCATACTCAGACCCTCACAACCCGGTTGACTCTTCACCAGCAGCCTCGAATGTTGCCTTCACGCCCTCTTCATCTTCGTCCCTCGTCCCTCGGATGCGCACGCAAACCTCCAGTTTGCCTCTATGCCACCCTTCACGTACGTCTCGAAGTCCGCGTCCCTCGGCTCATCGTCCCTGCTATCCAACAGTTCCTCGGATGCGCACGCAAGCCTCTAGCTTGCCTCCATGCCATCCTTCACCTGAAGACATCAATGTGTACCTGTACACCTGCACACTCATGTACACATATTAGTCCACAATAAGCCCTAACTTAACCATATTTCCCACACACAGCAAAACCCCATGATCCTCCAGATCATCTCAGGGCTGATTGCCTCAACAATCTCCCCTTTTTGATGTGTGGCAATATGTTAAGTTAGGAAAACATATAGCAATAACAAAAGCAATAGCAATTGAAAATCAAAGCATAACACATAAGAGACAACCTCCCCCTTAGCCTATGCTTTCTCCCAATTTTCAATTCTTATTGCTCATACCAAGTTAAGTTCTCCCAACTTAACTCCACTCACAACAACCGGTTAAGTTATCCCAACCTAACTCCAAGGTATCACAAATCAATCAAGGTTAAGTTTTGACCCAAACCTAACTTAACACCCAAGTTCTCCCCCTTTGACACCATCAAAAGATTGCCTCTAGCAACCCTACCCTTGGTGCCAAATAGAACTCAACCAGATTTCTGAAAAACTCCTCAGAAATCACAAAATTGCACTCTGCCCAAACTACCAGTCAACCGCCCCTTAGGGCAGTCGATTGATACGACAGTTTTTGAGTTTCCAGCCTAAATTCAGAAACGCGTATAAAATTTCAGAAAATCTTGAAAAATGTGAAATTTTGCAAGCACGTTTGTTAGAGTATTCCCTACCCTAGAAAAATATTGGTTCATGAAAAACATCAATCGTGCTTGACTTTTGGTACAAACTCAGAAATTGTCAACTTTGTATCAACAATCAATTTTATATATCCTTCTATATGTTTGCCAACCCTTATCATCATCATTCCACATATAGAATGGTTTCCAAACTACTCTTTTCATATGGATATTTTTATTTTGACAACACTCCCCCTTTTTATCTCTTAAAGCTTAAATGACCAACCAATATATGTTAAGCAATATATAGAAATCCCATGCCCTTAACTAGAGAAATCCCATCATTTAATTTTCAACCAATATATATTAAGCAATATAAACAATATAGGATTTCAAACCATTTCATGAACACATATATAAAAATCATAATTTAAAACCATAGCTTTTTATCAATACAATTTTACCAATTTCAAATAAAATTTAAATCATGTATCATAACACAATAATCAACTCATGTATCAAAGAATAAATAAAATAAAGCAAGTTAAGATCAAATCATGACATAACATAGCATAAACATAAATTGTATCATACATCAAGATAAGAAAAAAATATAAAAGTTGTCATGAAATAAAAATATGAAAAAGTGGCAAGGGCTAAAGCCCTGAAGTTATCCAACTGATACAAATTTAGAATAAAGGTGTTTGAGAGGTATAATAATGATACATCAAAGAACACCACTCTCAACACAAGACTGCTCTAAATGCTGCACCATCCTATCAAATCATGTCGTCATCACTGCCTGGAGGAGGAGGAGGTGGGGTCTGATAAGCGAGATGCAGCTGTCGTAGCATCTCATACATGTTATCCTGACGGCTGGTAAACCCATGAACCGCCGCCTCAATCCTCTGCTCCGTCTGCTGGACTCCGTGGATGTCCTCACGGATGCCATGAACGTCCTCCTGAAGCATGTGAACATCTGATCGGAGCTGAGTAAACTCTACACATGTAATAATCCCTGTAGGCTCCTCATCCTAGCTGGATGACTCTGGACGCTCCCTCCAGACAAATGCCCCCTGTCGACTCTCTATGCCTGCCAAGGACAATTGGCGTGTGCCAATCTGGTCATAGTCCTTGGACAGGTGCTTGACCTGACCGCTGGTGACGCGGATACCAAATAGCAACTGGAAAAACTCGGTCAAAACGTGATAAAATGGCATGTATATTTTCCCATTTACACTTTGGGAAAAATGGCAGATGGAGGTGAAAACATGAAGAGAGACATCTATATCCAATCTCCGCTCAAGGGCATACATCATTATTAGGTGAGGCAATAAGATCCTTGCCCTTCCCTTAGTAACGATGGGTAGGAGATACTCTACAACAATTTTGTACAGAACATGACTGAATAGACTCATGGATTTTGCATCAAAGGTGCGCTCAGACTCATGCTTATGTCTTCTAAAGTAATGCAAATGAATCTGGTCAATGGTAACGTCAGGAAACTCAAGTGGCTGAACAACATTGGAAAAATAAGTATTTGCATTATTTGATGCCCGACACTCTAAAAAACTAGCCAAAACCATGGCTGAGAAGGGGATGGTGACACCAGCCACTCTAGACTCATAAAGATTATTCTCCGAGTCAATACAAGTCAAGTTGGCATAGAACTCCTTACATAAGTCAACATTAATATCATGTTGACAATACACGAGCTGTTCTATACCAAAATGAGTGACCATTTCAATGATTTGAGGACACTTATCTTGGAAGTAGGATTTATTAAGATACCTACAATTTATTTGGACAATCTCATTTTCCTCAAACCTCTTCTTGCATTCTAGAGACCTAAATATAGCCTCTCCTGGGGCTTGCTGACTTTGACGGGATGAACCCTCACCCCTTGCCCTTTTGGAAACAACCCTAAAGTCCCACATTCATGCATGCACACCAAGACACCCCCCCAAAATGAAAAAATAACAAAGCAAACATGCACAAAAGATCACATTAGTTCCAAAACAACGTTTAAATGAAGAATTAAACCTTAAATCATGATACCTTTTCGCTAACCTCTTCATGATGTTGGTTTTTAGAGATTGACTTGAAGAGAGGAGTCTTAACCAACCCTAGGAGTAGATCAGGGTTAGAGGAGAGCTTAGGAGGGGATTTTAGGGCTCAGGAGAAGCTTAGGACGCAATGGGAACTCGGGAGAGGAAGGAGTCGTCGGGGTGGCACGCCAAAACCCTAGGTTTTGGCTGCCCCCCCCCCCCCCCCCCCGCCCGCACCCTTTCTCTTTTATAAAACTCACGGACCAGTCGACTGCCCCTCAGGGCAGTCGACTGGTAAAACTCACAGACGGTTCAGTGTTATTGACCAATCGACTGGCTCTGAGCTAGTTGATCGATACCTGAAATCCTAGTTTTTCAGTCGATGTTCAGAAAAGCATAACTAATTCTATAAATCTCCAAAAAATCTGAAATTTCGTGGAGAGATTTGTGGATCCTAGCTCTACTTGGGAAAAATATAATCTCAATCAAAACTATCCTGAATCCCTAAATTGATACAAACTTCAAAACTATCCAAATTTGATAATTTAAACTCGACTCAAAGTTCTAATTTAAACCTCTTCTTGATGCTTCTTCCCATACTTGTTCATAATACATTAAGAGCATCAATTTATATGGTATTTCCATATTAAAACCATTTTCTCTCAATTTTAATCCTATTTCCTCCTTTTTCTCCATAATTCTCCTTTTAGTGTGCCAATTCTCTAGGATTAAAGCTAACCTTAGCCTTTTAAACCTATTAGCACACTCTATAGCCCATTTAATCTGCTAGAAGAAAACCACCTGAGATCCATTGACCATGGATCCCATTTTGGCTTCTAGAGCTCTCCCTTGAGCTCTTAGCCCTAGTTACCTCCCTAGGTAACTTATCTACAATGGCAAGACCACACCGGTGCTCCTCCGGTGTTTCTTGACCTTCCACTCTCACTCTCTTAACCCTATAGACCTTTTGCTTGGTCAATTCCTTTTCTTTTTCTTTAAATGACTTTTCTTTGCCATTTTTGACCTTCTCACTACCATAGTTATAGGGCACCCTTGAATATGACATTTTACTCATTTGCCCTCCTAGGGTGGTATCCTAGACCCAACCTACCATTTCTAAGAGATTGATCTTTTTGCATCATGCTTATCCCCTTTGACCCTCTAATGACTCTATCTAGGTTTTTCTCTAACTTATCAAGTTTTTCTCTCAAAACGTGATTTTCCTTTTCTAAACTCCTAACCTTAGAATTATTTGACCTAACTTGATCATTTCTAGTTTTAACCATTATTCTAGGCAAATGTCTCCCTTCCTTAGGGTTTATGCCTTGGTCCTTAGTCCTAGAATTCCTAGGTTTATCATGAAACATAGAATTTTGAATATTTTGGCACGCAAAAGTGTTTTTGGTTCTATCATGATATTTGAAACCAAAATTACATCTAGGCAAGCAATTGTTTACATTTCTAGCATTCATAGAAGAACTTTGAGCATAAATAGAGTTAGGGATTACCTCCCTTACCTTTGGTGCTCCCCCTTGATGTGAGCTCCTTCTCCTTTCTTCTTTTTCCCATCTCCTAAGGTGCTACATCTTTTTTAATTCTCCTTTCCTTGGACATTTTGTATGGTAATGCCCTAGCTCCCAGCATGTAAAGCATCGAATATTCTTTCTTTTCTCCTTTTTAGCCTTCTCATTCTTACACCCCATGTTAGAATTTAAATTAATTGAAATAGGTTTAGAGTGTACCTCCTTTTTACCTTTCGGGCACTTGTCCTTGTAGTGCCCGTTTTCGTTGCAACCAAAGCATGTGATATGCTCTTTTGATTTAGCTTTGGTGAAGGTGGAAGTCTTTTTCTTGCTCTTGTGGGAATGAGGGTCTCTCCTCCCCCTCAATACTTGACGTTGATACTTCCTCTTCTTCGGATGATGTGGATTCTTTTTCACTCAACTCCTCCACTTCACTTGATAATGTTGTCAATTCTTTTTCCCTTTGATCTTCTTGAACACTCGAGCTTAGTTCTTTGAGCTCCTCTACTAGTTGGGCTTGTGTCGGGTTCTTATGTACTTCTTCCAATTTGGTCCATAACTCATATGCATTTTTATAATTTCCTACATCACTCAAAATATTAGTAGGCAAAATATTAACCAAAATATTGATTACCTTTTCATTGGCCCTTGCTTGTTCTTGTTGCTCCTTGGTCCAAAATCTAGGTCGGAGCTTCTTCCTATGCTTGTCCTTAGGGATCTCAAGTGGTTCCTCTAGCACCATCACGCACTCCCAATCCATGCCGAGCCACATCTTCATTCTAGCTTTCCAATAATCAAAATCTTCGTGCTCGTATGGTGGTGGTGAGTTTATATCTTCCCCAAGTTTGTCTTCCATGGTTCTTCTTTCTCTAGCGTATGCTCCCTCGGCGATTAGTCCGATCAAGAGCGGTCCTTCGCTCTGATACCAATTGATAGATCGAATGTGTCCGCTAGGAGGGGGGGGGTGAATAGCAATTCTTCGTTGTTTTCTCTACAAGATTGTTAGCGCAGCGGAATATACAACAAAAACAAACAAACAAATACTAACCAATGCTAACATGGAAGATTTACTTAGTATCCACCCCGGATGGGTGACTACTTCAAGAATCCGTCGGTGGATCATGCCCCGGATAACCTCCGGCTAACTCTGTCGCTCCTTGTGGATGGAGAAACCTCGCCACAACACTTCGGACGCTATCTGAGTACAAGAGACTACTAACTCACTTTACCCAAGCGAGTTTCGTCAAGAGATAGTAGCCTGAAACGAGCCCCTTTAAATAGGGCTCGAATCTGAAACAGGCGCTACCAGTCGACTGCCCCTGGGGCAGTCGACTGGTCCCAGTCAGATTCGACCGTTGCCGTACATTGTTTGAATCTGCCAGTCTGTTCCAGCCGACACCAGTCGACTGCCAATGGGCTAGTCGACTGGTACACACCTAAGCCTAGGGTTTCACTCCCGAGTACATTTCACTCCGCACTTAAACCCTCCCGGCTTAGCCCCTGAGTACAATCACTCATACTCAGACCCTTACAACGTGGTTGACTCTTCACCAGCAGCCTCGACTATTGCCTTCACGCCTTCTTCATCTTCGGCCCTCATCTCTCGGATGTGCACGCAAACCACCAGTTTGCCTCTATGCCACCCTTCACGTACGCCTCGAAGTCCGCGTCCCTCGGCTCATCGTCCCTGCTATCCAACGGTCCCTCAGATGCGCACGTAAGCCTCCAGCTTGCCTCCATGCCATCCTTCACCTGAAGACATCAACCAAGTCCATGTGTACCTGTACACCTGCACACTCATGTACACATATTAGTCCACAATAAGCCCTAACTTAACCATATTGCCCACACACATCAAAACCCCATGATCCTCCAAATCATCTGAGGGTCGATTGCCTCAACAGCTTTGTGAGTTGATTTTGTTTGTTTACCTTGTTGACATGGGTTACAGATTGAATTTTCAAAATTTTTAATTTTTGGAATTCCCATAACTACACCGTTTTGACTTAATTTTGAAATTACTTTTGTGTGAGTATGACCTAGTCTCCTTTGCCAAAGGTTAGTTTCTTCATGTTGGGTCAAAAGACACTTAGGGGGCGCTTGGTATATATTCGGTAATGGGAATGGTAATGGGTTTTCATTGAGGGGTTAATGGCAATGGGAATGATTACTGGATTGATGGTGCTTGGTATAGATACTGGAATGGGTATAATTACCATTGATACTGCTTGGTATGAATAAGAAAGTAATGGGAATCAGAGAAAATTTACAATTTTATCCTTACTAATTAAATGCATAAAAAATTTATTGAATAATTTTTATTAGAAAAGACATTTGATAATGAAATATACAGTCTTGGAAATGATGCAACCAGAAGACGTATCATATCTTCCTTTTATGAAATCATAGTAATCTCCCTCTAGCACTGGGATCAAACAAACACAATGTTTTGATGGATCAACCTGACCGGTTGAATTGAACCTACATTGGATACGGTGGATCGAATAGCACTGGGTAAAATTACCAGTAATTCATGAAGTAACAATATGGGCATATGCTAATCTAAAAAAAAGTACAAAAGTGAGGTACTTGGGGAATACTGTCTCTCGTATGGAGAAGAAAAAGTGAGGTAGTAGGGCAGAAATAACGACCAAGAGAGTAGTCATCCAATAAAGAGGACTTGAGGCACAGGCTTCCAGAAAAACCTGGTATGCACTTGAGGATATCATTGGCGGGAAGAAACCATAAATCACTAGGAAATTGTACCAAACTAGGATGCTTCCCCATATAACAAAGTGTTGGATCCATGTGAAGTAGCTGAGGTAGATTGCTAATTGACAATTCACTATCCACACTACGCAAGTGTACATTGTTACTCTGAGGATGTCTGACCCTGCCGCACGACCATCCTCGCGGAATGCTTGATGAAATATGGACTTAAGAAAGAGTTGTCACATTGATGGTAATATTCCAAATCAACATTGCCTAACTATACAATCCCTACATAATCAGTTAATCACATAATCATTAATCCATAAACAACAGGAAATTACATAAAAATAAACCTCACAAAGCAACTTCAAACTGCTGAGCTGACAAAATTTCAATTCTGGAGATATATTGAGTGAACAATGTTTTTTTTCCCTATCCAATTGTATGTTCTCACTGAATCAAGTATCTGACAATGTAGTATAAGGTGGGTGTCATAAAAACTGTAGAAATATTAAGCATCAAATTCATGAGATTTGGCAACTACTGTAGTAACAAGAGCAATGTTCGACTTTCAACAAAAAAAATTTCATCAAAAAGAGCAATGTTCGACTTGATGTGCCGTCTTCAATGCTTCCACCGTCTTCAACGCTTCCACCGTCTTCAACTACTGTGGAAATATTAAGCATCAAATTCATGAGATTTGTCTCTGGTTTTCACAGTCGAACCTTCCAATGCCGTCTTCAACGCTTCCACCGGCTTCGATCTGCCATCAGGAAGGCGGCATTGGGGCTTAAGCGGGAAGTCGGAATTTGGCGGATCTACCGTGGATCGAGGCTTAGGGTTGCGATCGGAACTTACTGCTTGAGCAATCTCTCGATCTTGCGGGATTTCAACTCAATTCTGGTGATGATGGCCTCTAGGTTGTCCTCCTCGACAAAGCCCTCAGCCATGGCTTCCACTGCCGTCTACGCCGCAGCTACGCACCTCGATTTTGGAGACTCTTGGAGAGGGGAGAAGCGGGCGGCGCCTGGAGAAGGAGGGGACACGAGGTGGGGAGGGGGAGAAGAGCGACGACTGGAGAAGGAGATGAGAGACGCGAGGTGTCACGCCCCGAGACCCAGGAGCTGCTGGTCCAATAGAAAATCGGACAGCACCTCCCCTGTCCGGCGGACAATTTACACGTACATACAATATCCATACACACACGCAGTTTAATAATTTGGCCTCAGGCCTCAAAACTAAAACATAAACTGACCATAACACAAAATAAATCATACCTGACTGCGGACCGGTCCGACTTATGTGAAACAACAAATACAACAACAACCCCTTAAGGCACACAACAACACTCCCAAGACATATACAAACCCAATAACTGAATATGGAAACATAGACACTGCAAAGTACAACACAAAACATGTCGCGATGGGTAGGGACTGGCTGCTGTGCTCTTCTGGCGACTCCAAGTATTACAACCTGAAATAAAAACATATATGGCAACGGGGTGAGTCCATAGCTCAGCGAATACCCAACAGATATGCATAGAAGGTTATACCAACACTAAGAGTTCAGCTAATACAGACTCATATCAACAGTAGGGAAAGACTAGTACTGAACATACTGAGGTAGATACATACCTGAATCCATCTAACCTGGAAAGAGGGTAAGAAATACCAAAGGAAAACCAATAGGCATATAAACACAGATAACAAGTCTCCAGTATATGCGATGTCAAACAAGTGCAGCAAATAAGTGCAGCAAACAATGCACGATGCAAAATATGCACATGGTGCAATGACATGGTCACCCCTGACACCAGACAGAATCATCGTACACCTGTCATAGGGACGTCTGAACGGGTAGGGCTCTGACAACTGTACACCCTGCCATCACTGCTCCTGAGTGACCGAGTGGACAGGATGCTGGCGAGGGACCACCCCTCTACCCTAAGCAATGGGGGAGCTCCGCTCTCATCTCCTCGTGGCTCAGTACGAGAAGGGATCCCTGGCTGCTACCACGCCCGCGCTCACCCTCCAAACAGTGGCCGAATGGAGCAATACAGGGCAAATGCACACATCTACGGTATCCACTAACCCATGAGTGGCCGTGTGTGCAGGTCATGTACCGGAAGACGATTAGGCTCAACCACAAGGGAGTCGCTGATCGCCGGCATGCAACAGTGCAAGGATGGTGTATGATAGATACACATACCTCCCTCCCAAGTCCTCAGTATACTAGGTCTCAGTCTGAAATCCTACAACATGAAATACAGGTAGCCTACAAGGTATACTGGCCTGAAACTACAGATCTCTCAAGGTCAAGTGCAAGAGGTACATCCCGATATCTAAGCATACATACAGATATGACAATACCTGAGACCGAAGGGAACCAACAACATGATAACTCAGGGATAAACAACAAGTATCCAGAACTGGTATAATAACTCAGGGATAACTAACAAGTATCCAGAACATGCCTAATAACGCAGGGATAACTAACATATATCCAGAACATGCATAATAACTCAAGGATAACTAACATGTATCCAGAACAGGTATAATAAATAAGGCTAGCGTATAATCTTACTGCTATCTATAACCAACCATGCATAGCAATATGACAATATCTAAAAGATAAGTCAAGGGGTACCCGCCTCCAGAGAGTAGAAATGGCTTGTATCAATAAGAACCTCCCGTCCGATACTCCGCAACCAAAAGTCCAAATCAGTGCCCTGTATCAAAGGACATTTTAAATAGCTATTACACAATTGTTAAATAGCTAAACAAAACCCTAAACCGTATTAGGGTTAACCTACTCAACCTATTTCATTTAATTACATCTAATTAAATGATAAGTTCCTAACTACTTCATGTAGTTTTGGTTTGGGTAAATTCTTAGATTTTTATACTCATCCAAGAATTCGGTAGAACCCAAGAAACAACCCAATAGATTTGATGAAAACCTCACGCCATCATCACTAATCAAATCTCATAACACAAAACACAGTTACATGCTTAAATCCGATCCTGATCCAACATATCATCTCATAGTAAGCAACCTAATGTTTCAATCCATTGAAACACATTTTCAAATAAGAACAACCTATTGTTCAATTGATACGCTATAACCATCTCTAACTAAAATCCAATTCAATCCCAAAAATACAGGATCAGAAACCCAAAGCTAAATCCAATACCAACACAAAGCACACGCAAGAAGCAATTTGATTAGAAAATATCAAAGCTAAAATCTCATAGCACAGAGCTAAACTCACATCCCATTCCCAGATTTGAATTCCATACGGTATCAAAAATAGAAATCCAATTCAATCACCATACCCAAATCCAAGAGCATCATTATCAAATTCTCACCCAACTTCGCTGAAAGAATAATTCTGCTATCATCCAGCAAGATCAACCTCACCAAGGAGCTCCATCACGATCGACCCCCAAACTCGGAGCTGAACGCCTCTCCCAAACCCTAAATCATTCGTGGCACATCCAAGAACAATCGTGATCAGGGGAATCAAGTCCACAACAATCGCCAATATCTTGGCGCGATTGGAAAGAAATGAGAAAAGGAATGCATCATACGACACACTCACCTTCAACCCGCCTGGAGTGGTGATCGATCCGAACTCCGTAGGAGCACGACGACCACCGACGATCACCTGATCGGCACAACTTCCACTCGGCAAGATCTCAGCCACAAAAGAGGGGAAGGGAAGAAGGAGAGTTGCGCTGGGGCAGAGGATCGCCGGCTCAAGAGGATGGCCCGACGGCGTTCGTTGCGGCTAGGTCTCGCGAAGGGGAGAGGAAGAAGGAAGTCGGGTCGGGCGGCTGCGGCTGCGGCTTTAGTTGCGATCTCGCGAATGAAGAGAAAGGAGAATAGATAGGGTCTCGGCCGATTAAAACCTAGGTTAGATTTTAATCAACTATATATATAATATCTATATATATATATATATAAATATATATATATATATATATATTATGCTTCTCCAATAAATCAGATAACCTAATTATTTTATTTTCTTTATCCGATTTATCCTCGTAAATTCCACCAAGGGTTTTAGAAAAATTTCTAAAAATTTTCCATCATATTCTACAAGATTATTTCTTGATTTAAATTTTTAAAATTACTTGCCGTATTTTACACGAGGTGGGGAGGGGGAGAAGAGCTGCTGCTGGAGAAGGAGATGAGAGACGCGATGGGGAGGGGGAGTCGACGCGGCGTGCGGGGGCTTTGCTGTCTGCGAGAAAAAAAAATGAGAAGAGAGGAATGGGTTTAGTGATAATCGAGGGGTGAGTAGGTTATCAAATTAAGGGTATCAAAATCATACATTGATTCCGGTTCCCATCTACCAAGCATCATATATGAGAATGAAACAGATTTGATTCCTATTTCAGCCTCTTAAACCCGTCTATCAAGCGCCCCCTTAGTAAATGGACACTCGCGGGACTATTAAATTTTATAAAAAATAGTCGCTCAAGGTGCTCAAATAACTCCAAAGTCAGTCAAATTATCAAATTTAAAATAAATTTATTTATTTGCCAATTTTTAAAAGAAAATATGCCTAATATTATATATCCATAATAAATTATGCGTTGCTTAGTAAGCCAAGTCATCAAGGTTACTTAGCAATGTGGGACAAGAATAATGCCCCGGTCGGATAGTTCTATTTCCTAGCCGGGTCATGTGGTCTTTTGTGCGGTCCACTGAACCGGTCGCCATAAATATCGAAGCCGACGAGGTGACTCGTCGACGAAGCGGCTTATGTTCACTGCCGCTCGACTCGGCCGAGTCGCGCTTCCTCGGGCCACCGATCCCGCGCCTTAACTCGGTGCCTCCCCCATCCCTCGCCATCCTCCCCCTTCGCTACTTTCTTCTCCAGTTCCAGCTACTGTTGCTCCGCCCTCTGATGGAGCCCGCCGGATCCGCCTCTCCGGGGCCGGACCCCTTCGGCGCCGACTACGTCCATGTCTCGAAATCTCCCCCCGACGAGGCGTCTCTTCAGACGGAACGACCCGAGTCGTCCGACTTCGATCTTTTCCCTGAGGTGGCGGAAGGGATATCATTCGAGGTGGTGGAGCAGGACGCGAGTGGCATGCAATCGGGAGATCGGGAGGGTTCGGCGACGGTGGAGAAGAGAGTGTTGCCGGAGAATCTGGCGAAGGGCGTAGTGTTCCTGGAGTGCGAGTCCTCGGCCGAAGGTGGATCCTGCGATGTCTACCTTGTCGGCACCGCCCATGTTTCTCAGGTGCTTTGCTCTCTCTAGACATCTTCGAAATCAAAATTAAAAAAAAAAAAGAAAACTCTTATTTTTTTCGGATTTTCTTTTCCTTTCTGATGATAAATTGAACTATATTCGAAATCAAGGTTTCTAATAAATTTCTTAGTTTTTTATCGAAGTGTATATGTTTGATGAATGAGGGGAGAGAAGAAACGCACATAGATAAGAATATGGGAAGAACAAATGAATTGTTAATTGAATTAATGCTTGCCGTTTTACGTTGCACCGATTAATCTCTTTACATAAAGAGAGATGATGTTAGCCTCAATTATCAAGCATAGCTGCCATCTATTCAAATATCATTTTTAGCCATACGGGTGTGGTGCAGTAGTAAGCACTCAGAGCAACAATAAGAAGATCAAAATCGGCTTAGTGTTCATAAAATTTCAAATGAAATGAATATCTTGAAGGTCGGCTTCTAAGTTCTGAGTGTGCATAAATGTGCTCCAAATTTACCCGGTAGGTGAATCAAGGGAGAAGCTGTCTATCTCTTTAGGATTAATTGGGGGAAGTTTGAACATCGGAATTATATATATATATATATATATATAGTTTTGTTGATGTGCACACACACCTACGGGCAATCCGTGAGCACCTAGTGTTAATTTTTTTTTTAAAGTTTAGGGTTTAGTATTTAGGGTAGAGGAAGTGATTTTTTATTAACACTAGGTGATCATGGATTGCAAGGTAACAAATCTCTCTCTCTACATTGATGATTTGACTTGTCTGACAATTTTCTCGATGAATGAGTTGACTTGTCTGACACAAAGTAAATTATATCTCATTCTCCTTTTCTGTCACCGTATAGGAATCCTGCAAAGAAGTTCAAGCCATCATCAGTTGCTTGAAGCCTCAGGTACATTTCTCTTGAATTTCACAAGTTGTTTAATTGCTCATGTTAGCAAGTTGGCCAGACTGCATTAGAGAATAATGTGAAAGTTTGTGTCTTATCAATGTAGGTTGTCTTCCTGGAGTTATGCGCAAGCCGGGTTGCCATTCTGGCGCCGCAAAATCTTCAGGTGTTGTGTTGTTCTCTCTAATTTCTTTAATCAATTTCTTTCTACTCGTGCATTTCTGAATTCATTTTTCCATAGGATATGTGTCTGAATTCATGCTTTTCTTAACAATATATTGATATAATTATAGTAATTTTGTGTTATAGTTAGCCCTTCAGATATATATGTCATTCTAAATTTTAGTAGAATTAAGATTTTTTTTTTCCTTTAGGATTTAGAAAATTAGTAAAAACATTTGCTGAAAGCTCTGCATCTGGCATTTCTCTTCTTCTAGATAGTGAATTTTCACAAGTTAGCCTATGGATA
Source organism: Boesenbergia rotunda (assembly GCA_024364735.1). Lineage (NCBI taxonomy): Eukaryota > Viridiplantae > Streptophyta > Magnoliopsida > Zingiberales > Zingiberaceae > Boesenbergia > Boesenbergia rotunda. Next base: position 374,400 of record JAGFNQ010005535.1, read on the forward strand.
AACAATTACCACTATCTTTATCATTTCTCTCGTTCAATTGTTTGGCGTAGTGATATCATTATCTAAACTGAAACAATGTTCAATTTTTCCTAAATAAGGAATGTAGTATTTGTTTCTCAGACTTCCTTAACATACTTCGTTCAAGGAGGATGTCTGAAAAATGCAGTATGTAGCGAAGGAAAATTTCGGAGGAAAGATAAATTATCATGTGCTATGAAAATTTGATCACGTACCAAGTTTGGATCTGCATTCTTTTGTCATGGAAGACCTGCAATGATGATATAGTTTTAATTTCTCCGACATCCTTGCATTCCAAAACGTTGGTTGTTTAGTTTATTTCATATGATCATACTGATTTACAAATTATATCAATGAGAACTGATAGTATTTCCAGTGTTACTAAAAGTAGCTAGGCATCTAGCCAAGGAGAACTCCAAGTATCTGGACAACATCTACACTCTTATCATTAGTTGCAACACCTAGGTGGCTGCCTGCTATAAGGCAATAGGTGGCCGAGTGGACTACTGGCCAAAAAGGAAAACATGGTTTATTATATAATTAAAATAGTTTGATGGAAAAAAATTAGAAAAAAAAAAGAATCAGGAGGAATGGGTGAATGGTATTTGGTGTGTCTATTATTTAGGAATTGAATGTTCTAGTGTATGTTGTCAGGTGTTGTTGTGAACTGTTAGTTTGATAATCATTTTCTGATGTAATTATTAGGCAAATTAATATCTCCATTTGAGATTTAGGTTTGACTTAAGCGTGTTGTTTGCTTTTATTTTTATTTTTCAAAAAACAATAAACTCAGGTTTCATTGATAATTTGTGTGTCCATACAAGTTCCTTGAGCTGCTCAGGCAACCACCAAGTGCCTGGTAACATGGGGACCTTAGCGCCTTACATCAGTTTCTCTTTAACAGTACGGGGCATATCATATTATGATGTTGCTTCTCTTTCTCCCCCTCAGGTTCCGACTATGAGCGAAATGATTGACATGTGGAGGAAAAAGAAGATGAATACTTTTGGAATTCTTTACAGCTGGTTTCTTGCCAAGGTATGGCCCTTCCTTTCTTCGCTTGCAGTTTATATTATTTGTTGTTTGTAGGATGTTTAGGCTTAACATAGATGGTTTTCGTCTTAGGTTGCTCATAAACTAGAAGTTCTTCCAGGTGCTGAGTTCCGAGTAGCATATGAAGAGGCAATGAGTTATGGAGGCAAAGTTATCCTGGGTGACCGTCCTGTTCATGTACAATATATCTTCTCAATACACCTTCGTTCGAAATTGTTATACCATGTTTGATCTGTCTTCTTTGTCATCAACAAGCTATTTGTATAAACTTTGTATACTTCTAAATTCTATTCTTTATGGTATAATCTTGTACAGATTGGTCTTTTTTTAATGAAAGATTATTGCATGCATTTATTAGTAAAGTTTTTTTTTTTATTTAGTGGCTAATAATCGAAGCGTGTATTTGAGGTTAACTGTTAGTGTTCCCATTCGATCATCAACTAATTTCACATTCTTTGTTCATTGACTTTATTTTTTACAATGTCTGCAGATTACCTTGAAAAGAACTTGGGGGAAGATGTCATTATGGGCTAGAACAAAATTTTTGTACAGCATACTCTTTCAAACAGTATGTTTACCGAGTACTGATGAACTAAATAAGATGGTACGTTGAACCCTAAATTGCTTATGCATAATTTGATACCCCTTTTGGAAGAAGAGTAAGATTTTTTATACTGCCATTTTCCTTGCTTGTCTGCGTGCCCATTGCTCATTTCACACCATGTCAAATATGTCATAATCCCTGAAGCTTCCAACGATAGAAGTGATCTTAAAACCTGTTATATTTTGCCTAATAAATTTTATAACATTGAGCATCTGTGTATCCAATAACCATTCATTATTGCCTTTAGGTTCTCCTGTAAACTCAAAAATATAGTTGCACATTATGTGTGATATTATTCATATTTCATTGGTTTTGTCGTTGTTACTTACCTGTAATAATGCGAATGTGTGCCTCCACCGGTGTGGTGTAGTGGTTAAAACACTCAGAGGAACAAATAAGAGGATCATAATTTGAATTCCAAATGAGACGAATATCTTAGAGATTGACTTCTGAGCGTGCATAATTTACCCGGTTGGCGAACTAGTGGTAGGCCATCTATCTCCAAGATTTTTCGGGCGAAGCCCGAACACCTAGAATATCAAAAATAACAATAATAATGCAAATGTGTGATTATTCTCCTTCCAACATGCTCAAGCTTTCTAGATAAATGATCAGGGACTCAGGATCAACGTTAACATGCTATCAGCAGAGACCATAAGCAGAGTTGTTCGTCAAATTGAGTCAGTCCTATCTCCACTCGTGAGGAGTGTTTAAGTATACAGATGATTGTATTGATCCCTTTCTTAATCACTCAAGTTTTCGGGTATTTGCTCAATCAGTTAACTTTAGTATTTAGTTTGCTAGTAACCAGATAGGCTCAATAGCCTTGTGGTAGTTGTCACCTTCATTGTGCTTCACTTACAAACGTTAATTCGTCGGGTAACTTAGTATTAAATAAGAAAAAAAACAATGAACCGGGTAACAAGCGAACCTGGAATAACTGGCCTGACCCCATGGAAGTTTTCCACCGACCGCCAGGGTAAATCGAGAAGTGCTCACAGCAAACGGTCCAAAGGCTCAGCGCCCTAGGATTCACGTCCCATTTAGAGGAAAAATTTCTACAAAATACGTCGTAGTTGGGGATTAAACTGCGGATGCCTGCAATGACGACTAGTCGTCCTCCCGCTACACCATAGCTCCGGAATTGTAATTTACCCTTGTAGCATTTTCAGTAATATTTGTCTCTGTTTTTTTTTTCAGTTGACGGACATGGATAATGTTGATATGCTGACTCTTGTAATTCAAGAGATGAGCAAGGCATTCCCAACTCTAATTGATACTCTTCTTCATGAGAGAGATATGTAAGCATCAATTTCTGATTCCACATTGTTCCTTATTTATCATTGAAGATAGCTGCTTTGTTTCATTTTGTAGTTGTGTCGGTAATTTGCCATAATCATCAACATAATTTATGCAAGCATCAATTTCTGATTCCACATTGTTCCTTATTTATTGATGAAGATAGCTGCTTTGCTTCATTTTGTAGTTGTCTCGATAATTTGTCATGATCATCAACATAATTTATGTAAGCATTAATTTCTGATTCCACATTGTTCCTTATTTATTGATGAAGGTACCCCCTTTGTTTCGTTTTGTAGATGTGTCGGTAAGTTGTCATACTCATCAGCATAATTTAACCTTTACTTGTGTGTGCAGGTACATGTCCTCCACATTACTAAAGGTCGCGAGAGAACACTCTTCTGTTGTTGCGGTTGTTGGCAAAGGACATTTAGCTGGAATAAAGAAGAACTGGAAACAGCCCGTTGAGGTCTGCTCTCATTTTTCACGTCCCTCTCAATTTATTTTCTTTTCTTATTGGTAATATTGCTCATGGTGTGAACCGATGAACGTATGACGAACGTAGTGTGAACAGTGCTCGATCCATGTGTAACTTCACCTATTTTATTGGGCGAAATCATTATATGGAAAGGGAGTCTTAGCATAATGGTAAATTTATTATTATGTGACTTTGAGGTTATGAGTTCGAGTCGCGGTAAATAGTCCCTTGTAAAATGCATCGTAAAACTGTGTATAATAAATCTAATGTGATGCGATCCTTCCTTGAAATTCCGCACTTGCGGGAGTATTTATATTCTGAGTCATTTGGCATTCCTCAAATTGGCTTGACACTCTAGACCCTCACCCCAGACACCACACAATACCTCATTTCCGACTCCAAAACTCTACTTCAGCAACTCAACCATAATTGTCAGTTTGTAACTTGCACTACTCACTTTGAACAAGCGGAGATTGCACCATTCAAACCCATTGCAACCGGTCGGAACTTGTACTAGTTTGGATGAACTGGAACCCGACTAAATCTCTACCGGCCAAACTCGATCCAGTCCACACAAGTTAAAACCTAGTCGTTTCACATCAGGCACTGATTCTTCCACACTGAACCTCCTCCGACCAGCCCTTTGCAATCTGCTGTGATCTGAAATTGTCATTGTGGAACTGTTGGATTCGGGTGCACGAGTATTCGATATATGTTTACACATTCTCAATAAAGATTCATATATTGTGTCTGCGTGTGCTTTGGAATGTCGATGTAAATAAAGTTTACTCTATGAATCTCATTTGATCTCATGTTTTTATCTTGCAGATGAAGCATCTACTAGAAATCCCTGTGCGAAGTGCAGGACCATCAAGAACAACAGTTTGGGTATCTGTTGGTGTGGCTTTCACTGGAATAGCTACTGCCATTTATCTTCTCGCCAAGAGATGATGCTTCAAAATTAACAGACAAAAAAAATTGTTGTTTTATTTTTTTCATTGTTAATTTTATTATAATGAATTGTTTATAGTTTCTGGATGAAATCAGATTAATGCTCACTGAAATCACTGCAGCTTTTAGTTCATATATGTCAAACTAATTGCTTACAAACATTAATTTTCTGCCTTCTTTTATTATTTAGTATTTTTTAGAAAAACAATGTCCTTTTGAACTTGTTTTTAAGGAGACTTGAGTTTAAGTTTAATTATTCTCAAATTTAAGCAAAAAGTTTTAACTCAGAATTTAAGTATATATCCAGCTTTTTATATAGATTCCACCTTGTATTAAATTAATTAGATTCCACCAATAATATTGTTTCATATAATTAATTAGATTCCACCTTGTATTAAATTTTATTTTATTTTTCAATTTATATGTGCTATTAGATTTCTTTAATTAATTGTTTTTTTTCAACGCAATTCGACTTTAAAAATTAATAATAAAAGAGCAGAGCAAGTAGATAACTAAACTGATCGACCAATGACTCCAACTTAACAGTATAGCTAATTATATATTTATGCCTCGCTTCGTTTTATTCATTCTGTTTTATTTAAAATATAGCAATCCGATCCCTGCACGGTGGTAAAAGAAAGAAAAATCATGAGTACTAATACATCGGACTAACGCATAAGTCAAAAATAAACATCTGATTTTAGAATTTGATCCTCAGAATTCACAAAGAGCAACGATTTAGTCAGCAATGTTGTTGACGTACAACAACACTAGGTTACAGTCAGATTGCATGTCGAAAGTACATGTTGGATTGACCTTCCGTATGAAACCTAATCTGGATCCTAACTCTAACACTGATATCATATATTGAGCCTCAAGAATATATATATTTCTATGATATTGTTCATTTTGGACTCATGTCCAGCTTAAAGCATAGACAATTAAGACCTATACCTAAGACTTCAATAAATTAGAATCTAATATTCATATTAATTAATGAATATTATGATGAACAACTCATGTTAATATTCATATTCATTTATGTTTTAAAGCATAAATGATTTCCTACTCAATATTTGGCAAAATGACAATTTTAAGGTGAAAAAATAGCGCAGGTAGTTGACAAAAATATTATTAAATTTTAAATATAAAAATTTTATTAGTAATTTTACATCTCATAAAATCAAAAACTTAAATTTTATTTAAAAATCTATTTTTAAAATTAATATTTTATTTTTTGAAAAAAAAATTAAATATCAATCTCAAATCCTACTGTAAAAGGCGAGAGAAATTTTTTAAAAACTTTGAAGGATTAAAAAGTTTTTTTTTGCTAGGGCCTTAAGTATTTTCGAGACGCCCTACTTGGATTTAAGTCATCGTGAATTTATTCTTAGCTCTTTTCAAAAAATCTCATGTCATCCTTTTAAATATATGATCCTTTCTATTTCTAATTAATAAATGTGAGACTTCTTCAGTGAGGGATTCATTGGTGTGCAGCTTGTCACTGACATAGAGAATGTTCATGGATCCATCGTTGTGGCTGACCCTTTTGACGATCACGACACCTTTTGAATTGGAGGGTGCTAGGATCGATGCTCCGGCCATATAAGATAGTCTAGAAGGCGTCATGGCCATGGCGCTGCAGGAGGAGGATGTAGTCGATAAACGGGATCACCCAAATAGGCCTATCGTCTTGGTCGTACGTAGAAGGGTTGAGCTTAGATTTTTAAGGCTTCAGTGTAAAAAAAAATAAAAATTATTTGTATTCGTATAAAAATAATAAAATCGATGTTATAAAAATAATTTTATTAATATAATACATAAATTAAATTTATGTTTAAGGATTTTAAAAGTTAAAAAGATAAAAATAATAAAAGTCAGATAAAGGCCTAATAAAAGGCTCGAATACTTCATGCGTATTTTTTAAAACACTTTTAAATAATATTCATAATATTTTAAAATTTATATTTAGATTTTTTTTAAATTTAATTTTCCTGAAACATAACATTTACTTTAAAATATATAATAACTATAAAAAATAACCTTTTTATTTTTTTCAATGCTTATATTTCGTTACTATTTACTAAAAAATTATTAAAATATGAAAAACGGAGGCCCCACCGGCTCCACATGCACCACCCTAGAGCCGGTTTGATACGTAGATGCCGAAGTAGCCCTCTATCGATATTCACTATTCTTATTAATAATAATAATAATAATTAATAATATGGGATACCGTCAAATTTAGAATAATAATCTCATAAAATTTTTTTATTGATTATCAAAATAAATCAAAAAATATTCGTGATAAGTGGTACAAAAATCTAATGTTTCCTATTTAAAAAAAAATCTTATAAAATATATTGTAACAAGGTCGAATCATATCTAAAATGATAATTAATTATCTTGTATTCACTGTTCTAGAAGATGTAGTGGATTGCCTTCGAGACTATGGTGCAGTGGTAGGGTGACTAATCACTATTCAGGTATCCGTGATTCGATCCTCAATTACGACCTATTTGTAGGATTTTTTTTTTAAATGAGATGTGAATCCTGAGTTTCTAGACTGCCCATTATGAATACTTATCGATTTATCTTTGCGGTGGATGAAAATTTTTTTGAAACCGAACTAATAGTACGATGTTGGAAAAACTCGTCAAAAGATGTTATCACCCACTGATGATGACCAGGGGCGTCTTCAGGGGGAGGCAACATAGGCAGCTGCCTAGGGCCTCCCTATTTTAGGGGCCTCCATATTATTTTAGTTACCTATTAAATTTGATAATAAATCAATTTTTTTTAAGTATATAATGGTTAGAACTAATCCTAAATTAAGGTCCAAAATACCAAAAGATTTATATATATATATATATATATATATATATATATATATATATATATATATATATATATATATATATATATATATATATCTTTCAACTAAAAATTAACCTAGGGTCTTCAATGAACCTTCAAGTTTCTACAGACGGCCCATGATGACTGCATGATATATCTAACTATCCATTTTTGATCTGCGTAATTAAATAAAATGGATCTATATGATAACTAATTAGCTTGTTAAATAACTATCAGAATTGTTTTCCTTAAATTTATTTATAGGTTGTGCTGTCGATAATCAAAGTAAATAATGTATCATTGATTTGAAGAGTAGCATGACAAAACTAGCTAGCTAGCTAGCTAGCCAATAAATTAAATGCCCCTTGAATTTAGGTTCTATTGTAATTGGGACTCATATATTTCTAACCGTTCATGGTCATATCGATAAGATGTACAGAAAAATAGTTATTAACAAAAACAAAAAAAAGATTATTGAAAACTGATGATTGTGATTTATGTAGTAATCATAATTTGGAGACAAGCTGAAGTGTGATTTATGGGATAGATTTGTAAGAGTTGAATCTCAACAAAAGTCATAGATATACCTTACTCATGGGGATCATCTACTATTTCTTAATTTATCTCTCTAAGGGTCGTGAGACCGATCATGTGTGGTACACAAGGTCAATGTATGACTTTTTTATTATATGTTTTATAAAAAATGATATAGTAAATATACATTAGAACGGATTGAACACTTGAATTGAAATCTATAACCCAAAGACATCACCAAGATTTTTTAACTTGGTTCATAGTAGTGGCGTAGCTAGAATTTTAAATTAGAGGGGTGATTTTTAAAAATTTTAAACATTGGAATAGAATGATTTTTACCATCTAAAAATTTAAATTTTGAATTTAAAAAGCTAAAAACAAACTTAAATTTAAAATTTCTACTTTAGCCCTGAATTCTAATTGTAACAGCGATATGTCAAGCGATATGTCGATCTCCCAAATTTATATAACTCCAAGTCAAAAATTATTTGTGATCTCGTTTCCACATAATATTTAACATTCTAATGTTAAATACCGAAAACTTGGAGGGCAAAAAGGCTTAAAATCCAAAATTAAGGGTAGAAGTTGAATAACCCAAACTTTGAGGGTCTTTTTGCAAGGTTGTCTAAACCCTCATCGAAACGCACGCTCCCCCTCCCTTTGCACAAACTGCCGAACCATCCGCGACCTCCTCTCCTTGCCGACCCCCTCATCGTGCAAAGGAAGAACTGCAGCTTCCTTGCAGTTCCCATCTTCACGCGGGCGAGCCGACGCCTTCTCTTTAGACCTTCATTCTGATCTAAACAATGATGATCACTAACAATCCAATAAAATTAAGTTTATACTTTATAAACTCACTTTGCTTAATTCTTCAATTAATGGAGAAATAAAAAGAAAAAAGAACAACTTACTCCTCTTATTGTATTGTGGTTGGACAAAGTAGAAAAAGAGCTACTTGTAAAGGATTCTTCGTTGGAAAAAAATAAAAAGAAGATTGCTACTTCGAGAAAAAAAATATAAAAGAGAAGATAATTCACTAGCAACCGCGACTATCTTCGATAAGCTCGACAATTATACAAAAAAGTGCAAGGCAAAATAAAATAGGGTTATTCTTGCCATGCTAATAAAACTCTAGAAAACACGAGAATAGGAAAAAGAGGGCAGTAGTTTATGCTACATTTCTGGCTTACTAGAGAAGAGAAGGAGAAGCAAAGAAAACTCTTATACTTGAGAAGCGGGGAGGAAAAAAATTGCTGGTTTACAACCATTGGCGAAGAAAATGAGAAGAAGGAAATGGAGAAAAAGAGGAAGGGAAAAATAAAAGAAAGAAATGAGCGAAGACACGATAATGGCATATGACATGGCGGGGTTAAATGCAGTGTGCGTAGGGAGAAAAAAGAGAGAAAAATGAAAAAGAACATTTCCTCAAAAATACCGTAATTCATTTTAAATCGATCAAACTCATTTAAACTTGAAATTTGATTTGAACATAATTTGGCCAAATTCAACTCCAAATCAATTTCAGTTTGAACCAACATAATCATGATCTCCATGGCTACCTATTAAATTGAGTTTGAACCTGATCCAATTTTAATTTAACACTATTGCTTCGTATTCTATATTTTATTTATCTATTTATTATTATATATTTTATTTTTAAAATTTAATATTTAACATTCTAAGTCGTGGTATTTCCTCGTAAAAATGGTGTTAATGGATAGCATAGGTCGACGATTTTCCAAATATGTGATCAACGAATAGCTTAGGTTTGGTGATGAACGATAATGAAAAGACGGGTCAAAATAATAGTGAGAATTTTTCAAATATATATTATTTTTTTTTAATTTGAGAGGTAACAGTCGAACCTCCTCACAAGGTGGCTAAGTCCCTTGTTCATAGCCTCTCAAAGCTAGCTAGCTACTATTTCAAGACCTAGTCATAGCACTCTACTACCAATAAATCTTTTCATTCTCAAAGATCTTTGGGGATGGAGAAATCTCTTAATTACAATTCCGATTCTCACCAATAATTAATACAAAAAGAATATAAGTATATAAAGACAAATACTGTTAAAATACGAAAATATTGAGGGCTAAAGTGTAAAATGTCCGAAACCGGAGGGCTGATGAAAAATCGAAATATAGTGGGGTTAATTGAAAAAGGGGTTCAATGTTATATTGGCCGGTTCACTGTTTCGTTTGCCCTAGCATCCAGCCCGAGCCGACCTTGGCTCTTTTCCTCCGCTTCAACTTCCATCTGTTCCTCGTGCGAGCGGAGCGACGGCGATCGGCTTCGTGCGGCGTCCAGGCGTCATCGGAAGGTGACTTCCTCTTCCCCACTGAGTCTGATCGAGGGTTCGGGTGTTCCCCTCTTCTTCATCAAGCGCGGATTTAGATTCTCGGTCTTCCTCTTCTCCATCTAGGGCAGATCGAGGTAAGGTTTTCTCTCCGGGCCTTGGTTTGAGGTGTGAAGGGATTAGTGTTGATTCGTGATGATTGGCATGGCAGAACTTCTTCTTCTTGGTTCGAGTGAATCGGTTTTCAGTATTTGTCTCCCTTCTCCTTGTGCGATTTCAAAGGAGGAGTCGGATCTCAGGCATTTGGTGGAGATTTGGAGCTGAGGTTTCTGCCAGCAAACACGTTAAGGTGAGTTTGTTCCTTTTTATGATGATCTAGGGTTATGAGGTGTTGCGATTTTGGGAATTCAGCTTAGAAATTGATCGGTTGATTTGATTGTTTGTGGAGCTTCTTTTCCTTGGTTGGAAATTTGCTATTGGGTTATGTCAGTGTCTGCCGAAGGTCTTGATGGTTGATCTTCATTTTCTTTTGATTTCGTTGAATTAGAGCTTGGGTGATCTCCCTGTGAGCTGTGGTTTGGGATCGAAAGGTTGAGTGTTGCGTGGGGATGGTGTTCTTGAGAAAGACCTCCGGATAGCTGAGTTATTGAGATGTTTGGTTTGGCTCTGTCGTGATTGGTAAAGGGGTTAGGGTTTTTGTTTGGGGGATTAATTACACATGATAGTTAGGATTAGATCCTGATATTGTTTAGCATTAATTTAACTATTAGTGTCATTGTAGATAGTTAAATTTATGTTTATGGTACAGGACACTGACTTGGCGATTTGGACTCCACTAGCGGCGGATATTATTATTATTTCGGACGTGGGTTCTTTTCGCTTACGATCTACTACATCGGAGGCGGGTACCTCTGACTTATCTTTTAGATTAGTCATAGCAGATATGCTTGATATGCTATGTTTAGCGGTAGGGTAATGTAGTATTTATACCTGCTCTACCTTGGCTGATACTGTTTATGATGTACCTGACATGTGATACCTATACCTTTAGGACTTAGGCTATGGTGCATTTGTTTATGATCCTTGCATATCATGTTGATATAGGTGGATTAGATAGTGGATGCTGTTTGACCAGAGTCATGCATCATCGTGCACTGTGCATCACTGTCGATCAGGGGCCCCTTGTGGGTGAGTCAGGTCGACAGTCATATTGACCTATCCATATGACCACTCATGGGTTAGTGGTTGACGGAGTATGGGTAGTGTGCTCTGTGTTGCTCCGCTCATGCACTTATGGGTTAGTGAACCGGAGCGTGGTAGCAGGCAGATGTCCCTCCTTGAGTAGTCCATATACCAGGAGATGAGAGAGAGAAGTCTCTCCCCCATTTATATACATGGGGTAGGTGTTAACACTCAGATAGTGATATCCTCTAGAGATGGCCTGGGGCGGTTAGTGATATAGCCAGGATAGGTGATGGCCTGGGGCTTATAGAGATATCGCCAGGATAGGTCTTAGCCTGGGGCTATTAGTGCTATAGCCAGGATAGGTGATGGCCTGGGGCTGATAGAGATATCGCCAGGATAGGTCTTAGCCTGGGGCTATTAGTGATATAGCCAGGATAGGTGATGACCTGGGGCTGATAGATATATTGCCAGGATAGGTCTTAGCCTGGGGCTATTAATGATATCGCCAGGATAGGTCATGGAGTAGGGGTGTTACACCGACAACATACCGTCTACTCGGTTGCTCAGGAGTAGCAGCGGCAGAGTACGGACGACAGTCACAGCTCTACGCAGGAGAGTGAACGGACACTTGCCCGTGCTTGTTATACTTGGATGCTGCATATGATTGACATGTACATACAGGAGACCCTTATGTCAGTTTCGACGACTCGGCTAGATTGGTATGGTATTTCTATTCCTATTCCAGTTATGTCTACCACTGTATGTACCTGTGTTATTTCGACTTCCCTGTTACTCTATTGCTAGCTTAGATTATCCTGTATATCTGATAAGATATTCGCTGAGTATTGTTACTCACCCCGTTAGCTCCCTGTTTTTATTTCAGGATGATTGTCTGGAGCGCCCGACAGCCTGTCCCAGTTCGCGTATTTCTTCGAGATGACTCCGGGATGTTCTTTTACTTAGTAGTGGTACATGTTGGTACCCATTTTCTGTTTCCGTTACTTTACTTTTCCGCTGCTGTGTTTATGTCTGGTCGTGTCTTTTTATACGGCGGTATAGTTGTACTTTTGTGAGCCATGGAGGTCTTGTGTTTTGTATTGTCGTAAGTCGTACCGGTACGCAGTTTTTATCGTCTACGTTTTCGGTTCCTTATTATTCAGATGCTTGCTCCAGCCCTATAGGCTGAGGTGCGAGCAAGCTGAGTGAGTCGTTGAGGTGAGGGTTCAACATTGTCCGTCGATAGAGGGAGCGGCCGTTCGGTCAGTATCGGACCGGCAGCTCCTTGGGGTGTGACAAATACAATGAAAATAAACTACTTAACATGAAAGTTACTTGCTTTAACTTTTTATTATTTTGAATTGCCTCTTGATAGTCTTGATAAAAATGCAACCGCATTCTGATCTTCCAAAATCCTCAAAAATCAACTACGAAACCTCCTTGAAAATTTTCTTTTCTTGCCTTTGAATCACGGTTGATTTTCTTTTATCAGTCTCTTAATCATTACCATCAATCAATTGCTTCATTGAATTTGATTATTGAGTAATGATTGGGACAGTGAATTTGGGACAGTAAATGACGTGCAATTATTGTGTACACGTCCGATCGCCGATCGGACACCACCGATGATCTCTGATTATCGTCCTGAATCAAACTATACCTTCGGAGGACGGTGAACTCGTCAGGATCGCCGACAACGGTGAACCTATCGAAATCGACGGTCAATGATGCGAGATCGCAATTGCGGCGATCCCCGACGAGTTCACCGTGCCCCCCAGGGTATAGTTTGGTTCGGGGCGACGGCCGAAGGCTGCCGGTAGTGTCCGATCGACGATCGGACGTGTACACAATAATTATCACGTCATTCACTGTCTCATTCACTGTCTCAAATTCACTGTCCCTATCATCATTCTTGATTATTACACCTACGAATGCAGAACCACTCTTAATTAACAACTCTATTTGACCATGAATAGTTGACTATTCATACGTGTTCATCAATCGATTGTTGGCTAAATAGTCCAGCACCGTAATCAACTCATAAACCTTCTATTCACTAATACAGTATAATCAGTCAACTGTTCCACCGTAATCAACTCATAAACCTTCTATTCACTAATACAGTATAATCAGTCAACTGTTCAACCTTATCAATCGACTGATAGACAACTAACTAATTGAGTCCTCAATCGATTTCTCAACTTTTTGTTTGCTTAATCAAATAATCAACTCAATGGATTTTACAATAACATTCGAATGTCCCTGTTCATTATTCACTTATCCATCAACCAACTTTCTAATCGGGGTTTAAAATTGTTGTTTCCATTTTTTTCAATTTAATTATAATTAATTGTTTATAGTTTCTGATTGAAATCAAATTAATGATATCTGAAATCGCTGCAGCTATTAGTGTATATTTGTCAAACTAATTGTTTTCAAACACTAATTGATCCCTCCAGAAGCGGTGAGAGATGGGATGCCGATGATGCAGCAGAAATGTTGACTGCTAGAAGACCCGGGAACAACGGTAAGGAAACACTTTAAAAGGAACATTAGAGGCAAGCCAAGAAGGGGTCTCCACTACAGCTACTCTGACACTCAATACAAATGGAAAGCTTGGAGAACAAATAGTTGCTAGTAGAGAAGAAACAAGTGTACTTGCACCGTAGAGGAGGAGGACCACTATTTAAAAATCTCTTTTGACCTTCACTTGTCCTCGGGGTTATGGTGCAGCGGAATAATGATTAGTTGTCATTTCAGGTATCCGCCTCAGCTACGACGTATTTTGTAGGAATTTTTCCTTCAAATGGGGCACGAACACTAGGATGTTGGGCTTCTGGACCGCCCACCGCGAGTATTTCCCGATTTATCCTAACGGTCGGTGGGAAACTTTCGTAGGGTCGGACCGATCACCCGAGCTCATTAATCGTCTTTTGACATTCACTCTAATGAAATGTTATATCAAGTATAAATCATCTAATCAACATATTTCATTTATGGAAGTTATGTCAACACTGAAATTTTAATGTATGGCATGAGATATGCTTCTACATGATAAGGGTATCTTGGGCTGCATCTCCTTTAGGGGGTTTTGAGATACCTAGCCCAATAGACTAGGGGGCTTAATGGGCCATCGCCCGATGGGCCAATCAGACCTATGGTCCTGTCCCAAGGCCTATGATCTGATGAGGCCGTTGAAGCATATCGCTTTATGCCCTACAGGGTCCGATCGGACACATTCATCTTCTAAGTTCGCCCAGCCCTACAGGGTCCGATCGGACACATTCATCTTCTAAGTCCGCCCAACTATTTGTGCTTGTCTGTTCCGATCTGGTTTTCGGAGCCCTCCTTTAATCGTCCTACTGGACATGTCCGACTGAAAAGTAGTGACCGTCTATATGGGCATAGCTAGAATCCAAGTTTACCTGGGGCTGATCGCTAACTATAATTGATATGGACATGATCCAAATTTACCTAGCGTAGCCAGGATCTAAATTTCCTATTGCCGCCCAAAAGCTAGTTCATGTTGCAGTTGAAATTGAGCAGCAAGGTATTGCTCAGTACGAGAGGGTTGAAAGAGGGGAACAACAACTGCTATTGGAAAGGAAGAAGGAAAGAGCAGCTAGGGGTGTTGTTATTGTGTTGCTGGAAAACACAAAGGAAAATAGAATAAATTGGAGAAGAAAGGATCATGCGGTGGAGAAAAGAAAGGGAGGGAGGAAAAAGAGAAGAGAAAAGAAAAAGAAGAAAGATCAACGTGACGGTGTCATAGGTGGTGGGAGTGACTTGCGAGGAAGAGAAGAAACAGAAAGAAAAAGAGATTTTTCTCAAAAAAATTACCCTGCATCGTTATAATTGATTTAACTCATTAAGTTTGGTTCGATTTTAATTTAGCTATGCCGAATCAAAATAATTTCCTTTTGAACCAATAAAATTGAAGATAAGAAAAAAAATGCCAATGGGACTAAAGGGTAATGATCCATGAATTAACTGTGGGTTGAAAATAATATTAGTAAAAATCATATGTATTAATTTTTTTTAGGTGGGGTTGGAGCCCAACCTAACCCATGGGTGGCTCCGCCCGTCACACTCCGAGAAGCCGTATGTCCTATAAAATCAAATATCTTTCATATACGACGGACAATTTAAAACTGATATACAAGGCAAACACGGCCACACAAATCAACTACGGCCAACACAACCGGAAATAGAAAGTAAATTGTACATCACACAACCACAACATTACGAAGCATGCACCAGTGTGATTTACAACAACACAAAGACACAATAAAGCCCACTAGGGGCAGGCAGATGTAACACTCAACACAAAACAAGTCCAAATCACAAATACAAGCTGCTAAGAAAACAAAACAAATCAGAAATGTGAGCCCGAATATAAAACATAATGGGAACCGACTCAGCTCGACGTGTCGAGGACTTGGCTGTTGGGCCTTTCCTGGCGACTCCAAGTACAACAATATCAATCTAGAAAATGAAAACATAGAAAATAGGAGTGAGTCCGGGCGAATTCTGCTAGTATAGAGATACAAATATGCATGACAGGAAATAAGCTATACAAGTAATTTAGAAACAACATGATACAATCTCGTAAGAGTAACAGAAAATATGACTGAAATACTAAATGTATGAGCATATCAAAGTCAATCTAACCTGAGGGGTAATAAGATCAGAAACCCGAATAAAATTCTCCACGGTAAACTCGTATCACACCTCACCAAACCAAGTGCAAAACATAAACTTGTATGTGCATGACAACCAAATGTAGCAACACAAGCAACAACAACCATACAATGATACATCATGTGCACATGATATTTGTACGCATTCTAGCTACCACTACACTGGGTGATCGATTGGACAAGATGTTAGGGAGCCAACAGCTCCAACAATAATAACCTCAAAGCCAAGACAATGAGAGAGCAACAACTCGTGGACCAACAATCCCATCATGACACATACCCCTAAGCCAAAAGGGGGAGCCAACAACTCTGAAACCAATAGCTCCATCTTGATGTTGATACCCTGAAGCCTGAAAGGGTGAGACAACAACTCTCTACCTCTACTATTTGCACACAATATCAACAACTACTATCCCTGAGTGACCAAGTGTGGCACAACAGGATGACTGCATGCACTCTAACTACTACTACCCCAAGTGGTCGAGTAGGCAGACTTGTATGCCTGATGACTTGTCTCAACTATAAGTGAGTTAGGAATCGTCAGCATGCAAAAATGGTGTCAAAAATATGAATGATGACCCGTCTTAACCATATAGGGAGCTAAGGGTCGCTAGTATGCAACCTTGCATGGATGGTGCATGATACTAATGCACTAAGCACTAACCAAATCAATATCGATGTAATCGAAGGACATACATAAGGTTCAACAAGTACACTCAAACCAGATCAACATTTATACAACCGTATGATATACACCAGTCCAACAAACAAAGATCTTCCAGTCATGAACCGAGTATGTAAACAAGGAACACCCAAGTATCTAACCTATACTATGTGCAACCTAGTGACCCCTCCTATGTACACGCCATACACGCGTGTATTCTATGAAGCAGAAGTATCAACGTTAAGACTATATAGACATTTAAATAGATTGTGACCGTCAAGCAAGAGGGGGGGGGGGTGAATAGCTTCTTTCGATTTTCTTCCTACAATCGTTAGTGTGCGCAAGCTGAAACAATACTAACACAAATAAACAATGCTAACACCAAACCTTTTACGTGGTTCGGAGATGACGCTCCTACTCCACGACTATCCGTAAGGTGGACGATCACTTGATCCTTCGGTGGATCACTCCCCAGATGCCCTCCAGCTAGCTTGTGTAGCTCCTTGTGGGTGGAGAAACCTCGCCACAATCCCGAACACACCTCTGAGCTCTTAGACTACTATTTGGCCATTAACTAAAGCCAAATTCGTCAAAGCTCCCAGCTAAAATCGAGCCCCGTTAAATAGGTCTCTTGGCTGAAAAATCCGCTACCAGTCGATTGCTCCAAGGCTAGTCGACTATCCCTACTCAAATTCGATTGTTGCAAGCCCAACGTTCAAATTTCTCAGCCACTACCAATCGACTGCCCCCATAGCAGTCGACTGATATTTTTGTGGGATTTACCAGTCGACTGCTCAATTGCCAGTTGACTGCCCTACCTAGGTTTCCTTCCCGAGTACAATTCTCACAGCACTCGACCCCTAGGATTTCCTGAATACATTCCCTCAGCACTCGACCCCTCACAACTCAGCTAACTCTTCACCAGCAGTCTCAATCTGTTGCCTTCGCGCCCTCTTCGTCTTCGACCCTCGTCCCTCAGATGCGCACGCAAGCTCACGGCTTGCCTCCATGCCATCCTTCACGTACGCCTCGAAGTCCGCGTCCGTCGGCTCATCGTCCCTGCTATCCATGGTCCCTCGAGTGCACATAAGCCCATGGCTTTCCTCCATGCCACCCTTCACCGTACCCGAAGCCGTCTAGCTAAGTCCATGTGTATTCTGCATGACTTGCACACTCCAATACATATATTAGAACAGAAGGGTAAACCTAACTTAAACTCCTTGCTTAAACATCAAAATACATGGTCACTTCGGACCATAGATTGCCCCAACACAAACCATGATCTTCCAGTCATGAACCGAGTATGTAAACAAGGAACACCCAAGTATCTAACCTATACTATGTGCAACCTAGTGACCCCTCCTATGTACACGCCATACACGCGTGTATTCTATGAAGCAGAAGTATCAACGTTAAGACTATATAGACATTTAAATAGATCATTTCAAGATCAAACACACAGATATCAAACAGTGATATAAAACTAGAATAGAGTCAATATAAGACAACTTATAGCACATATTAATAGTCATGCATAAAGATAAACGATCTATAGAAACAAGTAAAAAGTACCCGCCTCAAAAGTGTGGTCCAAATCCAAAAAGAACCCCACATTCAGTCATCCGTATCAAGTCAATATCATGTATCATACGATGTAACTTAGCTACTTTAATAAATGTCAACTAAATAAACATAACTACAAACCTAATCAGGACCATCTCAAAGGTAATACATTCCCATGAAAACCAGCCAATTAACCCTAATACCAACCATGTATTACACGACGCAAGTCATAAGCTCTAAAGAGCTAACTCGAATATTAATCCATGATCTGAATAACTCCAAGGTCTAAGGTTGTACTCGACAAGAACACACCAACTAAATCAAACCAAACACCTCCCAAAGTGAAGCTCACGGTGAGAGTTTGCACGTCCAAGGAAAATCAAGCTACACGTCATTCAACTTCAATTCATCCAAGCAAAGCTCACGGTATCCCACCAACACCATAACCGAACCAAGAAAACAAATAGCCTCAATAACTAATCTCACGATCTAAAAGAAGTTAAGCTAGAACACCAAAACCAATACAAGATATCTCCATGAGCAACATTTCCATTCGAAACATGGCCACAATCCACACTGATCTACTTTATCTAACACCAAATCCAATCCAAATCAAACCTAACAATCGATCTTTACCTATGTTGGCACCGGCAACAACCCCTCGGCTCAGATCTGACAAAGTCCAGCAACTGAGGAATAGGGTATCAACAGGGGACAGGTTCAGATCAGCCCTAGGGGCTCAACGACACCCCAACTCACCAATAACACAGAGAGATGAAGCAATTAGAAACTAGTTAGGGCTAGGTGGGTAGGCAACGATCGGATTAAGGGGATGCACATTAACGGAGAAGATGTTGTACCTACCCGTGGTTGGAGGTAAAGAGTCGAGGTTGCCGACTATGGCAATGATGCAATGCTCCTGTGGAACGGTCGGCGGTGTCTGGAGCGATCCAAGCGCAAGGAGATCTCAGGGGGATCTTGCGAGATGGTGCTAATCAGTTGATGCCGAGAGACGGAGCTCGACTTGAGAAGAAGGGCGCCGGCTACGAGAAGGCATCCGATGATCGGAGGTGGGAGTGACAGACGCGTGAGAAAGAAGGGAAGAGTGGGCGAGAATCAGGTGACAAAATGGTGGCAAAAGGTGATTCGCTCGTTCCAGTGGCCCTGCCAATCCGTCCACTAACACAGAGGAGGTAAATCATGGGGGCTACTAGCTCGGATGTTGTGGCTAATGTATGGGGAAGGTGGGCACACAAGCTTTGCTAGATTTTGACCTTCATACCTCATAGTGATAACATACACCCACACATTAACCATCAATCCATCTCATGGATGACGAAATGGTTCGGCGAAAGGAGGTTAATTAAACCAAATGTATTAAATCCATTTCTCCTAAATTAAATAGAGTAGCCCTCCACAAATCCTATTTATCCTCGTAAATTTCAAAATGAAATAAAAAAATCTATTTTTTAAAAAAAATTCTCATAAAATTTTACAAGATTATTTTTTGATTTAATCCTTAAAATTAATTGTCGTATTTACATCGCCTTTGATCGTCTGGTCTTGGCTAGGAAACCAATCTATAAGAAGTTAAGCTAGAAAACCAAAACCAAGACAATATATCTCCATGAGCAACAATTCCATTTGAAACATAGCCACAATCCACGCTGATCTACTTTATCTAACACCAAATCCATTCCTAGGGTTCTTAGAAAAGCCATCTATAATGTTGCAAATATAACTTATAATTTTAAATTTAATTAAACATCTTTTCTCGAAAGAAGAATAAATTTAAACTTCTAATTAAACAATAACTTAAAGTAACACAATAATATGAGAATTGATAGGGAGTTGAAAATATATTAACACAATTTATTTCTTTTGTTTAATTTCTTTTCATTTTAACTACTAAACATTGCTTAAGTTTTCTAAATCACCATGTAATTAAATTTTTTTTTGTGGATTTTCTAGGAGTTCGATCATTTCAATTTCGAGGCACATCACGCAAGTAATATAATAATGACGATGAAATATCAATAACTAAACCCTGATCAATTTGATGACTTTTTATTCGTGCTGAATTGAAAAGATCCTTAACATAAGAGCTTTAACTTATGCAACAACAATTATAACAGCCCGATGTGCCATTCCGCGGTTCCGGTATGCAAAGGTTACAATGTGCGGCTTTGCACTTCTCGTTACACATATCTAGTGTTTGCGTACAACCGATAGAGTTGCACCCGTCATCTAAAATCTTATATCCGGATCTTGATTCAACTTCAACTGCATAAAATCATATTATTATTATAATGATCACCCATGGGTGTCGAAAAATATATATAAAAAGTTTAAGAGCCATTTAAAAGGAATAAAAATATATAATTACCTTCGTGTGAAAGGAGCACCAATGTGACTAGAAAGAAGAAGACGAAAGAGAGTTTAAGAGCCATGTCTTCCTCGGTTGGGAATTAGTCTTTATTACATAGTGATCTATTTAAACTAAGATAATATTTATTTTTGGAAACTTTTAAATCATATATTTTATCTTTCAAAAATATTTTTACTTATAGAAATCAAATATTGCCTTAATATTAAAAGATTATCAAGTTAGTGAATAATTGGCAAGATTAATATTACTTTTAGGAATATAATCAATAACCAAAATCAATATTTCCAAGAACTAATTCAAGTCGATTATTCTAAAACGTTTATTTAGGGATTTCTTTTACTTTTATAAAATAATGTGTTAACATGGCCAGAAAAAATAAGTTGCCAAATTTAAATTTGTTTTGTGAATTATTAAAAGTCTTTTTAGGATTTTGAAAATAAAATAAATCCGCTACCTTAACGATTCTCTAGAATCGATCTCACGGATATACAGGGAGATTCATATAGATTCACAGACAACAAGGTCATGATGGAGTCGAAAATACTGGTCATCATCTCCTCCTGAGAATATTCGATTCCTAACCATTATATCAAATGTCATGCGTTTTACCATTTGAGATTTTGTCAATTAATGGTGAGATAATTAACTATCAATAAATTAAAGAGTATAAGTTATTATATAAAAAAAGGGGCAAAAAATATAACAACACTCTTTTATTTTCAATATTATCAAAGTAGCTCCCCATTTTGAAATTGAGCAAAGATTTTATATAATATTTGATCAGTTTTAATTAAATTTTAACCAATATTTAAGTAATTATATTTAATATTAAAATAATTTTTAGAATAATTACTTACTAATTTCGAGTTACGTTGAAAAGTTTTTGCTAAAGGTTGTTTTGTCAATTAATTAAAGACTATAAGTTATTATAAAAAAAAAGATTGGGCAAAAATGAAATGAGCACCCTTTATTTTTCAATATTACCAAAATAGCATCCCATTTTAAAAATTGAACAAAACATTTTATATCTAAAAGATTATCAGGTTATCGAATAGTTGGTAGTATTAATACTACTATTTAAGAATATAATCGATAACCAAATTCTAAAACGTTTATTTAGGGATTTATTTTAATTTTAGAAAATAATATGCTAAATGGTGCATTTTACACATGGTGAGAAAAAATTAAGATGCCAATTATAAATTTGTTTCTAAATTATTAAAAGGCTTTTCATTTTTAAAATTTTTTTTGGATAATTAAAAAAAATGTATATATCATAAAACCAAGAGTACACAAAAATTAAGTGATAGAAGCATAAAGTATCATATCCGAACACACTTTTATTGTCCTTTATATATAAAGTTGCACACTCTTATACATCCTTTTACAATCTAATTGATCATCACCAAAAAAAAAAAAAATACTATTATGTGCCCACCATACAAGTTGGATTAAAGAAGACAAAATAAGATATCTCGTCTTTGTTAGTAGTCATCCACTTCTATAATACTATCACTATAAGAAAATCATATATTACCGACGGAATTTCCGACGAGAATATAATTCAGTCGGGAATTCCCGACGGAATAATTTTTCCGTCGGAAATTTTCGACAGGAATAGAATTCGGTCGGAAATTTCCGACGGAAACGATTTCCGACGGAATGTTTATTTCCGTCGGAAATTTCCGACGGAAATAAACATTCCGTCGGAAATTTCCGACGGAAAAATTATTCCGTCGGAAATTCCCGACTGAATTATATTCCCGTCGGAAATTTCCGACAGAATAATTATTCCGTCGGAAAAAACTTATATTAGGGCAGAGTCCTTGCTTCTTTTTTCTTTCGCCCGAACTACTTCCTTTCCTTACTTCCTTTTCCTTTCGCTCGATCTCGATCTGTACGTCGCCATCACCTCCGGTCTCCTCCCTCACTCGCGCTGTGTTCTCGTTCTCCGGTAAGCTGCGTTTTGATTTCCAGTTCTCCAAAATTCCGGTAGGATTTTCGCGACGGCAGATCTGGCCTCGCGCCGGCGCAGCCGGACAGATCTGGCCTCGCGCCGGCGCGGCCTGCCAGATCTAGCGTCGTGCCCGGCACGGCCGACCCGATCTGGCGTCGCGCGGGCACGCCGGCCAGATATGGCCTCGCGCGGGCACGCCGGCCAGATCTGGCCGCGCCGCGTCGCCGGCCAGGTCAATAGCCTACTGATCTGGTTATTTTTCCTTTCTTTTATAAATAGGAAGAGCTGAGCAATACTTGATTTACATACGGCTTTCTTTGATCAGTAAGCTAGACCTCCATAAGCAGTCAGCCTTTTCCTTTCTCGAGCACGAAGATTTGAGATCTCTCTCATTAGCTTTCAGCGTCAGAGACATGCTGATTAATAATCAATATCTTTCTCTGATTAACTGAAAGTTAAAAAGAGTTGATTATTGATACAAATGATTAATAATCAATAAAGAACTCTCATTAGCTGAAAGTGAAGTAGAGATCTTTGTTTATAATCAATCTCTGTTTTGCCGCGGCCGCTCCCGGCCGGCCAGCGCTGGCCGGCGGCCAGTGCTAGGGCCAAAGCTGGTTGTTCAATTAGGGTTCCAACCATATGCATTCAATTTTTGAATGAGTTGATTTGGCTAGTCAATTATGGTTTCAATCCTATCTCATCAACTTTTGAATGAGTTCATCTTATTTTTGCATTAATTTTTTAACTATAATTTATTTTTTCTTAGGTTATTGCTTTTGCTGGTCTTCTCCGGCTTTCATCTAATATTCTAGTAAAATTTGTTCTTATGTTTTTTGTTATGTTATAATTTTATTAAATTAGCAATTACTTGTTGTTTTAGTCTTTAAACCTCAATTACTTGTTGTTTTAGCAATTACTTATTTTGGTCTTCTCCGACTATATGATTTTATCGTTAAGTGTACATCTCATGTCCCATGTATAGTCAATGCTTGATCCTCCTCTACAAATCCACGATAGGTGGACATCTAAAGAATAGATGTTCCTACATCTGTACATGTTTACAAAAAAATACACTATCGATCCCTGTTTGTAGGGATGGAAACAGGCCAGGCCAGGCCTGTATAATAGCAAACAGGCCTGAGCCTAGCCTGTGGCCTGTTACAGGCTTTATTCTAGGCCTGAGCCTGGCCTGTTCAATAGTCTGGCCTGGCCTGTCGCATGTTTACAAAGCTTGTAATTTAATTCGATTATCCAAAATATTAATTTAACAAATTAGTTAAAAATACCATAAATATATATATGTTCCTTCCAAAGTAAATATATAAAATATGTATGATATAACGAAAATAGATTTGTGGTGTGTTGGCTAGTAGGGTGTAGATAAGAGTTTGCTTGCAGAGGTCTAAGGATCAAAACTCTATTTTGATAATTTGTATGATGTAATTTTAACAGGCCCAGGCCGGCCTGTTAGGCCTCATAGGCTTTATATTGAGCCTGGGCCTGGCCTGATAAGAAAAATAGGCTTTTAAAATGGCCTGATTGTTATTTTATGTTTAACAGGCCCAGGCCAGGCCAGGCCACAGGCCCCTGACAGGCCGCCTGGCCTATTTCCATCCCTACCTGTTTGTCTCTAGTTGGAAGACGCATCAGTGCTTACATCCAATGCGTAACTACATGATTGAACTAAATGTAGGGCTTCCATACCATGCGTACCTAGAATTTCTTAGGACCAGCTTGTCTGAAGAAGTCATAGGCTTTAGTCACTCCACCACCCTACTCAAAGATACAATCCGATAGATTTTTGTGGCTGATGTGCACTAGTTATTTTGCACAGGAAAGTTATTACGAAAATAGAATCATACCTTGATTGCACTTATTAGTAAGTTGGCACTGAGTATCCAAGGTAGATTATAAAATGGACAACCAAATCAAATTAGATTATATTGTTTGATCCTTATATCTAAGGATGCGTTTGGTTAAGGGTTATCCATGATAACCTTGGTTATCCATCCAAGGTTATCAACAAAAATCTTGTTTGGTTTCGATAATCAGCGATTCCCAAGTAATGATCGATGTCCGACACATCAGCAAAAGGGGCATGCAATCAGGATCGGAAAACCTTAGGTAGACCCGACCCCGGGCCGGGTCCAGCCCGGACCCGGCCCGGAACCGGCCCGGGTCAACGGGCCGGTTGGCCCGTTGACCCGGTTCGCCGGGCCGAACCGGAACCGGCCCGGCAGGATGCCGGGCCGGTTTCGGTTCCAGGCCCCCGGAACCCAACGGCACTGAACCGCCGATTCAGTGCCGTTGGGCAGTTTTTAAATTTTTTTTTTTTTGGACGGATGAGATCATTTGACCGTTTTTTGATCAATGGCTACGATTTAGTGATCGTTATGATCTGAACTCTATAAATAGGGAGATCATTTCATCATTTTCACTCACAAAATAACTTCTCTTCTCTCATTCTCAACTCTCTAACTCTCAACTTCTCTCCGCGTTCTTCATCGACGATAATGGAAGGAGGTCACGGAGCTTCATCATTTCGATCTCGGAGGGGAAAAGAAATTGCATACGAGGATCCCAACCTTCAAATTCAATCTACCGATGATGAGACCGAGGCTCAGCCCCAACGCCCTCCGATCCCCGAAACGCAAGGAAGTACCGATGCGATTACTTCTAAGGTTCGGGATAATCCTCCTTTAAAATCGTCTATTTTCACTAAACATTTTGAGAAGGTCACACTTCCGTCGGGAGAAATGCGTGCAAAATGCAAGCATTGTAATGCTTCCTACAAATTCCAAGCCGACGGCGGCTATGGGTCGTTGAAACGACATGTAGAAACGAAGCACCCGACGGAATATGGGCTTGACCGCTCTCAAACACAATTATATAGATTTTCTAGCGGTAGTAGTACTGATTCTGGTTTATTTTTATATTCAGATAATAAATTAAGAGAATCATTAGCTAAATTTGTTTCCGTAGAACATCTTTCTTTTAGTTTTGGAGCTAAATGCACATTTGAAGATTTGTGTAAAGAATCTCTTAATCCTGCTGCTAAACGTGTACCTAGGACTACACTAACTCGCACAATTAAAAGATTAGTAAAACAAGAAAAAAAGAATTTAATTGAAGAATTTAGTAAATTAAATAATAAAGTTTCTTTATGTTCCGATATTTGGAGTGATCATTGGCAAACTCATTCTTATATGGGTATAACATGCCATTGGATTGATAACTCTTGGATACTTCAAAAGAGATTATTAGCTTATAGAGTTTTTGATGAATCACACACTGCTCATAACATTGCACAATTATTACATATAGTTTTAGAAGAATATGGATTGACTCATCAAATATTTTCAATATCATTAGACAATGCTAGTTCTAATACCGCTTCAATAGATGAATTAAAATTTATTTGCCAACCTGTCATTGGTGGTTTATTTTTTCATATTCGTTGTGTATGCCATATTTTAAACTTATGTGTTCAAGATGGATTAAAACTTTTACAAAATTATATTCAACCAATTAGAACCGCAATTTCATACTTATGGTCTCATCCATCTATGATGAAACAATGGGGTAGATTTTGTAAAGCTAATGGAATGCGACCAAAAAAATTTCCACGTGATGTTCCAACACGTTGGAATTCAACATATCAATTATTACAAGATTCTATTCAATATAAAGATTTATTATGTTTATTTTTTGCACAAAATAGTAATACTAATATATATTTATTTTCACAACAATGGAATATTTGTAGTAGTATTTGTGAAATTTTAAAAGTTTTTAACGATGCAACTGAACAACTTTCTGGTGTTTATTATCCTACTGCTCATTTAATTTTAGTAAATTTTTGTAGTATAGTATTAATATTAAATGAACATGTAAATGATGAAGCTTTAACTTTATGTATAATAGCTATGAAAACTAAATGGGAAAAATATTTTTATTTAATTCCTGAAATTTATTTAATTGCATTTGCTTTAGATCCTAGATTTAAATTAGAAGTTTTACAAGAAATGTTAACTTTATATTATGACGCATTAATTCTTATTAAGGATTCTTCCTCTCCGGATCCAGCTAATATTGTATATAATATTAGAAATTATTTATATGATCTTTATAATCAATATTATGTTAAATATGGAACACAAACTAATATTTCTGAAACACAACAACCTACTACTACTAATTTAAAACTTACAAAAGTCCAACTTTTATTAAAAGAACGGACGAAACGTCCACGAGGATCCTCAAGTTCCACACAGGAACTTGAGAATTATTTTACGACTTCTTTTGATTTTAATGAAGCAAATAGCGAAGACTTCGACATCTTGAAGTGGTGGTCACAGAAGGCTCAAAGCTTTCCCGTTCTCTCCGTGATCGTAAAAGAAATTTTAGCTTCTCCAGTGTCGACTGTTGCTGTGGAGCAGACGTTCAGTGCCGGCGGCAACATATTAGATGAACGACGATCAACCATGTCTCCCGACTCATTGGAAGCTCAAGCATTACTTGATGATTGGACCAGAGCCGAAAAGCGAATCCAAGGACTGCAACTTTCAGAAGACGAAGCCGAAGAATTTGATACCGAAGGAACAAATACAACGGGAACGGGAGGAAATGCAAGTGAGTGAGAAATGTAAAAATGAAAAAGGGTAAAAATGTAAAAGAACTACGTGGGCTTTGATTCCCCTATACCCTAAGGGGATACGTAGGCAACTTATATAAGTGCAAGCCCTTTTTTAATAATTTTTTTTATTTTAATTTTTAATTTTTTTAATATAATAATCTTGAACCGTGCCGAACCGTGGCGAACCGTGAACCGGACCGTGAACCGGCGGTTCCGAACCGTGAACCGTAACCGTCTTGGGCGGTTAAGGTTAAGGGTCGACCTCCCACGAACCGTCGAACCGGCGGTTCCGAACCGTCGAACCGTCGGTTCCGAACCGTGGTCGAGTCTAACCTTAGGGAAGTAAGGTTTTTCTTAATTCCTAGGTTATGGAACTTATCATTCCAAAATTATCCTCCAATATTTATATTTAAGACGAAAATAACCATTACAATTTATTAACTTCCGAAAAAATTATTTGCGATCGACGACCGACAACGACGGCCGACGACCACCGTCAACGGCCGGCGAACACCGACGACCGCGCAACCACCGACGACCGCCGGCGACGAGCGTCGGCGACCACCCGCCGGCGACGATCGCCGGCGACAATCGCCGGCTACCACCGCCGGCGACGATCGCCGGGGACCATCGCCGGCGACCACCGCCGGCGACGATCGTCGACGACCACCGCCGGCGACGATCGTCGGCGACCACCGCCGGCGACGATCGCCAGCGACCACCGCCGGCGACGATCGCCGGCGACCACCGCCGGCGACGATCACCGGTGACCACCGCCGGCGACCATCGCCAGCGACCAAAAAATTCTAAACAAATAAAATTATCTAAACAAATTCTAAAGGGTAATATGTTAAAATATTATATTAAGTTATAGTCTATTACCTCCAAACAAACAAGATTTTATTTGATTACCTAAATTGAACCAAACAACTTCAGGTTATGTTTCATTCCCCATAACGTTGGTTATGTGATTACTTGGTAATGGCATAACCCAGGTTATATATGATAACTTGAACCAAACGCACCCTAAGTGTATATTGTTGAGGATCGGTAGAGCTAGAGGGGGGGGGGGGGGTGAATAGCTCGCTTTAATTGATTCTTCTTCTTCCAAGCAGAAATCAAAGTCTACCCACCACCAAAACCAATGCTAACACTTGTATTTACTTGGTCTCCACCTCCTTGAGGTGACTAATCCAAGGGTCCACACCAGCGATCGCAGATTTCACTATCAAACCTCCTTCTCGGAACAACCCCGAGGGTGGAGAAACCCTTTTACAACACCCTTGAAAACTTTCACAAAGAACAATACAAGGAAGAAGAAAAGAGAGAAGTATTACACAATAGGCTTGCTTCTCCTTCCTTTGATTGCTTGATGAAGGTGTTGGAAACTTGAGCTTGAACACACAGCTTGAAGCACCAAAACCCTAGCTCAAATCGCAATGGAACAGTGTTCCCGTTTGAGCTCGATTTTCTGCTTATAACGGTCTTCTTTTGCTTCCTGAATCGATTGGTGAGAAGCCCCAATCGATTACCAAGTAACCGTTGAGCAGTACGAACGTTGGATGAACGGCTGGGATTACGCCATTTGAACTTGAATCGATTGGCTGATCGATTAGAATCCTGAATCGATTAACTGATCGATTACCGAGCGTTCTGTCGTGCACAGAACAGCTTGTAATCGATTCACCAATCGATTACAGGCTTTCTGAATCGATTGGCTGATCGATTACCGAGAGTTCTGTCTGCGGACAGAACAGCTTGTAATCGATTCACCAATCGATTACAGGCTTTCTGAATCGATCGGCTGATCGATTACCGAGAGTTCTGTCTGCGGACAGAACAGCTTGTAATCGATTCAGCAATCGATTACAGGCTTTCTGAATCGATCGGCTGATCGATTACCGAGAGTTCTGTCTGCGGATAGAACAGCTTGTAATCGATTCAGCAATCGATTACAGAACCTCCTGTTTCCACCCAGAGTCAGTCTGAATCGATTCACCAATCGATTAGTCATCTTCCAATCGATTGGTGAATCGATTGATACTCCTGACTCTGGACTTCAAGCCTGCAATTCTCAGCTGGGTTGATTGAATCCCTTCCAATGGATTCAATTACCTTGTGCCAGCAAAACCTCTCGTTTCCTGGACTTCACGCCTGGAGCCTCCCAGCTCCGGGTCTTCATGCCAAGAGTTCCGTCCCCGACCATCCCTTGGACTTCCTGCCTGGAGTTTCCTCAACTCCGGGTCTTCATGCCAAGAACTCAGTCCCCGACCATTCCTTGGACTTCTTGCGTCACTGCACACTAAATCTCAATGTTAGATCCAATGTATTAGCTTAAACTTAAATAACCGTCAATCATCGAAACCTCTCATTTAGGGCATGATTGCATCTACAATCTCCCCCTTTTTGATGTTTGACAATCTATTTAAGTTTAAGCTAACTTTCAACATAATATCAGCGATATCAATCCAATAAGCATATAGTAAAATTATTTAGAGCATAATCATGAATATAAACTTTAAATATCTGCAATTCTCCCCCTTTGCCAAATATCAAAAATGACACATAAACATAAAAGAGCTCCCCCTCAATAGAAGCACCATACAAGAGAGAAAATCACAACTCGCAACATGCAAACAAACCGGTAGCATATAAGGCAGAAAATGTGAATATAGCATACAAGCATCAAAAGTTAACAATATCCATAAACTAAGTACAGAACTCCAAACAAAAACAACCAACGAAACAGGACTACATAAATCAAGTCGCAAAGAAGAACTCCTCGAGGGCAGCATCAGGATCAGCGGCCGGGGTCTCCGTAACATCGGGAAGACCAGAACCTCCCGAAGTGGCGCCAACCTCCGACGATGGAGCATCAGTAGACGGTGGAGGAAGAGGAGGCTGGCCGAGCATCCGGGAGCGACACATATCGCGCACCTCCAGCAGGGTGCGCTCGATGGCTGTGAGACGTGACTGCGTCTCGAAGTGACGCAAGTCACTCTCCAACTGCAGCTCCTCAAAGCGAGTGTCAATGGTCTCCTCAAAGGCAAGCATCCTATCTCGAAGGTCCTCCTCCTCGTCATCATCCGGAGCAGCCGCAGCAGCGGGTCCATGTCCAGGGCGTGCGCGCGGGCCCTCCCCAACCTGCCGACCATCAGTCCAACGAATGTCGCCAAACTCGCCCGTCATCCCAGATTTGGAGAACGAACGTGCTGAAATCCGAGAGTATTTGACGGTCATGGGCTCCACCTTCCCTCGAGAGACGTCAATCCCCATAGTGGCAAGCCAGTCTGTAATAATATGCCCAAAAGGCATATGAACGGTACCGTGCACAGGCTGAGTGAAATGGATAATGGAATGAAATATGTTCAGAGGGATGTTGACATCAAGACCCCGGTGAAGAGCATAGGTCAAGAAAAGCTGAGAGGGTCGGACGGTCGCTAAAGCGCGAGACACAATAGGCAAAAAACAGTTAATTACGACCTTATAAAGGGCATAATCGATAGCAGAGAGCTCAAGAGCAGGAAACGTGGTCAGATTGGCATAAGGGCCATCTGGACGCGGACGCCGAAAGAAATGCTGATACATCGAGTCAAGGGAGATATCCTCAAATGGCGGAGGTAAAAGCTCAGGAAGTGTAGGAAAGAAAACAAAGCTATTTGTAGAGGGACGACACTGGAGGAAAGCCGAAAGAGTCGTATAGCTAAAATCCAAACTTTGTTTGGCGACCCGAGTTTTATAATTTACACCATCCGTGGTGTGGAGGTTGTTGTAGAACTCGGATACCAATCCTATGTTGACCCCTCGCTCACAATAGATAATAGAATCAAGTTTATAAGTTTCAAGGATTTGAAACACGGAGAAACAATGATCATGAAAATATTGGCGGTCTAGTGATCTAGGGGCAATCAATTTAAAGACATGTTGACCAAATGCCTTTTGAAGGGCGGCATTCGGAAAACGGGCATCCGTAGGGGGTTTAGGGCGAGAAGACCCGGCACCCGTCTCATCCGCCCTTTGTTTCTTCCTATTGATGACCAACCAAAGATGACCAAGAGAGGAAGACAAAGTCAGGATACACAGACAATAAAATTTGGAGTGTGGGATTAGGATACACAGAGTTTAGGGTTTAGGGTTGTGAGTGTTAGGGACGACCAGAGGTTTAGGGTTAGGAGAAGTGACGCACAGGATGAAATGGGGAATGCAATGCAACCAAAAGAATACAACAATCAGAAGAAACATTTGATTAGCCAAGATCAAATAACCAATTATCAATGAAAAGTAAAAAAAAATAGGGTTTACTTTGGCGCCATTGGTGAAAGAAAAGGCTGAAGCAGTGGCGCGGAAAATCTCCCAGCAGCTGCGCGTCGCGTGAAGGAGGAGAACGGAGCGCCTGCGAGGTGTGGCGTCGAGAGGAGAGGGCACGCTGAGGGAGACGCGTGAGGGAAGCTAGAGCTTGAGGAGAGGGAAGCTAGGACTCGGGGGTGCTAGACTCCTTGTGCTGGCGAGCTCGCGAGGACGCCGGGTGGTCGGGGAGCACGAGCGAGGACGAAGAGGACACGAGGGCGTGAGGAGAGCCGAACGGCGGAGGAGAGCCGAAGGGGCAAGGGGCCGTGGGGATTGAGCGCGCGAGAGAGAGGTGTGGGAGGGTTTTGGGACGGCCGAGGGTTTTAGGGCAAAACGCGAGTGACAGGACAGGTTAGGTGGAAAGCGTTAATGGCCGTAATCGATTGAGTGATCGATTACGGCCTGGTTGAATCGATCCATATGAGCGATCACAGGAGCCTGTAATCGATCCGCCGATCGATTACGAGAATCGATTAACCAATCGATTACGAGAGTGCGTAATCGATTCACCAATCGATTCGACCTGTATTAATCGATCATCGAGCGTAATCGATTAGCCGATCGATTGAAACTGGATTAATCGATCCACTGATCGATTAAGAAACAATCTGTGCCCGAGAAAAACTGCTTGAATCGATTAGGGAATCGATTCATAGGGTGTCTGCAGAAAGAGACAGACCCACCAATCGATTGATAACTGAAATCAATCGATTGGTAATGGGAATAACTGATACCTAGCTAAAAACGTGCCCAATTGGAGACATTTTCGAGTTCCTAAGGGTTCAAGCACAATCACATGGTCTCCAAGGACTTGGATATTTGGTTAGTTCATTGAAATATCCAATCACGATCTTTGGACTAAGTACACATTAATAGCGCACTAGTCTTCCCCATGATTGGTCAAGTGAATGATTAATGAGGAATGTTCATCTTCTTGCTCAAAGTAATACATCATAACAAGCATTATGAACAAGAAGATGAAACCTAACATCTCACTCCCATCTACAAAGGCACAAGCAAGGGAAGTTCTAGGTTCTTGTGAGATGCACATTAAGGCAAGTGAGTTGAAGATCTTGAAGTGATCATGGAAGATTAATCAATATGGCACATTCCTAATTCTCTTCGCAAGTGACTAAACTCAGATTCCGGAAGAGGTTTGGTGAAAAGATCCGCAAGATTGGATTTTGACTCAACATATTTAAGAACAATATCCCCATTAGCTACATGATCTCGAATAAAATGATGTTTAACCTCAATGTGCTTAGTTCGTGAATGATGAACCGGATTTTTTGTCAAGTTTATGGTACTCACATTGTCACAAAGAACTTGCACATTTTTGTAGATGAGTTTATAATCTTCCAAGGTATGAGTCATCCATAATAATTGTGACACACATTCACCCATAGCTATATATTCGGCTTCGGTTGTGGAGAGTGCTACACAATGTTGTTTTCTACTTGACCAACTCACCAAGGAAGATCCCAAAAATTGGCATCCACCACTAGTACTTTTCCGATCCAATTTACATCCGGCATAATCCGAATCGGAATATCCTACAAGATCAAACGTTTCGGTTCTAGGGTACCACAAACCCACCCGTTGAGTCCCTTTAAGGTAGCGAAGGATTCTTTTGATTGCACATAGATGTGACTCCTTGGCACAAGCTTGATACCTTGCACACATACCCACGGCAAACAATATATCGGGTCTACTAGCCGTGAGATAAAGGAGACTACCTATGGCACTACGATACAATTTGGAGTCAACTTCTTTACCTTCAATATCATTGTCTAACTTGGTGTTAGTAGCCATAGGGGTAGATATTTCTTTGGCACTCTCCATTCCAAATTTCTTAATGATTTCTCCTACATATTTGGATTGATGAATATATATGCCATCTTTTGTTTGTTTAATTTGTAAACCCAAGAAAAATGTTAATTCACCAACCAAACTCATTTCAAATTCACTTTCCATGTGATTTATGAATTCATTTAGATAGTCTTTGTTTGTGGATCCACAAATTATGTCATCTACATAGACTTGAGCCACAAAGATATCTTCCCCACTAGTCTTTAAAAATAATGTAGGATCAATTGTTCCTCTATGAAAACCCTTTGACACTAAGAATGTAGACAATCTTTCATACCAAGCACGAGGTGCTTGTTTTAGTCCATACAATGCTTTCTTAAGCTTGTATACATGGTTTGGACATTGTAAATCTTCAAAACCCGGAGGTTGTTCAACATATACTTCTTCTTTGATAAAACCATTTAAAAATGCCGATTTTACATCCATTTGATACAACTTAAATCCTTTGTAAGCGGCAAATGCCAACATCATCCTAATAGACTCTAACCGAGCTACCGGTGCATAAGTTTCATCATAATCCAACCCTTCAACTTGATTAAAACCTCTAGCAACCAACCTAGCTTTATTTCTCACAACCATTCCTTTATCATCAAGTTTGTTCCTAAAAACCCATTTTGTATCAATGATTGATTTCCCTTTGGCTCTAGGAACTAACTCCCAAACTTTACTTCTCTCAAATTGAGACAACTCATCTTGCATTGCCAAAATCCAATCGGGATCAAGCAACGCATCACTTACGGCTTTTGGCTCAATTTGGGAAATTAGAGCCACTTGACTCCCTTCATTCCGAAAATAAGATCGAGTCCGTACCCCATGGGTAATGTCACCCACTACTTGCTTCAAGGGATGATTTGTACTTGTCCTTGTGTGTCTTGGTTCTTGAGTTGTAGTGATTACATTCTCAAGTGGTAACTCCATCACACCTTCCGTTTCACTCTCTTCTTTCTCAAGATTATTTTCCTCCTCTAATGTCAACTTCTCTAATTCAAATTGTACTTCCTCCTCTATTGCTTTATTTGAACTCGAGCTTGGATTTTCTTCAAAAACCACATTTAGAGACTCTTCAACTATTTTGGATCTCTTATTATAA
Organism: Boesenbergia rotunda; assembly: GCA_024364735.1. Classification (NCBI taxonomy): domain Eukaryota; kingdom Viridiplantae; phylum Streptophyta; class Magnoliopsida; order Zingiberales; family Zingiberaceae; genus Boesenbergia; species Boesenbergia rotunda. The sequence goes on from JAGFNQ010005535.1 coordinate 408,889, forward strand.
ACTCTATAGGCTTTGCTATGAGCGGAATACCCTACAAGAATACCTTCATCCGCCTTGGCGGAAAATTTTCCTAAGTGATCTTTGGTGTTTAAAATATATACTTTACATCCAAACACCCTAAGATGTTTTATTGTAGGAGGTTTACCAAACCACAATTCATGAGGTGTTTTGTTCAAAAACCTATGTATTAAAGTCCTATTTTGTACATAACATGCTGTATTAATTGCTTCGGCCCATAGATAACTATGAAGTGAGTATTCATTTAACATACTCCTAGCGGCCTCTTGCAAAACTCTATTCTTTCTCTCAACCACCCCATTTTGTTGTGGTGTCCTAGGGGTAGAGAATTCATGCTTATATCCATTTTGTGAGCAAAAATTTTCAAATCTTTCGTTTTCAAACTCACCTCCATGATCACTTCGTAATCTATTGATTTTCGAATTTTTCTCATTTTCTACTCTTTTACAAAAAGCAATCAAGGTTTCTAAGGTATGATCCTTATGCTTTAAGAAAAACACCCAAGTGTATCTAGTGAAGTCATCTATCACAACTAAACAATATCTACTATCATTCAAGGAAACATGCTTGCTACTATCAAACAAATCCATATGCAATAATTCCAGGGCGGTAGACGTACTTAAGTTTGTTTTACCTTTGTGGGTAGCCTTGGTTTGCTTACCCATTTGACATGCATCACATAGTTTGTCCTTTTGAAACTTCAATTTTGGCAATCCTTGCACCAACTCATTCTTTGATAGTCTCTTGATGTGTCTCATGTTGGTGTGAGCAAGTCTCCGATGCCAAAGCCAAGTCTCTTCCTCTTTAGACATGAAACACTTAGCAAACACATTAGTAATACCAAATAGTTCAACTTGATAAATGTTTTCCTTTCTATGGCCAATAAGCATGGTAGTGTTTAGTTCACTATGTTTAATTAGACATTGAGATGAGTCAAACTCAACTCTATATCCCGAGTCACATAGTTGACTAACACTTAATAAATTGAAAACCATACCTTTCACTAATAAAACATTCCTAATTATAAATTGTTCAGAAATTTTAATATCACCTATTCCAATAACTTTCAATTCACCACTATTACCAAAGGAAACGGTACCTTTATTTTTGTTTTTGAGTGATGAAAATTTTGATGAGTCTCCCGTCATGTGCCTAGAGCATCCACTATCAATGAACCATGTCGTTGGATGCTCCCCCTCGACGCATGCCTGTTCAAATGCGATGAACTAAATGTTTTGGTACCCAAATGTTGGGTCCAATAGCATCTACAACAAATTGCTTGGGTACCCAAGCTTGAACAGTTTTCACCTTTGAAACATGATTTCTACTAACAAGAGACATGAAGTTAACTTCCTTATCCTTTGGTTTATATCCTAATCCGGCCTTGTTATACACTGCCCGTTGACTTCCTAAGATCATGTCCAAATATTTTGAGCTAGAAGTAAATTTTTCCAAAGCATTTCTAAGATCCTCTACTTGCAATTTCAATGATGCATTTTCCTTTCTAAGATCAACACCTCTAGAATTTGCAACTTCATGATGTGTACATACTTCACATGGCATAGTATCATTTTCAAGTAGTTTCATCTTAGTTTGTAGCTCTTTAACTTTGACTTTTGATTTAGATAAAGCATTTGTCAAACATGCAATAGTAGCATAGAGTTTATCTAATTTAGGAGAGGTTACCTCATCCTCACTAGATGATGACTCGCTTGAAGACTCAACTTCATCTTCATGATTTTCTTCATCTTCACTACTTTCAACATCATTCAAAGCCATGAGGGCCACATGTCTAGAGGTCTTTCTCCCAATTTCTTCATCTGATGAGCTAGAAGAAGTATCATCCCATGTAGCTTTCAAAGCCTTCTTTTTCTTTGCCTTGTCATCCTTCCTTTTTAGCTCAGGACAATCGGCTTTGATATGACCCTTTTTACTACATTCAAAACAAATTGTATCAGTCTTTGCTTTAGATTTAGCTTGAGACTTACCCTTTTTCTTGTCATCAAGGAACATCTTTTTGACATCCTTCTTGTTGAACTTTCTAGATCTCCTCATCATCTTCCGAACAAAATTCGCCATTTCACTTGATGATAGCTCCTCATCGCTATCACTATCACTATCTTGATCGGACTCGGATGAGGAGGATTCTTCCTTCTTCTCCTTTTTCTTCTCTTTACTCTTCTTCTTGCTTCTTTCACCTGCAACCAAAGCTATACCTTTCTCCTTATGACTTATATTAGCTTGTTCATGCAATTCTAGTTCACAAAATAGTTCATCTAGCTTGACAATTGATAAATCCCTTGAAACCTTATAAGCATCAACCATTGATGACCATAAGGAGTTTCTTGGGAAGGATTTTAGTGCATACCTTATGAGATCCCGGTTCTCCACACTTTCTCCAACCGAGTGAAGGCCATTGAGAAGCTCCTTAAACCTTCCATGCAACTGACTTACGGTTTCTCCTTCCTTCATCACAAAATTTTGCAATTGATTTATAAGAAGGTCCCTTTTGGCAATTCTTGAATCTTTTGTGCCTTCATTTAGCTCAATTAGCTTATCCCACAACTCTTTGGCACTCTTAAATGGACCGACTTTGTTTAGTTGTTCCGAGCTCAATCCACATTGAAGAGTTACCGTGGCTTTAGCATTTGCTTGCGCCTTCATCTTTTGCTCAGTCGTCCACTTGGATGATTCCAAAATTTTTCCATCTTGTGTCGGCGCAACAAAACCCTCCGTAACAGAAAACCAATTGTCGATTTCAGTCATAAGATAGTTTTCCATGCGACTCTTCCAATATGCGAAGTTGTTCCCTTCATAGTAAGGTGGTCGTGTAGTGCTATGGCCCTCTTTCAAAGACATCCTTGCAGCTCAAACACTTGCTTCTTTGGGTGTGAGTCCTCCGAAGCGACCTCGCTCTGATACCACTTGTTGAGGATCGGTAGAGCTAGAGGGGGGGTGAATAGCTCGCTTTAATTGATTCTTCTTCTTCCAAGCAGAAATCAAAGTCTACCCACCACCAAAACCAATGCTAACACTTGTATTTACTTGGTCTCCACCTCCTTGAGGTGACTAATCCAAGGGTCCACACCAGCGATCGCAGATTTCACTATCAAACCTCCTTCTCGGAACAACCCCGAGGGTGGAGAAACCCTTTTACAACACCCTTGAAAACTTTCACAAAGAACAATACAAGGAAGAAGAAAAGAGAGAAGTATTACACAATAGGCTTGCTTCTCCTTCCTTTGATTGCTTGATGAAGGTGTTGGAAACTTGAGCTTGAACACACAGCTTGAAGCACCAAAACCCTAGCTCAAATCGCAATGGAACAGTGTTACCGTTTGAGCTCGATTTTCCGCTTATAACGGTCTTCTTTTGCTTCCTGAATCGATTGGTGAGAAGCCCCAATCGATTACCAAGTAACCGTTGAGCAGTACGAACGTTGGATGAACGGCTGGGATTACGCCATTTGAACTTGAATCGATTGGCTGATCGATTAGAATCCTGAATCGATTAACTGATCGATTACCGAGCGTTCTGTCGTGCACAGAACAGCTTGTAATCGATTCACCAATCGATTACAGGCTTTCTGAATCGATCGGCTGATCGATTACCGAGAGTTCTGTCTGCGGACAGAACAGCTTGTAATCGATTCACCAATCGATTACAGGCTTTCTGAATCGATCGGCTGATCGATTACCGAGAGTTCTGTCTGCGGACAGAACAGCTTGTAATCGATTCACCAATCGATTACAGGCTTTCTGAATCGATCGGCTGATCGATTACCGAGAGTTCTGTCTGCGGACAGAACAGCTTGTAATCGATTCAGCAATCGATTACAAAACCTCCTGTTTCCACCCAGAGTCAGTCTGAATCGATTCACCAATCGATTAGTCATCTTCCAATCGATTGGTGAATCGATTGATACTCCTGACTCTGGACTTCAAGCCTGCAATTCTCAGCTGGGTTGATTGAATCCCTTCCAATGGATTCAATTACCTTGTGCCAGCAAAACCTCTCGTTTCCTGGACTTCACGCCTGGAGCCTCCCAGCTCCGGGTCTTCATGCCAAGAGTTCCGTCCCCGACCATCCCTTGGACTTCCTGCCTGGAGTTTCCTCAACTCCGGGTCTTCATGCCAAGAACTCAGTCCCCGACCATTCCTTGGACTTCTTGCGTCACTGCACACTAAATCTCAATGTTAGATCCAATGTATTAGCTTAAACTTAAATAACCGTCAATCATCGAAACCTCTCATTTAGGGCATGATTGCATCTACATATATGAACTTAGGGTATAAGAAGTCGAACTGAAGATATAGCGAGTGAAAAAGATAACATAAGAAGAGAGCCAACGGGCTCAATACATCCAAGGAACGAGAAGCTACGGAAAAGTACATCGGTGACGAGAAGAGCATGCGTGACATCCAAGTGACGAGAAGTTGGGAAGGAAGCCCATTGAAGGAGAAGACCGGAGTTGGGCTCGGGTAAAATCAACTCTGGACGGTCGGAGAATGACCTAAACAAGCGGAGTCCAAAAAGGTCAACTCAAAGACTGACCTTAAAGACCTGAGATGCCTCAGTTGTGATTGAAGACGTCTCAGGTGCCAAAATTGGAGCTGCCACAAAAGGGAACTTAGGGTATAAGAAGTCGAACTAAAGATATAGCGAGTGAAAAAGATAGCATAAGAAGAGAGCCAACGGGCTCAATACATCCAAGGAACGAGAAGCTACGGAAAAGTACATCGGTGACGAGAAGAGCATGCATGACATCCAAGTGACGAGAAGTTGGGAAGGAAGCCCATTGAAGGAGAAGACCGGAGTTGGGCTCGGGTAAAATCAACTCTGGACGGTCGGAGAATGACCTAAACAAGCGGAGTCCAAAAAGGTCAACTCAAAGACTGACCTTGAAGACCTGAGATGCCTCAGTTGTGATTGAAGACGCCTCAGGTGCCAAAATTGGAGCTGCCACAAAAGGGAACTTAGGGTATAAGAAGTCGAACTGAAGATATAGCGACTGAAAAAGATAGCATAAGAAGAGAGCCAACGGGCTCAATACATCCAAGAAACGAGAAGCTACGGAAAAGTACATCGGTGACGAGAAGAGCATGCGTGACATCCAAGTGACGAGAAGTTGGGAAGGAAGCCCATTGAAGGAGAAGACCGGAGTTGGGCTCGGGTAAAATCAACTCTGGACGGTCGGAGAATGACCTAAACAAGCGGAGTCCAAAAAGGTCAACTCAAAGACTGACCTTGAAGACCTGAGATGCCTCAGTTGTGATTGAAGATGCCTCAGGTGCCAAAATTGGAGCTGCCATAAAAGGGAACTTACCCACCCCCCCCCCCCGCCCCAAATAAAAAAGTATCGTTAAAAAGTCATTACTGCCATAGATAAAAGTTATCCAACTAAGGTATCTCGCCCCGAGAGGCCCATACTTTCTCGAAAATCGGGCAGCATCTCCTCTGTTCAGCGGGCAATATGAAGCTTATATACATCATCAATCTCGCATATATAATAAGTACAACCACATATGACGACGATAAAAGAAAGAACACAACACATCTACGCAATTTATTAATATCCAAATAATAAATAATAAAATAAGCAAAACTCTATAGAGTTAATGCAAATAAACCAAAAATCCATGACATATATACAAGTCCACCAAAGAACAATAAAATACTAACACGTCCACTAACGGAACAAAATAGCATCTCTAGAAAAAATAATAAACAAACTCAAACTAGAAAACTTGACAATAAGAGACGGCATATGGTTTTTCTCCTACAGCATGAGACACGACTATCTATTGTCTAAAACAAAAAGAAAAGCTGGTGAGTCCGGAGTCGAACTCTGTGGATATAATGAACAGGTAAATACATGGTATAAACAAGATAACTAAAGTAGATAGAAACAACGTACACAGTCTCCGGAAAGTATAATACACAACAAATACAAAATCATACCTGCGGGGCATGATTAGAAACTCTCATACCATGTTAATAAGTTGCTCGTACTACTGAGCAGATCGAGATAAAAAAGAACAAATGCAAATTAAATATATATATACATGTCAATCAAGTGCAATAATCATAGTTCAAACAAATGAAAGATGCATGGTGACTGAGAAGGCAAGAGATTGGAGGGAGAGATTTTTTATATAGGGTGCAGGGATTTATGCCCCACTAGTCCCGCGGCTCGAACCCAAGACCTTTAGTGGTAATCTACCAACCGCTTACCATCTCAGCTATGCCTGTCGTGACAATTTAGTGGTATCAGAGCGAGGTTTTCGAATAACATGGGTATTTTTCAGATTTTATTTGGTTATCAAATTTTGGATTTTAGTTTCGGAGTAGTATGGAGTCTTTTTGGTATCAGATCGTTTGGGTATCAAATGCCCAAGTTCGAGTATGTGTTTGGATTTTTTGAAATCATTTTCTTGACTTAGTTTTGTTCGGACATGATGGCGATGGACTTCTCCGGGCGACGAGCAATTACGTTGATAAAATTTTGAATAGTTATATATTTTAATGATATTGGATTATACCTTAACAGGTATGTCTTGCTGTATCGAGTTGACACCGCCTAGTGGATGGGGTCAGGGCGACCACCTAGGCGAGCACGTGGGTCGGTGAGGACTGGGACTATCGATTTAGCGACAGAGCCTCCAGAGAAACCGACTGAGACAACACTTGTCACTGGAGGACAAATTCATCAGGGTGCTCAGGGTCCCGAGTTAATGGGGGTTCCTTCCCCATTTCTGTCATCGGTTCCTACAGTTCCACCGGTAGTGCCTACCCTCGTATTTTTCCCAACTACACCGGGAGTACCTACTCCCATGATTTCCACGGTTCCACTGGTGGTAACTGCCACAGTAGGTTCGTCGATTCCACCCGCGATAGCTACTCCGGTACTTCCCACCGTGCCACCCGTAGGATGGTCAACCGTTCCTCCCATGGTGCCTATGACAGCTCTTTTGGTAGCACCTCCTGTGCTCTTTGCCGCCGCCCTGTGGGTTGCACTTTGGACACATCACGGATCCCTGCTTTAGCGACGTCCGTGAAGTGTCGGCTCACCCTATTTCATGGAGGATCATACCTATGTGTTGTCCACTCTTGGATTGAGACCATGGAGGATACTTTTCGTTACATAGCATGCACAGACTGTGAGAGGACAGAGCGTGTTGCATATCACTTGCGCGATGAGGCCGCCACCTGGTGGGCGATGCAAAGTGTAGGTATTGGCAAGCAACATGTCACTTGGGTTGCTTTCCAAGAGGCATTCGAAAGTCAGTACTTTTCGGCGGCATATCGGATGGCTAGACGACAAGAGTTTTTGAGTCCCATGTAGGCGAACTGTACGGTTATGAAGTATAACGCGGAGTTCAACCGGTTAGCTGAGTATTACCCATAACTAGTTGTAGAGGATCGGGAGCGTATGTAACAGTTTGTGCAGGGGTTTGCTGGATATATTTAGATGAAAATGGCTAGTTTAAACATATCATCCTATCAAGAGGCACTGGACAATGCCCTCATTATCGAGATGACCCAGTTGAGGCTTTACGGAGAGAAAAAGAAGGGTAAGCAGATGACTCAAGAGATAACACAGACTCAGTAATTACAGATCACCAGACGGAAGCGCAATAGCAGGTGATGAGTTTAAAAATACAGGTCATTAGAGTAAGTGATGTTTAGAGTATTAGTATTATAACTTTTACTTTAAATGACATAGAATATTAGAAGGATATGCTGTTGAATAAATAATATGAAGTCTTTTGGAGATAGCCCAATAGTAAAATCATGAGACCAAAAGGTGGAACCGCCACCTTAGCGGCCCTCTGGTCCCGGCCCTATAGGTTTCCAGAGGGAGGCAAACCACGGTTATCACTGGTGTGGTGAGGCGCTTGGGGTCGAGGGAATTAATGCCAGCAGACCAGGGTTTTATCCCCGTGCGCAACTGGCGACCCTCGAACCTATGACCTCGACCAAATCGGCCAAGCGCCTTACCATCTGATCCAACCCGTGGGGGCAAATAATAAAATCATGAGAGCTTAGGTCCAAAGTGGATAATATCATGCCAATATAATGTCTCGAAACTAGTGCGCATTGTATAGAAAATTTTCCATGTGTATAATGCAAGGAGAAAGTAGGCTAGTGAATGATCTAGATTTAGAAAACTTATTTTAGGACATGGGTGCCACATGAATGAATCATAAGTAAGATATGGATGCATAAGAAGTTATACTTAGTTAAACAGTTATTGTCAGTTTGCATCCCTGAATATCTTATGTGATGACTTGGTGTATAGAACAACGCTACGTAATTCTGAACTTTGAAATCTTTAGTTTCAGAAATTGTTTATTGTTTATAGCGATAAAGATTAGATAAGTGATGATGATTAGGTTAGGAGATAGCTCATTATTTACAATTTAATTAAGTTAATATTGTGGTTAGGATTTATCCTAATTTTTATTTATGTATAGTTCAGCCATACCCAGCATGTCAACCTATAGTTTATCAATCTCAGCAGTCGATCGGAGTTCCAGCACCTCAACCTATGTAGCCAACTATAGTTTAGATGATTTAGCCGCGGCTTGTTCAGACGATGCCACCATCAGCTCCAGAGATGGACCGAGTTATGGTGTCACGTAAGAGAGGGCACCACATACCGATGGATCGATTTTCTGAAATACATTACCAAGCATTCCGAGAAGGATGTCAGAGGTTAAGGATCACCAGAAGGAGTACACGAATCAGAGACGGAGACCCCTGAAGTTCTCCGTAAGTGGCCTCGTGTTCTTACTAGTACTACCCACGAAAGGGGTGTAGAGATTTGGTTTGAGTGGTAAACTAGTTTCCCGATACTTAAACTATTCCAGATTTTGGAGAGGATTGGAGCAGTAACTTACGATTTGACACTACTGCCATCCTTGGTTGCCGTTCACGATATGTTTCATATTTCTATTATGAGGAAATATGTACCAGATTCTACGAATGTCTTGTTGGATGTGTCGAACACACTTTAGCCAGACATGACCTACGAGGAAGTTCCTGTGCGAATTCTGGACCATAAAGAGTGTTAGATTGCGGAACAAGACAATCCGACTAGTTAGAGACGGATGGCAGCACCATCTTGATGAGAATGCGACGTGGAGCTCGAGGACACTATCAAAACTCGCTACCCTCATCTATTTACCCAAGAAGCGTATCATAAGTTTTCGTTTAGTACTGCTTATTAGTTGATACTGTCTGTTTCGATTCAATAACTAAATTTGGAGAATCAAATTTTTATTAGTGTGGGTGAATGTTAAATACAAAAATTTTTGAGGGGCTAAATACAAAATCTCTAAAATTAAGGGTTTGGATCAAATTAGCTTAATTGAAGGGGCTTTTTACAAAACTCCACCCCACTTTCCTATTTCGTTTTCTCCTCTTCCTCCTTCTCCACACGCATCCCATCCCCGCCGACGCCGACACCGACCGCCGACTCCGCTCGCGAGCGATTCCTCCTCACGGGAGCAAGCCTCCCCTGTGTTGTAGCCCTATTCGCGAAACCTTGCGATTCTCTTCTTCTTCCCTTGTTGTTGATCCTTGCGATCGTGTGATCGGTGCTGAGATTCCTCTCGTTTTTCACGTCTGTGTGCCACCATCCTCCGCCTTCTCTCTCTCTCCCAAACTCCTCTGATCACGTTCATACTTCTCGTCGCATTGTCGTGGTTCTTGAGGCCACCATGGTCTATCTAGGTCGACAATTCTAGGTGGATGCGCAATGGGGACTACACGCCTAGACGACTCCAGACGCAAGCCGACGCCGTCAATCACATATATGGTGCTAAGTCTCAAGTGCTCGCTTCTCGCTCCCGCATTCAACTTCTCAAAATTTGGGCGGTGCTTTAGAGATCTCGAGTTGGCGCTAGCATTGAGGATCTCCATGGAAGAGGAACGAGCAAGACAAGAGGGCTTCTTCCAATCTGATCCAAAATGGAGAAGGTTGGAGCAAAGGCTTCGAGCTCCGATCCGATCACGCCAGCAGAGGATTCTTCCCCAAAGCAGTCACCTCGGTCCTTGGATAATTAACAAAGTTTTTCCAACCTCGGGCAACCAGCCCGGCCCCACGGAAGTTTCCCACGACCGTAGAGTAAACGGGAAATGCTCGCGGTGGACGGTCTAGAAGTCCGGTGTCCCAGGATTCGCGCCCCATTTGAAAAAAAATTTCTACAAATACGTCATAGCTAGGGATCGAACTGTGGATGTCTGGGATAGCGACTAGTCACCTCGGTCCTTGGAGAGGTTTCAGGTGCTGGTTTGATTACATTCGCTTTATTAAAATCGATTTCCTTTGTTTGTCATTGAAGAATCTATTGTCCGTCATACATGGGAGATGTTGCTCGATTTTCGAAAAGCATGGGCCTCTGGGGCGTGACAATTTAGTGCTCGATTTTCTTGAGTGGAAATGGGAGCTGTTACGCCCCCTAGAGGCTCATGCTTACTCGAAAATCGGACAGCATCTCCCTGTACGACGGATAATATGAGGCTTAGATACATTATTTCACACATATCATAATAAAATAACCGAAACTCTTGGGAGTTAATGCAAATAAACCAAAAATTCTCGACATAACTACAAGTCCACCAAAGAATAATAAAATATTAACACGTCCACTGACGGAACCAAATAAGATTTCTAGAAAATCTAAAACAACTCAAACCAGAGAACTCGACAATAAGGGATAGCGGATAGATCCTCTCCTGGGCACGAAACGCAACTACCTACTACCTAAAACAAAAAGAAAAGTAGGCGATCGTGAGTTCGGGGTCGAACTCTGTGGATATAGTGAACAGATAAAGGCATGGTATAAACAAAGTAACAAAAGCATATAGCAACAAGGTACACAATTTCAGGAAAGTAGAGTACCCAACAAATACAAAAGCATACCTGCGGGGCATGATCAGTAACCTCCATACCAAGTCAATAAGCTTCGACTACTGAGCAGATCCAGGTCAAATAACCAATGCAAATCATATAAGTATATCCATGTCAATTAAATATAACAATCAAAGCTCAAACAAGAGCAAGATGCATCGTATGCACATGATGCAAAGATATATGTTACCCCTATACACTAATCTACAACCACCACATACGTTTGCGAGGCCGACAGGGCAAGAGCTGTGACAATAAATACTAGAAGAATCACCTCAAACCCTAAGAGAATCATCTCAATCCCAAACCCCAAGAAAATAAAGAGCGGACCGGATGTTGGGAGAATCACCTCAATCCCACGGGAGAATCACCTCAATCCCGAACCCCCAAGAAAAGAAAGAGCGGACCGGATGTCGGGAGAATCACCTCAATCTCTGGGATATCACTCAGACACATCATGAAAATTGACCTCCAGAAGGCACTTGATTATGTGAATTGGGACTTCTTGTGGGATTCTTTGTCGGAGTTGAATTTTCCATTACAGTTTGTGTCATGGATTATGGAGTGTGTGACTACAATCTCATTCTCATCGGCTATCAATGTAGGAATTTCAGACACTTTAGAGGTGCTAGAGGACTAAGACAGGGAGATCTTATATCACCTTATTTTTTTGGCATATATATTAAGATCTTTGGGAGACAGCTACAGAGATATACCACAAGAGTAGAAGTTAATTATCATCCTCAGTGTAGTCATCTCAGGCTAGCCCATCTTACCTATGTAAATTACCTTTTCGATTTAACTGAGGTGATGTAACTTCTATTGGTATCAGATTAGCCCATCTTACCTATGTAGATTACCTCTTCTATTTAACTGAGGTGATATAACTTCTATTAATATCCCGATGGATTGTGTATTAGATTTTGGTGCAATAGTAAGATTTCATGTTAATAGACTGAAGTCAAATATCTTCTTGGCTGGAGTACTAACGGACTCGACACGTCAACAACTACTTACCATCATGGGTTTTCAGAAGGGGGTCATGCCTATCAAATATCTGAGGATTCCACTAATGTTGGCGAGTCTTCAACTCTTTGACTATAGCCCACTACTCGACTCTCTAGCTCGACGGATCAATGCTTGGCCACGAAAGACTTTGTCTTAAGTTGGCAAGGCTCTTCTGTTCTACAGGGAATTGAATATTTTTGACTTTCGATTCTTCCTATCCTCATGGGCATCATTAATCACATTTATAGCATTTGCAGGTCTTTTATGTGGACGTCAAAACACTCATCGATGTCATGGGCGAATATGTGCAAGCCTAAAGATGAGGGTAGATTAGGATTTCATGACTAATGAACATGGAACCTTACCCTTATAGCTACGGTGCTTTGAAGGATACAAGCCAAAGAGGATGTCCTTTGGATCAAGTGGGTGTATCATATCTACTTGAGGAGAGTGGATATATAGATTTGGAAAGCAGTATACTCGGATTCTCTATTGATCAAGTAGATACTACAAATCTGAAATCTCATCCTTTCGGCTGCTAGTTCACCTGTGGATGCTACTAAGAGGATGATTTTTCTTGATTTTGAAACATATATTAAACTTAATTTGCATTTTTTTTATTTAAGAAAATTTCAGCTAATTTTCTAAAACATTAGATTGGGTTTGTTAAGAATGAGGACGCTTTGTCAATTAATGGTGAGATAATTAATTATCAATTAATTATATAAGTTATTATAAAAATAGGTCGGCCAAAATTAAAAGACCACCTTTTATTTTTAATATTATCAAAATAGTACCCCATTTTGAAATTGAGCAAATCATGTTATAATATTTGATCAATTAAATTAAATTTAAATCAATATTTAAGTAATTTTATTCAATATTAAAATTATTTTGATAATAATTATTGAATTATGTTGAAATAGCTTTTGCTAAAGTTGCTATAACTTTAGAATAATAGTATTTGGTGATGTATATTTATAAAATAATGCACTCTTTCTTATGATAATGAAAATAAAATACACTTTTAAAATATTTTTCTAATAAAAATAGAGATTATGTATAGATGTATATTTATTAATAGCTTCTATTTTATGGATTTATTTTAATTTTTAGAATTTAATAATTTATAATAACCTTTAATGCATGTCAAAATAAAATTAAGATGCCAATTTAAAATTTGCATTTGTACTATTAAAAAAGTTATATTTTCATCAATTTTGTAAATGCAAAAACATATTTAACAAAGATTTTAAAAAACAGTAATAACATATGCAAAAAAAAATCAATGAAATAATAGATAAAATAAATTCAATTTAATTAAGCAGCAGAATTTTTTTAAAAAACTTAGACTAATTTAAATTATTTTAAAATGTGTAAAAGATAATATAAATTGACTTTAATAAACCCTAAATAACACAATTAACACACCTTTATCTTTAGATAGTAATTAAATTTCAATGCATAATGGTAGTAATAGCGTGCGATAACACCATATTGTTTTATTTTTTTGGTTTTAAAATTTATTATAATATTTTTATAGTTTCTGGATGAAATCAGGAGAGGAGCCTTCAGGAAATAAGAACATTGTTGCTACACGAGCTTGAGGTCATGGATTTAAGTGGTAGAAACATTCATTACAAATTATAACTAAGATTGCACTATAATTAATATGGTCCGGCCTCTTAGCTCTCAGACTACCAAACATCTATGTAGGGCAAGATCAGTTATTCCCAAGACTAGTTGGTCAAAAGAATCATTTTGTCTTCTTTAGAGTTTAATTATTCTCAAATTAAAACAAAAAGTGTTAACTCTAATTTGCAAATAATTTTTCTATTTTAATGTGTTTTAATTATCAAAAGAATACAATTTTTTATTTTACTGTGTTTTAATTATTCTCATTATTTACTAATTAACGATGATTAATTTGTTTTCATGGTAAAATCTAAATTAAACTTGTAGAACACTATTAAATATGTATTTTGTGTGAAGAATAAATAAATTTTATAATGCTGCACATTTAACTTATAATTTTAAATTTAAACATCAAATTTTTTGGGGATTTTTCTTAAAAGAATAATAAATTTCAACATCATATTATATACAAATAACTTTGACACAATTTATTTCTTTTGTTTTTATTTCATTTTAATTACTAAACATTGCTTAAGTTTCCTAAATCATCATGTAATTAAATTGTTAATTGTGGTTTTTCAAAATTTTAACTTTGTTTTAGGGTTCCAGAAGTATCAAGCAAGTAATAATGATGATGAAAAATCGATAATTAAACACTGAATTTGAAGAATTTTTATTCATGTTGAATTGAAAAGATCATCAACATATTAATTAGTTTTAATGTAAGCAACAACATTGAAAACAACCGGTTGGCTCACGCGGTTCGGGTAAGCAATGGCTACAATGTGCTAATTTGCACTCTTCATAACACATCTCTAGAGTTGGTGTACAAGTGAGAATTTGACATCCACCATCTAAAATCTTATATCCGGATCTTCCTTCAACTTCAGCTGCATAAAATCATCTTATTATTATCAGACATTTAATTTAGAGACACATAATAGTTATAAAAATCTAACAAGAACTCTTTTTGTCCAATAAAGTTAAACCCTTTCAAGTAAGTATCATTATACCAATTCAAATCACGAACTAGTATAATATATGTAATCACAATCACAAATTATGCAGATAGACTTTCAAAATATTCATTTTATTGAAATTCAAACTATGATTCTCTTATTTGTTCTCTTAATTATTTTACCACTATGATACACTCGCGAGAATAGAAAATATATATATATAGAAAGTTTAAGAACCATATGTAAGAGAAAAAAATTATACTTGCCTTCGTGTGGAAGGAGCACCAATGTGACTAGAAGGAAGAAGATAAAGTAGAGAGTTTAAGAGCCATGTGATGTCTCCCTCGATTGGTTTCAAAGAAATTTTGTATATTCTCTCAATTGTATATAGTGATCAATTTATATAGAGTTTAGAATCGAAAACTAAGATAATTTTTCAATGGTTTGGAAATTATTAAATCATTTTTTCCTTTTAAAATATTTACAATATTTTTGCTTATACATAGAAAGCTTGCCTTAAAAATATAAAATTTGGGTTAATTAATGATAATGATTAATAATTAAATATGGCATAATTAAAATGTGTTGCTATAAGATTATAGAGTTAGTGAATAGTTTATAGTATTAATATTACTATTTAGGAATATAATCGATAATAAAAATCTATATTAGTCAAAAACGTTTATTTAGCGTTTTATTTTAATTTTGGAAATTAATATGATAAATGGTAGCATTTCACACATGGCAAGAATAAATTAAGATGCCGATTTTAAATTTGTTTTTTAATTATTAAAAGGATTTTTATGGTTTTGAAACTTGCATTAAACTTAATTTGCATTGTTTTTTAATTTAAAAAAATAGTTAATTGTCGAAAACATTAAATTGGGTTCAATTAATGGTGAGATAATTAACTATCAATTAATTAAAGATTATAAGTTATTATAAAATAGGTCTCGAAAAAATTTAAAAGAGCGCCCTTTAATTTCAATATTATCAAAATAGCACCCCATTTAATTTGAAATGGAGCAAAGCATTTTATATAATATTTGATCATTTTTAATTAAATTTTAATCAATATTTAAATAATTTTATTCAATATTAAAATAATTTTGATAATAATTACTTAATAATCTTGAGTTACGTTGAAAAGGTTTTGCTAAAGGATGTTTTGTCAATTAATTAAAGAGTATAAGTTATTATAAAAAAATAAGATAGGGCAAAAATTAAAAGAGCACCATTTATTTTCAATATTATCAAAATAGCAACCCATTTTGAAATTGAGCAAAATATTTTATCTTGTACAAATTTTAATCATAAGCAATTTAAATCAATATTAAAATAATTATGATAATAATTACTTAGTAATTTTCTCTTATGTTGACATAATTTTTACTTCAGCTTCTACAACTTTAAAATAAAAGTATTTTCGTGATGTAGGGTATCTTTTGATATTTTTAAAAAATAGTGGAATTTATTATGATAATAAAAATAAATGCCCTTTTTAATGTTTTTTCTAATAAAAGTAAAGATTATATATAGATCAATACTATCTTATTAAATTCTAAAAATTAAAATAAATCCATAAAATAGAAACTATTAATAAGCCTTAATTTAATGCATGCCAAAACTAAATTAAAGGGCCAATTTAAAAGCTTGCGTTTGTGTTATTTAAAAAATTATTTTTGAAATGTGTGGTAATTAATTTCATCAATTTAGTCTATGTAAAACCTAATTAACAAAGATAACAATCATTGAAATAATATATAAAATAAATTTTATTGCATAATTTATTTAAAAACTTAAACTAATTTAAATCATTTTAAAATCTGTATTAATAGATAATACAAATCGACTTTGTACTATTTATAGTTGTATATAAACCCTAATTGACACAATTAACACACCTTGATTTATAGTAATTATTAATAGCTTTTCAAAATGTCCCTTAAATTTTTATTAATTTCAAACCATTTTAGTTTATTTTTATTTTTAATTTAATTATATTCTTTATAGTTTTGGCGTAACGGTAAAACTGTAAAATTACTACTATATGACCATGTGATCCTGGGTTTTGAGTCATGCATGGAAATAGACAGTGTGTAATAGACATAATATGGACTGATCTTTTCTCAAGATCTCATATCGATGAGAACTTCGTATATAGGACCTTTTCACGATGACATGATTAATGTTATCTAAAATCACTATATCTTTTAGTTTGTCAAACTAATTAGTTTCAGACATCAATTTTCAACCATTTTTTGTCATTAATCATTTCTGTCTTCTTTAGAGTTTAATTATTCTCAAATTTTATCAAAAACATTACCTCTAATTTGCAAATATTTTTTTCTATTTTACTGTGTTTTAATTATCAAAGGAATACATTTTTAGGTGTAATTAATTGTAATGATTTACTAAATAATGATGATTTGATTTCATGATCATATTGGTAAAATCATAATTTTAATATATAAAAATATTATTTATTACTATTCTATTAAATAAATTATATTCCTAAGTATTAAAATATTTTCACGTGTTTATCCTTTTTAATAAATGATTTTAAATACTTTTTATTTTTGTAAATTAATCTTGTAGAACACTATTAAATATGAAATTAAAAAATTCATAATGTTGCAAGTTTAACTTGTAATTTTAAATATAAACATCTAATTTATGGGGATTTTTCTTAAATTAAGAATAATAAATTTAAACATTACATTAAATAAATAACTTTAACACCATTTATTTCTTTTGTTTTCTTTTCATTTAAACTATTTCATTTTAACTACTAAACATTGCTTAAGTTTACTAAATCAACATGTAATTAAATATATATTTGTGGTTTTTCAAAATTTTAACTTTGTTCTAGCTAGGGTTCTAGGAGCATCAAGCAATGAAACACTAAATTTGATGACTTTTTTTATTCACGTTGAATCGAAAAAGATCCTCAACATATATAAGCATTAGTTTCAATTGATGCAACAACATTTAAAACAGCCCGATGGGTCAAGCTGCCGATCAGATAAGCAATGGTTACAATGCGCGGCTTTGCACTCCTCGTAACACATCTCTTGTGTTGGTGTACAAGCCAGAGAGTGGCACTCCACATTTAAAATCTTATATCCCGATCTTGCTTCAACTTCAGCTGTTGCTCATTATCAACCATTTAATTAATTTAGAGACATGCACAAAGTAAAGTAGTATATATAAAACTCTCTTAACAAAATTAAACACAACAAAGTTTAACCCTTAATTTCAAACAATATCATTATAGAGATTCAAATCACAACATTATAGATTTATACCAATTGACCTTTAAAATATTCATTTCTACTAGTCTTCTTTGACACATCCGGGGAGACGGAAAAAAAAATATATAGCAAGTTTAAGATCCAAATGGAAGGGAAAAAATATATATATACTTGCCTTCGTGTGGAAAGAGCACCAATGCGACTAGAATTAAGAAGACGAGTTTAAGGGCCATGTATTCCTCGATTGGTTTCAAAGAAACTTTTTATATTCTCTTAATTGTATATAGTGATTGATTTATATAGAGTTTAGAATAGAAAACTAAGATAATTTTTCAAGGGGCACTTAAGTCTCATGTTTTTTTTTAAAACCCATAGTTTGGAAACTTTTAAATCAATTTTTTTCATTTTAAATATTTTAAACATTTTTGCTTAATTATAAAAATCAAATCTTGCCTTACTATATATTTAGACTTATATTTAATCATTTTATAAATTAAAAATAATATTAAAAAATAAATATTGAGATTCAACTTTGGTTCGTAATTAAACTTTGACTAATAAAAAATAAAAAATTATTGACCAAATCTAACTTTGGTTATAAAAAATTATAAAGTACGTACTAGTAAATTTAATTTTGGCAATAAAAAATGATAAATTATGGGCTAAATGCCAGCCTAATCTGCTAGTAACGAATTAATTAACTTTGGTCAATATTAACTTTAGTCAATAAATAATTAAAATTGTTCAGTCAAATTAAACTTTGGTCAGAAAAAAAAATTAAAATTACTAGTCAAGATTCATTTTGGCTGCTAATTATAATTATTTACCGGCTAGAATTCTTGGCTGATAATTTAAAATACATATTATATTTTAATAGTCAAATCTAACATTGACTAATGTAAAAATTCATTTTGGTCTGTAATTATAATTATTTACTTGATACCACGGAAATAATTCCTCAGTATTCTCATCTTTTCCCCTATTGAATTATTTTTAGAAAAAAAATAGAAAATAAGCAAGCTTTAGTTATAAAAACTATAAAATTTTTGGGTAGATTTAGTAATTAAGGATGATATAATTAAAATATGTTAATGCTAGAAGATTATCAAGCAAGAGAATATTTGATTGTATTAATATTACTATTTAGAAATATAATCGATAACCAAAATCTATATTTTGAAGAACTAATTCAAGTAGATTATTTTAAAAATTAGTTTAGATGTAGTTGATTAAATCAAATTGTGTTGTCGAAAGGATTAATCGTATCAGTAATGCTAGCATAGATTTCTAATAGTGCACATAAAACTTATGAAATGGATGACTCGATGTGGTTGAGTTCGTTGTTTCGAGTTTGATAGCTTGAAATTATGGTGTAATTGGACTCGAAAGGTACGTGAAGAGTGAAAGATGACACGTAGAGTGGAAGCTGAGAAAGCTTAACATGGGTGTCCTAACTAGAGCAATCAATTTGAATTGAATTTATCCAATTAAATAATTTAAGCGGATTAAATTAAAATTTTATCAATTCATTATATGATGGATCTAAACACACCAGTTCTTGCATGTTGGAGATACAAGGAGGCCGGCATGTAATATGCTTGGGTTAGCTAGCGGGTTAAGAAAAAAAAAATCAAAACTTTAATAAGATGAAAAACTCAACTTGTTTGTAGGCTAACTAGTTTAACCCGCAGTCTAAATTTAAAAATTCTAACTTTTTAATATATTTTTTATCGTATCACGAGTTGCCCCGCCTAACATGTAACTCTATTTTGGACCGAGAATTTTCCTACTCACCTCGGCCAGCCATAATAATTTTTAACCGCCCGACCCGTCTGATCGTTCTAAAAATAAGAGTATTTTCATGATGTGGAATGTTTTTGACATTTTTAATAAAATAGTGAACTTTTTGATGATAATAAAAATAAAATGTGCTTTTTAATTTTCTTTCTAAAAAATAGAGATTATGTATACATGGATACTTATTAATAGTTTTTATTTCACGGCTTCATTTTAATTTTGAGAATTTAATAATTTATAATAACCTTTAATGCATGTCAAAATTAAATTAAGATGTCAATTTAAATTTTGCAATTGTATTATTAAAAAAGTTGTATTTTCATCAATTTTTTAGTCAATGTAAAACATAATTAACAAAGACAACAACAAAAAAAAACAGTAATAACATATGCAAATCAATGAAGTAATAGATAAAATAAATTTTACACTGCATTATTTTTTTAAAAAAACTTAAACTAATTTAAATTAATTTAAAATCTGTATTAAAAGATAATACAAATTGATTTATATATAGTTGTATATAAACCCTAAATGACATAATTAACACACCTTTACCCTTAGAATTTTTCAATTTATAGCAATTATTAATAGCTCTTCAAAATGTCCCTTGAATTTTCATTAATTTCAAACGTCAAAATATTTTTTATTTTCATGTCCAGGAAACAAAAATAAATAAATAAATAAAATCATAATATTTTCAAGATACTGCCCTCCAACAACAGCTTGCATATTCATATCTCAAGGAAAGAAGCAGTAGTTCAGAAACAAAATGGTGACTGGAAAATTTTCTATTACAGATCGTTTATTCTTTCAACTTCCCGATCAACTAGTTGAACTAACGGGTCTGGTCCGTGGAGCCAGCCAGCCAGCCAATCTGATCCAGTTTTCGATACATTGCCAGGCGTCTAACATCAGTTTGCATCTTCCATTTGTTTCCAGCTTATGATAGTTACATGGTTATCGAAACAAGTAGAGAATAGTTCAGAAACAAAAGGAACAGGAAGTCCTAGACTATAACATTGAACACAAACTGCATCAAAGTGAGCTATGGAATCGTGAAATTCTCAGACTTTGCGAATGCGAAAAAGAAATGTGCATTCATGCACTCGCTTGGGCTTCATCTCCCTCTTGCCGGTTGGGCTAGTGCTGCCCTGCTCCGCCTTTTTCTGAGCCCTAATTAGGGCACGCTTAGCACGGGGCCGCATCTCCCGCACATTGCGAGGGGGCATTACAAATGGCTCCAAAGGACGATCAGCGAACGGGTGCTCACTTCCAGAGAATATCCGGAGCTTGCGGTCTCGGTCCTGAACAGATGTTCAAAGAGTTAGTCACATTGGATAAGAGCATACCAAAACAAAAAGAAAAAAGAAAAAAGAAAATTAACTAGGTCAGGTAATTGGAACATGAGACGACTAATTCAACCCTACGGAAGTTTCACCGGCCACTAAGATACATCGGGCAAGTGCACATGAAGGTCCATCCCGATAACCAACATTCTTAGGTTCGCTACATATTAGGGGGAAAACTTCTTAATAATACACCGTACCTGAATTTTGAACTCTAAATCCTAACTTATCACTGAAAGGTCTAACCACGATACCATGCCCCCAAGGGTAGGATAAGAGCATACCAGGTTTAGCGCATAGTGGTAATCATGATAGCATCTTGATGTTCATCAGTCATGGAGATTCTAAATGCAACAACGAAGAATTCACATAGCGAACGGTCGAAATAACGAAATTCTACTAACAAGAACCAAATAGTGTTTATGTCCTCTCGAGATTGCCGGTTGACTAGTGCATGCGGTGTTGCCACAATAAGGTCTAGGGTGAAGCTAGGTTCCTGCCCTCTCCCATGCATTGGTCACTGCTCGGATTAGTAGTCACGCGTAATTTATCTCCCCTCACATAATCTGAGGACAAATTTTTGAGTTTTTTTTGTCTGCTCAAATCGGACGGAAAGTATTCCTTTGCTTGTTGCGTGGTCGGTCAACATTGCCCGCCTGAACCCCCAGGACTCTTTACTACTATGGTGACATCACCATCACGCACACCATCAAGTTCCTCGTCGCCGTCGGGCTCATAGACGTCAAGCACCGTAATGGCGTGTTGCATGACAACCCCACCACTCCTCAAAAGCTCGCTGAGTATTTTGGAATCGCTGATAAGGTGTTCCAGTACAACATCATCTTTGGCAACCGGGCGCCGAAAGTGATGAACGCCATTAAAGTCACGCCCAGCATCATTAATGCCACCTACAAAGACTACATCAAGATCATTTGCCGTTTTTTCCCTTTCCTTCATTTCATCGATTTTTTCTTCCTTTCCCTTTCCTGCCGCAGACTTTTTTGCGGGATTCCTTTCTCTCCTCTTCTTTCCCTTTTCTTTTCTCTTCCTTCATTTGAAAGATCTTTTTCAACAGGGACTCTTTTCCCTCCTAGATCTGCACCTCGGGGTAATCAGAGCCTAAAGCAATGGGCTAGTGAGGCTGAGGCAAGGGAGGGAGGGAAAGCAGCAGGTTGCCACGGTTTCATAGGCGAGGAAAGTGAGGAAGATGAGGGTAGTTTCCGGATTTTAATTCTTGCCACCTATCTTCCCTTCGTCCTCTTTCTTTCAACCACTTGTGCAACTTCAACAAATTGTACTTCTCACTCCACTCACCTCTCTACCTTCTTCCCTCTCCTCTCCTTTCTTCTACCTTTGACGGGCGAAGACAGCCTTACTACATACATATTACAAATCTCACGACAGAAGATTCCATCTTATTGTGTCGGCAAAAAGCAAATAACCATACACAACTCATAATGATAATTCAGCGTCAATGTAGTAAAAACTACCATCAAATATAATTACAATCCCAGAAGAATGAGTTTATTATAAGCACACAGGAAAGGATAGCTAGTGTGCAAGTTAGTTATAATCAGGTTCGATAGAATGGTGTCAAGTTGGAATGTAAAAACACTTCAAAACCTTTTTAATTTAGCGTCGACATAATAATATTTGATGTCTACATGTATCATACCTCCAAATGCAAATTAGGGCAGTCAAATTATCAGGAAAATAAATGAATGGTTCTCTGGTACTTGAAAAATTTTCGACACATCACTACTAAAGTAAAAGAATATCTTGAAGCGGGCCGTTTTCCAATATATGGTTGACTAATTTTTCAGACTTGCATAAGAAACAGCTTTATAAGGACTTGCAACACTTATGGGCATAGTCTAGTTCACAATAGACTAGTTGGTGAAAGATAAGTAAATCAAATAGCAATTCTAAATAAGCAGCACACAAGAATCTGTACCGATTCAACTAATTTCTGAATATTTTTGCTTCTAAAATTCTATCAAAAAGACCATACCACAGAATATGTTCCTAAAAAAATCAATTTGTAAAGTGGTCTTCAGTTTCTCAGAAGGAAAACATTTGCACAAAACTAATAGAGCAACAATTTGATGCATTCAGTTCACCAAGATGCTGATTCAATAAAAGTGAAAATTTAGACGAAAGCATAACTTACATCACGTAGTTTGTTGCGCGGTAGCATGCGTAAAACAGCTTTTCGAATCACTTCAGTAGGATCTTTTGCTAGTTGATCCTTCAAACTTCTTTCTTTCAGGTGACCAACATATCTGTGAACATATGCTTAAAGTCAGAATACTCGAAAAAAGAAAATATCTAGAATTAACTTACCATGCACCATTTTGATGCATACCCAGTGTGCCAGCGGTAGAACTTGTTAGTCAATTTTCTTCCTGTAACACATATGTCTTTTGCATTAAGCACAATGCACATATCTCCATCTTCCCGATACGGTGTATATGTCGGTTTATCTTTGCCTTGAAGTACAATTGATATTTGAGATGCCATCCTCCCGAGGATCTAGTGCACAGACAATTAGTTGACGGATTGTATAACTCGTTCATCAGTTTGGTGGGCAGTTTACAAAAGAATATCAGATTGCAAGATACCAGAGGTAGGAAGTACCAACCTGGCCTTTTGCATCAAATACTCGCCACCGCAAACCCTCTAAATTGATCCTCCTCAGTCCAGCAAGAGCTTTCTAGGTAAATTGTGAATACAAAGATTAGAGAAGAAATACAACCGTTTAGTGCACTTCATAAATGATAATGAGAAATAGGGAAAAGAAGAACTAAGATCACTTAAAGTTATCCATTAAATCGAGTGCCAGAATTAACATACCGCCTCAATCCGTATTGATGCGTGTGAGAAAATGTCTCTCATCAATGAATCAAGGATTTGATAAATAAATCATGAGAGGAAATTTGTCGTAGCAGGATGAGATTGAGATCTATGGTTGTGGGAAGATAGGATAGGAGACTATGCTGTTATTGTCATTGTCGCATGAGTAAGACTATGACAAACAATATAAAGGGCATTGAACAAAATGATTAACCGTTTGAGAAATAATTAGAAGACTAGTTCCATCAAATTTTACTTGGAAAACAAAGCCAAGAACCATGGAAAACAAACATGTAACTTCATTATAACACTAAAAGGTAGACCAGTGTATATAGCATTTCCCAAACTTTGAAAACCTGCTGCTCCCTCACCTGATACAAACTTGAGATTTGCCCTTATTTACAAACCTTTAAGAATATCTAGCCATCTAATAATCCTCCCTATCTTCGAGGATTTTTGTGTACCTCAAGAAGTTAGATGAGGATTTATCTGAAGAAAACTATGAATTTAGGTTCTAGAGGTTTTGATAAAGAAATCTAGTATGACAAGGGAGAAAACTGAGGGAGCCAACAAAAAGTCTATCGGGGTTCGATCCACGTACACAGGTAAGGCAGTTCCCAATTCACGGTCCATGTTCGTGAAGGATCAAAATCTTTGACTACACACGAAGACACTTTGACGATTTAACTTATCAAGGCAACACATGAGACTTTTTTACTACTCTACCCAAAGTTCCAAGGCAACAGGACTTTATAATTCAAATTGGCATTTGAGAACCAGAGAATAAGATTCCATGATGAAAGATTGCATGCATTCTTCTAATGCCATATCGA
Source organism: Boesenbergia rotunda (assembly GCA_024364735.1). Taxonomy (NCBI): domain Eukaryota; kingdom Viridiplantae; phylum Streptophyta; class Magnoliopsida; order Zingiberales; family Zingiberaceae; genus Boesenbergia; species Boesenbergia rotunda. The sequence continues at coordinate 433,510 of JAGFNQ010005535.1, forward strand.
TTAAGATTTTATTTCAAAGGAGCATCCAGGAGTTGCATAATTTTTCAGAAATAGTGGGAAAAGGGAAAGAGAATGATCACAGTATTTTGATCAAAAAAGACAATACTCCAATGATCATGCAGGTGTTTGAAGCAACTTTTTTCATAATAGGAACAGTAAAATGAGAAATTTAAAGGGAAAATATAACAGATTATTTGACCAAAATGTACTCTTGATTATGAACTTTTCTGTCAAAATCTTCCGATATGGAATGAGTGCAAGTGATAAGTAAGATGTTCCACACGTTATCCAGAGAAAATACCTATCAATCTACAGCAATAACCAAAGATCAAGATGAGATCCAACTTCAAGAACTTAAATTTGTTACGGTAGCATTAATTAGACCACTAAACTAAAGCACACGAAATCTCGAACGATAAAAAAAAGATGTCATTTTATCTATTGTAGAAACAATGAAGTGGAAAAAAGGCGGAGAGAGGTACGACCATCACCTTTAAGTTTCCTGTAAAAGGTTGAACAGCTGATGCCATTGTCGGTCTCTGCGAAAAAAGGTAAGACAAGGAATGAGGTGGGGCGTCAGCTTAATCGGTGGAGCATAGACGATGAGCGAGAACTGAGAACCAAGAGAGGGTTCGAGTTCCACGACAGATCTTCGGAAGGGCGTCGGAAACGGCGATCCTACTCCGGCGCGACGAGGGTACCAGAGCTCGGCGGCGGGGGCGGCAAGGGGAGAGGCGTCGAGTGGGAGGACTAGGGATGCGCTTTTGGTTTTGGAACTGGAATAGCACCCGGTTCAATGGAACCAGAAAACCAATTCAATTAAAGACATCTAAATAAACCCGATTCAATTGAACCAAACACTAATTCAAGATTTGGAAACCATGAAATTAAATTCAATCGAAAATTAAATTGAATTTCATAATTTAAAGAAATAAATTCTTATGAAAATTAAAATCTAATAAAATTAAAAAATTAAAATAAACATGAATGGATATGATTTGATGTGGAATTAAATTCTAACAAATAAAAAGATTAAATAATCTTGTATAAATATAAGAATGAAAGGTAAAATAGTAAAAGCAATCAAATTTATTTATTTTTAAATTCATTCCAAACAAAGAAATTAAATTCACCAGCTCATTCCAAATATAAAAATTCAATTTAAATTTTGATAGAATTCAATTCAATTCGATCTCATTAAAAGTTTCCAAACCAGATGTAAAAAGAGTTAGGTGTGATTCTAGAAAGACTCTTCATCTGCTTTTGGACTATGATGTCACGAAAGGAATTTAAGTTGTCATCCAAATATTATAGTTCGATATCTAGTTACAGCATCTTTTGTAAGAATTTTCTTTCAAATAAGAAGCGCATTATGGAATCCTGAGCTTCTAGGCCAGTCGACGCGAGTATTTTTCGATTTATCCAACAGTCGATCAAAAATTTTCATGAGACTAGATTACTTATCTCATGTTTGATATTACCTGATTCATCATTTTTTTCAATTTTAAAGTTTAAGATTTAAAATTTTTTCATTCTAGTCATCTATCTCCTAGACTATGGTTATCGCCATCCTTTTTTTTTTTGGTTTGTCCATTTTAAGTACGGCTCATAAATAATTGATAAATAATCAAATAAAATATTACGAGTTTGAATTCGACTCAAAAAAATTATCTGAATAGGTCTGAATTAGATTCGAATTCAATAATTTTAAATGTTAAGTAAATATTTTTTTTATGACATGTAGGGAACTCATGTACATGGCTATGACATTTCGAACCCTTAGTGAGTCTGCAATTACAAAACTCATATATATGACGTCACATTTGCATTTTAGAGATACAAATCTATTAAGATGAAATTGTCATTTTCCTTCAACGAATGCTAATATGCATTTGAAACAAGCCGTCATATTAATTTAGTTGAATTGTTCACAATTAAAAATTTTTAAGAAAAAAATAAGTTAATTGGAATATAAATTATTAATAAAATAATAATTATTTTATTTATTACTTATAATAGTTAAAAGTTATAAAATGATCTTTAATTCCCTTCTCTCTTATACTTAGGAAGTGTTTGAAAAAGCTTGTCGAATTTTTATTCAAAAGCTAAAAGCAAGAATTTTATGTTTTTTTCTTTTCTATTTTTCTTTGTTTATGGTCTAGAATTAAAAGTTAACATTTATACCTTAATAAATTTATCATTTTACATAATTGTCACCATACTTTTAAATAAAAATTTATATTTTTAAAATTTTTATATATTTTTTTATAAATTTATATAAATTTTGTCATTTTTATATTTTTATTTTTATTAATTTTATATATTTTTTAAACATATATATTATTAAAAAATTAATTTTCATATAATATTCAAAATATAATAATAAATATATAAAATAATATTGATAGTCTACCAAAATTATATTTAGATAATTAAAAAAAATTAATTTATATAGTTTAAGGATATTATTATCATTTAACTAAAAATTAAGTTTATAAGTAATTATTCACCAAACACTCAAATTTTATTTATAATTTTATTTTTGACTTTTATTTTCAAATACTTCATGTTTAGCTTCTCACGACTTCAATATAATCTCTATAAAAATCACTTTTCAATAAGTAAAAACTCTCCCAAATACTCCTTAATTTTGTTCATTTATTAAATATTTTTTTTAAAAAAAAAGGTCAATGTACATTTTCAAACACTCATTAATATTAAAGAAATTATAATTATTGAAATTTAGTAGTTTTAATTTGCTTTTAGAATTATAAAATGAACTATTTAAAAAAATGCTTCAATTTTTTATGTGAATATTTGGATTTCAGAAAATGATTCAATGCCCTACAAAAAGCAATTTTTTCAATAATATATATGTGTGTGTGAGAAAAAAAACAATATTACAAGTTAGAAAACAATAAGAAAATATTAATTTTTATTAAAATTCCCAACATATAAGCATACAAACTAAAAAGGATTTACCAGTAACCAAACCAAGGGACGATCATCTACTTACAAATTATTCGAGCAAAGCTCATTCATCTAGATTATAAAATAATAATAATAATATTTAATAAAAAAGAGGATTATTCCAGCAGCTGCCACGTGGCATGTTCCTGCAGTAAAACAAAGAAACTTGCAAGTTATAATGAAGGTGAAAGAGCTAAAAGAGAGCTACATGAAACTTTTTTTTTGTGTTACGTTGAGGAGGCTTATGGAGTGGCTCTGAGGATCTTCTGGCACATAGTGGTCCCTGGAAAAGTGAGAAGGTTGTAGTCGAGCAGATGTAGTCTCTCGCAGTCGGTCATTTTCGAGAACCCAAAGGACCTCGTCCATGTATCGACAAGACTCAGCACCGCAGGAAGGCACAGCCTTTCAACCCCCATGTCGGAAAGTAACTGCACACGAAGCAGCAAACAATCAATGAGCAAGCAAAGCACAACGCATACTTCAAATTTATATCCACTCCAAATTTATTGTTTAGTCTGTTATCTTTACGATATGCATTTGATGCTGAAACAATTGTGAACCCTCGCTAACTCACAGTTCGAACATTTGCATTTTTCTAATGAGTTCCACATGTGGTTTAAGTAGTCGATGTCATGTTTCTAATATTTTTGTTATTCAGAGTTCGATATAATTTCCTATGGCATCTGAATAGCAAATCTGCAATTACCTTTTCAATTTCTTCCACAAGAATGTGGCACATTCCTTGTCGACGATATTTCTGGGTGGTACCGACAAAAGGCAATTCGGCAACCTTTTCATTGTGAACCCTGGATTAAAGCATGTATCAAGGCTGTTAAGCCTGAAAAGGACAGGGATAAATCATTGTTCCGTAGTAAAGCAAGTGTTACCTGAATGTAGCCACGGAGACAAGGTCATCTCCGTTCTCCAGAATTATCGTATAGAATCCCCAAAAGTTTAGTCTTCTCAATTCAGATCTGCAATTTGAGAAAAACAAATTACTCAATGCATACAGAGATCTTCCAATTTGAGACAGGAATTCCTCGAGAAAAATTGTATGGAAAACGAAACACCCAATTGTATTCTGTGAATTGATCAGAGATCGGTATCATTTAAAGCTTTCTACAGTTCGTAGCTGTCAAAAATCCGCATGTTATAGCATGAGATTTAATTTTTTCCGGCCAACCCACCGGTCACTAGAAAACGCAGCACCGACATGGCTATGCATCATGAATTCATGACGAACGTTAAATATACTTTCAGTGAACTTGTCAAGGCAAAATGGCATTTAACTCCTGCAAATTTGGTGTTTGTGAACATCTCACTTAGTAACACAATCTATAACAAATGAAGGTAATCAATCGGTGAAGGATGGCTCGTGACATCAAGGTGAACACTAGGACAAGTTGACATGAGGTGGACTCTGTAGGTAAACAAAGAAAGTTGGTATGTTGGAACAAGCTTGGAGCATCCAAATACGAAAAAAAAGGATGTTTGGTTCCTTAAACTAAACCATTTGAGCATGACCATTCCATTTAATTGTTCTACTAACAAAACAGAGATCGAGAAGCAAAGCCCAATAAACAGCATGCAACCAATACAGAATGTATAGAAGAATATAATAACAATTAACTTGCAGAACAAAATGAACTTACTCTTTATTCATAACAACATCAGATAGAAGATCGCTCTGGGTACGAGGTTCAATCATTGTAGTAAAACAATCATGCAATAATTTATATGCAGCATGGAGCTTGCTCCAATATCCAGGAAAAGTTTCAAAATCACAATTCTCAAGCGCAACATTCTCTCTTTCAAAATGCAGAATTGTCCATGTTAATGCTTGTTTGATCGTCGGATTTGGCTTCCCAACCAGATTGCGAAGATGAAGAAAAAGCTGCACATAAAGCACACATCAGGATTTTCAATTATGAAGTGGAGTTTTCCTCATTCTTACTTCCCGAACTCTTTAGCATGCCCCTCGCAGGCCAAATGTCATTAGAGGTGAGAAATTGCATTTTTAAAGCACAATACAGATCACAATTCAACCCAAAATGCCACAACGCCTAGGTGGAGAATATCTTAATGTTTAAATCAAAGTTCAAAATCCAAATCATACTGGAATTTTAATCTTTGACCAGATCGACAATGTTTTGGTATTGTGCTGATAATTTGATGTATGGTACTGGTGACAAATTGGATGTTGAAGGAAGAACACAAAGAAAGTATAGGAAGGAAACATTGTGTGCGCCAGAAGAATGTGTCTCGACTGTTTCATCCGGCACAGGATGTGATTTCAAACTATGGTTTAAACACATTATAAGCATCCTCATTTGGTGATGTGGGGCCAAGAGGTGGGCTTTTATCCTCTCCTTTTCGTTTCCTACTCTATTTAACGCCACTAAATTCAGCATGCTAATAGCTCAAAAGCATTTAAGTCAAAAAACATGCTCATATGCATACACATAAAAAATGAGAGAAAGAAAGAGTAGAAAAACAACCTGTGAACACTTTGAGCTACAAAACCAGTTCCCAGTAGCACAATCACTTAATGAAATTCCTTGATCTGTCAAGCACCCAAGATGATCTGGAGGAAACAAAACGTTAGTCATAAGGAACCAACTGTTAGAGTGAAAGTTTTATTAAGAATCTTACATTCAGATTGACATTGATCACAGTATAAGATGGTCTTCTGTGTAACTATTTCTGCAGAATTAAATTCACTCGAGCCACATATGCGACATAGGCAACACGAACAAAACCACTTGCCCTCTGGCACCTCCTTATTAAACACAAAAAAGGGTAAATTAGAAAACAAAAGTAATATGTTAGTTTAGGATCATGTAGGAGATCAAACGAACTAAAATGTTACTAACGTTGCTAGTTTCTCAAAAAAAAATTAAAACAGGTGAAGAGGACAATAATGGTTGGCCATCATCAGTACGAAAAGGATTTCAGTGAAAACATCCAGGTGTCCCTTATTTTAGGTTGAATGAAAGACCTTGCCATAAGCACCACAAGATACTTAAGATAAGCATAATTATTCATAAAATAACTATCCTTCTCTTTGTCTAGCATCTAAGGCCTCTGATTTACAGTTGCTAACTCATATGGGAAAAGATTATCAGGAGACGATATCGGGATACTCAACCATGTCTGCTGCCAATCAGAACTATTTGTAATTTTGTTACTAGACAAAAATGTTTAACACCACTAAACTGATAATTATAATTTTGCATAAATTTAACCATTTGTGATTTGTGTAGTCTGGATAGCAATGATAACTAAATAGGTACAAGGAACTTATTTGAATTCAATTATATGTTGACCAACAAAATGTGTAGAAATAATTCAACTCTGAAAAGTTTAGCAAATGGAAAAATCTATTTAAACAACAGAGAAATTGGGAACATACCTCTAATCCAATACAGCTAACATGGAATGTTGACGGGCAGGCATCACATAGAATTAGAGTACCACCTCCATGACATACAGAACATGTATCATCGCTTTGGCTTTCAGTTGATTCGTGCTTCAGCCTTGGATGGGGGAACTTTATAGGGTCTTTACCATACACCAGCTGAAATTTACACTGTAGCAAAGACATACCATCTAGCAAAAATGTTCTGGCACCAGGTTTGCATTTGTTGCTGCTAGCATGAATCTCAAATCCAGCAACGGTATACAGCTCTCTACAACATTTGCATTTAATTCCAGTGCGGGTAATATAACCCTCCTTCTTGACCTCACCATCCCATTCACAAATGTAGTGGACCTTCTGCCTATCTGATACAATGTGATTGTCAATTAGAATCGATAAAGCTGTTCCTTCTGCCTTTTCTCTTAGACATTTCTGTAGGTGCCTTTTACTTGACTTTTGATCAGATGGAAACATATCAGTGTCTGGTTCATCAGCTTTGCCGGTGAGATATCTCTTTCTTTTCTTCAAGTTCTGATAGCATGAAAGATCTTTTGATAAAGAAGAAGTTTGGCTATCATTTGAATCTGTTAAACAAACTGTCTCGATTTTCCACAAATTTTCTTTTTTACACAGGTAAGCCTGGCAAGCTGTATAAAGAGAATAAAAGACCTCACCATCAGGAGAAGAATATCTAGATCTTCTTCTTCTTTCACTAAAACTCCAACCCATGTATGAGAGGTGTTTCCAAGCATTTAGTTCCAGTATCCCAATATCATGGTTGGCAGTTCTCTGACAGCTTTTAACTCGGAATGATTCAATGTATCGTTTGTAATTTACAATAGCATCAGGGTTGTACTCAGGTTCTACATCCTTACAGGTAGGCACACTTACAGAAACATTTAACTTCAAATTTTCTTTACCTGAAACAGAACTATCTGACTGCTGCTCATCTTCGCAGAACTCAGCAGAATGAAGCTTCGTTATGTCAGAGTCAAGCTCATGTGAATCATCAGCCAGTTTGGAGTAGGTTAGACACCTACCGTTAGATATTTTTGCGTCTTTGTTATTGTCAGACTCAAAATAGGTAGAAGATTTTGTTCGTTTCCTCTTATTTGAAGATGAACACACAAGAAGATTTTGCATGTCGAGTGCCTCCTCTGGAAGGGACCCAGCTCCAGCAAGTAAAGGCTTGAAAGGGCCTTGGCAATTTGTGCTTATTGAACCTTTGACCTTTTTCTTTCTTTGCTTCTTCATAGTTCCAGTAGTCACTGGACCATCAGCATTGTCACAAGGAACATCTAATAATCCATGAACGACGAACAGTAAATCTTGGATTAACCCCGTCACCAGATGATCCCATACCGACTCAGATCCCAACATCCAGAGTCCAATCCTTTCATTAAAGGCATCCAGAGTATTCAAATCATACCAGATTTGTCTTATTGAGACTGGCAGCACACCTCCCCCTTCAAACGGTTGAAGAACTTTAAGCAACAACCACTCACCACGAGATTCCCAGCTGCCAGATGGTTCACTCCAATGTTGGGTAAGACGTATACGATCGACTGTCACCATCTGTTGATCTCCCTGGTCCGGGAAGAATATCAGCCTAACTTCAGAACCTTCTTGATGATCAAAAACTACACCTTCCCACCAAGCTTCATCTATCCATGCATCTACACAAAGCCCGAACCTCAACTCAGAAATCTTGAGATCACAATAAGGAGGCAAGGGCCTTATCCGGCCTCGATAGTTCACTGGGTTTCTTGCAGCCTGGCCTTCTATAACAGGTGACACAGTGACAGTCTCCCGAAGATTTGTATTTTCCTCTTCGGTCAAGAAATATTTGTACTCAATGAGTCGGGAGAGTTCCTCGCAAGCGATAACAGTCCCCGTGTGCCAAGAACCAACAAGCCCATTCTCCAGAGATAACACCTATAGCAGTAACAAATAAGCAAGAATCAAATACCCTTTTTTAACAGAGATATTCAGAAACATCTAATCAAAACTAAAATCGACTTAGAGAATGCTAAATTTTCCTCCAAAGAGATGTCATTGTGATAGCTTCTGACTTTTCTTTTGGTTCTTGTTCTCATGGTTCGTGTACGATTCAAATTTTATAGAACTCTAGCCCTTGCGTCGTTGAAAGCGTACAAGGAAGAATATAAGTGGTAAATCTGTCTAAAGATGCAGTTTTGACGAGCGTTTTTCCGAGAAAGATAGGGGTAAAAAATAAACTGAAACCCTAATCGATGCCTGCATTACATTATTACATTGATCGGAGAGGGTATTTCCGGCTTGAATCAAGAGAGATAGATACCTCGACCTCCTCTCCGAGAAGCAGCTTTCTCCGTGCATACGGATTGTCCCACCTCTTCCCTCCGGAGACTTCCATCAATCCCGGCGCAGAGGTGAAAATTTTCGGCGGGCGACGGGCGATCGGCGAAGGAAAACTCGAGCGAGACGGCGATAACCCGTGCCGCTTCGGGAAGGAAGGAAGGTTGGTGTTAAATGCCATATACAATCCAGCGAATAACAACTCGCCACGTGGGCCACACGTCCAAAACGGAACGTGTCCGTCATGTGGGTTTCAGGACAGGTCCGATAAACCTTCGGTTAACCCGCCGAGAATCGGATCGCCTCTAGAACGATTCTGATTCGAAACATTTTATATTTAATGGGACAGTTTGCAATTGACACTCCAACTTTCCTGTTTTACAGGAACGCTTACTAAAAATTTAAGATATAAGTTTTGAAAAAGATATTTTTACAAATTAAACGTGCCCTTTAAGTAAATCTATCGGATAAAATATTCTACATATAAAATTGATTATTATGTTGTTAACAGTATATCTATTTCATTATTTAAATGTTCAATTTATTTAGTGGAACTCATTTCTGTCTTGATATTTTATTTTATTTTTTAATAAACATGTGAAGTTGGTCTTTGGCTTTGGATCGACCTAATATATATAGGCTTTTGAAAAAAAAAAAATGTAATGATATGTTTAAGGAAAAAAAATTAAAGAAAATCTTAAAGTATATGTGGCAATCAATATATACACGTTCGATTGTAGTCCGAAGACCGTTGGCGACTGAAGACCGTTGTTTTGAATCAAACTATAGCCTCGAAAGTACGGTTCATCCTTGGGAGATCACTGTAATTGTGATATTATGTGATTCCTTATAATTTTCCTTGGATTTTTTACTTGAAGATATAATATTTCTTTTGAAAACTCTTAGATGGTTGTAAACCAACTTTATGAAATCTAAGCTTGTTTCTATATGTCAATCGAGTTCTTTAATTCCTTTGAATTCACCATGAGGGCAAGGCTAGGGCTCGATCTAGCCTTTTATAAATGTGATCCACGCCCTCGAGAACTCCGACGCATGTCCTAAGCCTATTCAACAATCATATAGTTTTTCTTAGATCTCCGCCCCAACTCAATGGAGTCTTCCTGGTACCTCGCCGCACCTATTCATTTCCTTTTTAATCGAGTGATATCTAAAATTTCGTTCCAAGCTTTCAACACACACACAACCTCCGACCGCTTCTTCCTCTTCCTCTATTTACCACCCAAACCCTAAACCTCACTCCTACCACCTCCAAACAATCTTCTTCCGTTTAGACCGATCACCCGATCTTTATGATAGTAGACTTTACCCAGGCCCGTAACTGGGTCACCGGGGCTGTTGACCGTTGACCCGAGTCACCGTGCCAAACAGTAACCAGCTCTATAAGTCAAGCCTCCAAAAACCGATGGACCGCCGGTTCGGCCCATCGATTCCAATTGTTTTATGTTTTCGTTTGAATCGACGGTTCCTACGTTGGCGAGGGTCGAAGTGTGGTGGGGTTTTTTTTTCAACGATTAAGATCATTTTATCGTTTTTTCATCGATAACAACGATTTACTGTTTGCTACTATCCAATTTTATAAATAAAGAGTTTATTTTATCATTTCACACGTATCTTCTCTACTTTCATTCTCAATTCCGCATTCTCTACACGTTTTTAACTCCAATTCTATTTTTGCACACTTTCATCTCCAATGTTTAACTACAATGGAAGGAGTTCATCTATCTGTATCTTAGAAGGAAAAGAAAATAATAAATTCGGTCAACATTCAATCCACCGATGATAAAATCGAATACCTTTCGACATTCAAAACACAAAGAAGTTCCAATACAAAAACTTCTAAGGTTGGGGAAATTTCTCCTCAAAAATATTCTATTTTCACTAAATATTATGAGAATGTAACTCCTCCGGAGAATTGTGTGCAAAACATAAGAACTGTAATATTTCCTATAAATTCCAAATCAATGGTGACTATGGATAGCATCTGACTGAATATGAACTCGATCGTTCTCAATCACAATTATCTAAATTTTTTTCAAATAGCAACGATACTGATTCATATTTATATTTATATTTTGATGACAAATGAAGAGAAACATTAACAAAATTTATTTATGTAGAATATCTTTTTATAGTTTTAAATCTAAATACACATTTGAATATTTTTATAAGAATTTCTTAATACATGTGTTAAACGTGTTCCTAGGACTACAATTACTCATACAATTAAAAAATTAATAAAATAAGGGGAAAAAATAATTGATGAATTAAATAAATTAAGTAATAATTTTTTTATATTTCGATATTTAAAGTGATCATTGGCAAACACATTCATATATGTGTGTGACTTGTCATTAGATTGATAATTCTTGAAAAATATATAAAAAATTATTAGCGGATAGAGTTTTTGATAAATCGTATATTACTCATAACATCACACAATTATTATGTTTAATTTTAAAAAAATATATAAATTATTATGTTTAATTTTTAAAAAATATAAATTAACTTATAAAATATTTTCGATATCATTAAATAATGATAGTTCTAATATTGCTTGTATAGAAGATCTAAAGTTTATTTATCAACTTACTATTGATAGTTTATTTTTTCATATTCGTTGTGCATGTCATGTTTTAAATTTTTGTATTCAAGATAGATTAAAACTTTTTTAAATTATATTAAATCAATTAGAACTGTAATTTCTTATTTAACTTGCATTTATCTATAATGAAATAATGATGTAGATTTTATTAAATTGATAGAATGAGATATAAAAAATTTCTGATATATGAACACGGTAAAATTTAACATATCAATTATTACAAGATTTAATTTAATATAAAAAATTATTATATTTATTTTTTACACAAAAAATTAATACTAATATATATTTCTTTTCACATAAATGGAATATTTGTAATAATATTTATGAAATTTTAATAGTATTTAACGATACGAACAACTTTTCGATGTTTATTATTTCATTACTCATTTAATTTTAGAGAATTTTTTTAATATAATAATAGTTTTAAATTAGCATATTAATAATGAATTTTTATCTTCTTGTATACTAGCTTTGAAATTAATTGGAAAAAATATTTTTATATTATTTTTAAAATTTATTTAATTGTATTTTCTTTAAATTCTAAATTTAAATTACAAGTTTTACAATTAATATTAATTTTATGACACTTTAATTCCATTATTTAAGAATTCTTCTTCTCCTGATCCAGTTAATATAGGATCGAGATAGTGCGATAGAGGGGGTGAATATCGCTTAAAAATTCTTCGAATTTCAAAACGATCAAAGTACGCAGCGAAAAACAAAACACAGCACGCTAACACAAGTTAGTTTTACTTGTTTCTAAGTGTTGAACGGCTCCTACTGCAAGGTCCACGATCTTTGATCGTTTACTTTGAACAATTCAATAATGATCGGATGAATGTACAGAGTATAAGATTTAAATGCGCAAGTGAAATGAAACAAGTATACCGACTCCTTTTTGAATGAATTGAAAACCTTCGCTCGAAGAGTCGGACGGTGTTTCGGCGTTGTCGAAGCTTTGATCGCGCAGTAAACAGCAGAACAGAATGATCACAGAATATAAATTAATTTTTCTGAAGTGTTACTCTCGACCCCTTTATATATTACTCATTCAGGCACCTAAAAGGTCATTCAGGCACTCTAATCGTAGCGTCTCGGGCGACAATTCTATCCGTTGCGCAGTCAAACTTTATCCTGCCTCAGGCACCTGAGTGCTGACATGACTCCTTCACTCAACACTCGCCACGTAAGCTTGACCGTTGTGCCAGCTTAGTCATCCGCTGCCAGCTCCCAGGGGCTTGAGTCCCATTCAAGCGCCCTAGTCCAACTAGTTCAACTTTTCAACTGCAACAAGAGTTAGTTTCATACAATAATATAAATAGAATAAATGCAAATATGGATTTACAGTCAATGCTGTCTTAGTCCTGACATTTAGGTTTCTACTGAAACCGTAGGTCGGACCGATGCCTACTGTTCCCTCCCGGGGAACACGCCCTCGCCTACTCCTCTTAGTAGAGTGCACCTGCTGCCACCCGAAACCTCCGATTGGACTTTTGCTCGGCCTCCGAGAACTCGGAACTCGACAACATTCGACTTCAACCCGTCTCGACTCCTGTTCGCAATCCCCTTTTGGCAAAGTCTTCTGCTCGGTCCCTCGGACCAAAACTTCGTGCTCGACTTTACTCACCAAGTATTCGTTGCCCGATCCTCGACCAGGATTTCGTGCTCGACCCTGCAGGTCAAGACTTCTTACCTAACTTACCTAGGACTTTCCTGCAAGCTTCACAAGTTCGTCAGTACAAACAAACTAGCTCAACTTGAACCCTTTGCCACTTATCAAAACAAGATTCGATTTGGTGCTTCCGGCACCAATAGTTAATATTATATATAATGTTTGGATTTATTTGTATGTTATTTATAATCAATATTATATAAAAATATTGAATGCAAAATAATATTTCTGAAACATAACAAACTACTAGTAGTAATTTAAATTTACAAAAACATAACTTTTATTAAAAGAATGAACGAAGTGTCCGCGAGGATCCTCAAACATTATTTTCCGACTTTTTTTGATTTTAATGAAGTAGATAGCGAAATTTTTGATAACCTAAAGTAGTGATCACAAAATGCTTAAAGTTATCCTGCCCCTTCCGTGATCGACAAAGAAAGTTTAACTTGTACAATGTTAACTGTTGTTGTGGAGCAGACGTTCAGTGTCGGTAACAACATATTATATAAACGACGATCGAATTTGTCTCCCAACTCAGTAGAAGTCCAAACATTACTCGACGATTAGACAATACAGAAAAAAATTCAAGAAATATAACTTTCAGATGATAGGGTCAAAGATTTTGATATAAAAGAAATGAATATAACAGAAACGGGAACGAGAAATAAACGTGAATAAGAATGCCACTTCCTAATATAAAATGATAAAAATGTAAAATAATTATGTGGGTTTGATTCTCCTATACAGTAAGAAGATAAGTAGGCAACTTAAATAAGTACAAATAGTATTTTAAAAAATAAATTTTACAGTTTTTAGTATAATAATTGTGAACTGTAACGAACCGTGAACTGATAGTTCCAACCTGTAAATCATAACCATCTTTGACAATTAAGGTTAAGGGTTGGCATGTCAGCAACCATCAAACTAGGAGTTTTGAATCGTTGAACTATTGGTTTCGAACCATGATTAGGTCTAGGGGTGTAAACAATCGAGCTGATTCGCAAGCTTTTCAAGTCGGCTCGAAAATATTCGAAATTATCAAATTCGAACCAAACTTGAACATGTTTGAATATTTTTTTCGAGTCAAATTCAAACCTATACTATTTTGTTCAATTGTTCATAAGCTACTCATGAGCCGAGCTCGAATCAAATTCTAATTATTTTTACATAATTTTTACTTAAATATATTCAAATTAAGGTTCGAATCATTCGAACCGGGTTCGAATTTAAGTCATTTGAATTATAGCTCAAATATGTTCGAACCAAGGTTCAAACAATTCGAATCGAACTCGAGCTCAAATTTTACTTCGAATAGAATTTGAACCAAAACTATTTGTATTTTTCGAGCTTCGAATATCATATATATTTTTCGAACTCAAACTCAAACATCAATATTTTCATATCATTCAGTTTGATTCAATTCATTTGCACTCCTAGTCAAATCTATATCTTAGTTCTTGTCCATATTTGACCCTCTTCCTAAGAGTCGAGACATCGGTATCCCTCCGTCTCCCTAACGGGCAAGCCCATGGTTCTCACTCAACTCTCTTGCTGTCATATCTTCCCGTTGTTCTCATTCGGTCCTTATATTTGAATTAGAGATCCGCCTAGATTTCAATCCATTGTCGCAACTCTATTTATCCTCAGTTCAAGAGACGCGAAAAACAGGAGCCTTCTTCTTCAGCTCACTCTGCCCTTAAATTTATATTAGAGATCCGCCTAGAGATCAATCCATTGTCGCAAGCTCTACTTATCCTCAGTTCAAGAGACGCGAGAAACACCAAAGAAAAAAGTAAGTGTCAAATTGCAAGGGATGTTGTTTGCTTATATCAGTGTTTTCATGACGATATAATGAATTTCAATGACTCTTGGCATCAGTCAGTTATGCTAGGTAGGTGATTCTGTCGATAAGTGAAGATCGGTTCTCACTCGGCTGACTTGGTCTAACCAAGACGACCCGGTCTGCTGTAGCACGGGAGGTCGGGCTCGGGCTTAACCACGGGTTAGATACCACTCACTCGGGTCAGACTAAAATGGAGCACTCAAAGTGGAGTTGAGGTTGCAAATGACAGCAATCTCCTCTTTAGAGCCCAAAGGGGGTTTATATAGGGGAGGGAAAGCTCTCTGTCATGTCAGAGCTGTCCTGTCTCATTAAGGATGGGTCAGTTGGCAGACCGAGCCAATGACAGCTTTAGTGGCCCTGTGAGACTGCCACAACCGCCTGACAACCTGTCTAAACTGCCTTCTCTGATCCTCATTAATATGTGGTGGCTCTGTCAGGTAATGATTATGTCAGAGGTCTGATACACTATTACTGAGGAGGTGGCTCTTTAATCAAACATGTTCATTCGGTCGGCTCACCTTAACTTACAGTCTGGGTCGGTCGGATAAGCTTAGATCCTGAGCCATTTTCGTTCATAGGGTGGCCTCAGGGCATTCGGCTGAAGACACCCGGCCCGAGTGACCGACCTCGGGTGACCAACCTCGGGTGGCCAACCCCAGGTGACCGACCCCGAGTGACCTACCTCGGGTGACCAACCCGAGTGATCAGCCCCAAGTGGGTGACCTCGGGTGGCCGACCCCGAGTGACCTACCTCAGGGTCTTACGTGTCTCGACTTCTATTCTTCCTGTTCAGATTCATGTCCGGCTCATTTGACCGAGGTCAACCCAGCTTAACCTTCTCTGACCCAGGCCGGATCCGACCGAACCTGACCGGGCCCTCGGTCCTCCTCGAAAACCACTAGCCCGGATTAGGTATTAATCTTTATGAATCATTGAAATTTAAAAAATCATTCTTTGTTGAATATGTTTTGAATTATTAGATTTTTCTGATTAGATCATTTCTCTATTTATTTATTTTAATCAAGGAAACTCATAGAATAAAAAAAAAGAAAATTTATCAACTCAATTTGTAAACCAAAAAAGTCTATGAGTCAGAAACATTTTTCATCCTCTGAATAATATGATATTTTCAATATCAACATAATTCTAAGTGATTCGGTATACAAAAATAAAAGCGTGTCGCTAACTCTTTGATCATGTACAGGAAATGAGAAAAATAATATTTAATTCATTCACGATTATTAATGAAAAAGGGTGAGTAATTTATACGAAATTTGAGAAGTACAGATTGGATCTATTAGAAAAAAAAAATCTGTAAAAAAAAATCTATACTGTACTTATGTATTTACATGAAGATTTCGTAATGCTTTCATTTCTACTGTACCTGGCCACAACTATGAGGAAATGAAAGCTATACTAAAATAATATAAAATATATTATGATTATAGGGCTATACGGAGTCGAACCGTAGACCTTCTCGGTAAAACAGATCAAAATTATTATTATCAAAATGATTTGAACTGTTTCAAAGATCCAACATGCATTTTGTTGCATTGGGCTCTTTCATCAACTGATGTAAAGATCAGTTATTCTATCATATTTTATCTTTAGAAGAAGATAATGAGATGGCTCCATGTGTTATGATTCATTATTTGTATTCTGATCTAGGAGCAATACCAAAGTGTTTCAAGGAAGTATTACATTGACTTAGATCTGCCTTCGGCCTAGATTAACCTAAGTTAAATAGAATCTCTATCGCCTCGCTGGAATAGTCGAATATGAGACTTCATACACCTTCAAGTTCATAGAGCGAAAAGAGGTTTTTTTGAGTCCCTTATACTCATTATGCCTAGCATTGAATGGGATGAGTATTTACCTTATCAACTATCAAATCACTGGCAGGTTCTATTTGATTTGGCAACTTAATTAACGCCTGAATCGGACCGAACCAAATATTTGTCAGGTCAGGCTATTGTTCTCTTGTTCCCTCGAACCTATGGAATGGAGTAAGATATCAATTTGTCAATACGATCAATTATGTTCATTGCATAATTGGCTACTTTGAAAAGCATTGGGGAGGCATATCAATTTATTAAGAATAAGTATCCACCAATCAAATTCGGAAATCAAAATTGACGATTCCAAAGTCATTGGTTTAAAAAAATTTACTTAGAGTCCTCTCTTTCGAGAGATGTTTGATTTATTTTCCATCTTATTGTTTGAACATAGCAACCTCGTCCATTTACTATGAATCGATTCAAATATTGAAAGCGAATTAATGATGAGGATAGTTGCGTATTTTTTATACATATAGGATGCAATACTTCATCACATAATAATATTGCAAAATATCTTGATAATTTAATGAATATACCTCGTCATATTGACAAAGTGATCAATGTGCAATCTTCATAAAAATAAAATAAAAGAATAGATTGTGGCTTACAATAACTATTGAAAGTATTTGATAACTCACTTTGCAAGTATGTGAATTTAGAGGGCATGATGAATCTCCATCTTCTAACAATCGCAGAAATTTGATCGAGATGATAAAATTTGAGAAAAAATGACAAAGTATTAGGGACATCGCCTTAGAGAAAGCTCCAAAAAATACATTAGTATACTTTACCAAATATTCAAAAAGATGTTTTGAATATGTTAATCAATTAAGTGAGAACCAAGATTTGTAAAAAAAAAATTGAGGATCCAAAATTTTGCATTTTAGTTGATGAAGCAAAAGATAGATCTAACAAGGAGTGGATTTAGATTAGTGAATATTGATGGCTTTTTACGAGAATAATTCTTGGTCATTGTACATGTGACTAATACAATTGATGCAATACTTAAAAAAGACATATCTAGTGCTCTTGGTCGTTATGACTTGCATATCTATAACATATGAAGACAAGAATATGATAGTGCTAGAAATATGCGTGGATCTTGGAACAAATTACATGTTCTTTTCTTAAAAGATTATTCATGTGCATATTATGTATATTATTTCGCTCATGAACTTCAAATGTTGTTGCTAAAAAAAATATTTGATTATTCTTTTAAAAATTGGATTTCATTTGTAATTTTATTAATGCATCTCTTAAACGTCATGCTGAGTTACTCTGCTCAATTCTTGCTCAAAGAATTGAAGCTAAGCATATGGTAACTAATGATGAACATGATACCGATAAAGGATGTAATCAAATTGAAAATTTACTATGCACTGAAAAAACTCGTTGGAGTTCTAATTTTGACTCAAGTTGTAGTATGATTGATATGCTCTATGATTACCGTATTAGAATAGGATGATAGATCAAACTCTATTTGTGGTGAAACTAGTAGTTTGTTAATTATAATGAAGTCTTTTGATTTTATATTCATATTACATTTAATAAAAAAGATGATAAGAATAACAAATCAACTTGTCAACCTTTGCAAGATAAATCTCTAGATATTTCAAATGTAATGGATTATGTTTCAACTACTAAAATTTTGCTTCGTACTTTGAAAAAAAGAAGCATATGCTATTCTACGTAGTTATTTGAAAGGAGAATTCATTATACAATTTGATTGGCTGGTGATTTTTTTTTCAAATTTATATAGTTTATACATTATAATTATAACATTTACGTATATATTAAACTGATATATTTATTTAATTGACAAGTTAGATTTGTCTTGTTTTAACTACAAGCTTATTCAAAGAATAATAATTGAAGATAATTTTAAATTGACACTTTGATAATAAAAAAACAATTTAAAAATATTTGAGAATAAAATAACTAGAATAAAATATTTGAGAATTAAAATATGCAAAACCTTTTAGAGTTTTACAGCCTGATAAAATATTTATTTTAATTATTTCATCTTCAAATTAATTTATTTAACCACTTTTAGAATTTGAAAATAAATTAATTATAATATAAATTAACTAATAGTTTTAAAATTGGTAATTGAATAAATTAATCCATAATTTATTTTGACAAAATTTCATAAAAGTTAACTCTTAAATATATTTAATGAATTAGGATAATTAAGAGTGTTGACTCAGAAGAAACTACATTAGAACAAAGATGCCAACCATTAGCTACATATAGTTCTTAAATTAATTTTCTAAGTATATGATTCAGGTAGGAATAATCTAATAATTGTATATGATACTATTATATTAATCCATGAAAAGTTATATCCATTGCTTCATGAACTTTAATGATCAAATTTCACCCGACTAATTCAGGTAGTAGAGGACCTTCTCCTAATTCATCTACCAGGATGTTACTGTGAAATTTGAATGTTCACTGTTGAGTGCTCCTTGTTGTCTCCGGATCCAACGAGCATAGGGTATTGGTTTTGTGAAAGAGAAAAGTAGAAATATTATGGAATGAGGGAGATTATTAGAGAGAAAAAATATATCCCATTTTCGATTACCAATCTCCTTTTGATAATCTCATTATCCATTAATGGTCATCTTCTCATAACGATGAACGACGTTCGTCATTACCAGTCGCCTACTGACATTCCTAACTCCCCTAACCCGAGTCCAGAGTGCCAAGCACCAAATGATCCGAGCCCTTACACACTCGAGTCCAGAACGTTGAGCATTGATCTCGAGCTCTCACATACTCGAGGCCCGAGTGTCAAACATCATATCCTCCTCCTCCTCTCAGACAAATCCCAGCCTCTCAGACTTCCCAACTCCTCAATCCTGGATTAACTCAAAACACAAACATATCATCCAAAGTGCAGTTGATGGCACACTCAAAAAGTCACCTTTGAAATATTTATCTCATTTGAAATTTAAATCTAATACTCTTATTGTTTCTCTAACAATTAAAAGCTAAACTAAATAATGAATGCAAAATTCATTAAGAAGCAAAATTTATCATCTGAAAGAGAAATCCATTGTCCACACCGAACCAATGGATCTTTCCTCAAAATTTCCAAGAAACCACAAACCGAATGAGGACAAAATGCATAAAATCAGTTTAAATTAGATGCCTATTAAGGAAAAGCAGGTAAGGCATTCTGAGCCCCAATAAACCCTAAGGAATCCGAGGAGAAGGGAAGAGTACAATGTCAAAGTGAGATCCTCCAATGATGGATTAGGGCAGACCACAATGTCACAGGAGATCCCAAAAGGAAAAGCAAGGGCATCGGGGATGGGGTTATTTGAGGAACGAGGAAAGCAAATCTAGAAGAAGTCACGAAAGCGTGAAGGTCGAGGCGGAGCACAGCGTTGTGAGTCCTGGTGAACCCTAAGGAATCCGAGGAGCAGGGCAGAGTACGATGTCAAAGTGGCATCCTCCGATGATGGATTAGGGCGGATAACAATGTCACAAGAGACCCAAAAGGCAGCACACAAGAGCGTGAAGGTCAAGGCGGAGCACAGCGTTGTGAGTCCCAATGAACCCTAAAGAATCCGGGCAGCAGGGCAGAGCACGATGTCGAAGTGACATCCTCCGACGATCGATTAGGGCAGACCACAACGTCACAGGATGCCCAAAAGGCAAAGCCCGAGCATCGGATATGGGGAAATTTGAAGAACGAGTAAAGCAAATCTAGAAGAAGACACAAAAGCGAGAACAAAATAAGAATAATAACTGAAACCGTAATCAATGCCCTACGTTGCATTGATCGGAGCAAGGGTTTTCCCGGCTCGAATCGAGAAAGATAGATAGATACCTCGACCTCCTCTCCGGGAAGCAGCATTCTCCGTCCTTGGAGCTCCTCCCACCTCCTGCTACTGCTGCCGCCGGAGACCCCCATCGATGCCGGCGCAGAGGGTTTAAGCGCGCAGAGCGAGACGGCGGCCGATCGATCGCCGAACGAAACGGCCAGGTGAAACCGCTCAGGCTTTGGAGGTTTGATAGATGAGCGGACCGGGCAAACGATCCGATAAAATCGGCAGTGATACGGATCGAGCAAACGGGTCCGGTAAAATCGGATTTTTATATTTGCATGGAAAATTTTCATTGAAAAATGCTATACCCAAAAAATAATTAAAAAAATTAAGAAATGATTGACCTTACAATTTTATCATATCTCTTAGGATATAATTTGATTTGGGCGATGACCTCATTTATTTTTTAGGATGTATCTCCGATGATAATCGAATATGTACATATTGATTGTCACATTATTTTTAAGATTTTCTTTAAATTTTTCTCTCGTATCATAACTATTTCATTTCACGTTATTTTTTAAAACTTTCTTTAAATTTTTCGCTCGTATCAGAGATATTTCATTTGCTACCCTAAACTTTCCTTGCTTAATAAAATTTCAAGATTTAGTATTTAAATGTTCCAAAAGTTTACAAGAATATATTTATAAATTAAAAGTGTTTTTTTTTATACAATTTAAGTGTAGTTTATATACCTATACTATTATAAAATCAGAGATATCATATCCATATTTTGATTCTGATTCCCATATACCAAAAAAATATTGGACCAGATAGTAGACGAAGCTGGGATGACCTGCCCGGCCCCACAAAACTTTCCCACCACCGAGATACATTGGGAAGCGCTCACGATGGACGGTCTAGAAGCTCAGTAAACCAAGCATCATAAATAAGAATGAAATAGATTTCATTTTCATTCCCGTTTTCTAAACCCACTACTTATAAAGCACCCCTTATTTTATCAATACCCAAAATTAATTAAATAAACAAGTATAAATAACTCAACAACAAATTTAAATATAAATATGTTTTCATCATTAAAGTATATAAATATATTTGACTTATTAACATTCGTGAATAACATTTCTAAATAATATTCATAAATCTCATTTATAAATAAAAATTTTACCTGCCAAATAAATTAATAAGTTTAAATTATCAAATTTAATAACCAATTAAATAATCTTAAAATATAAAAGTTTTGAACAGTCAAATAAATTTAATTGAAAATTCAATAATTTCTAAACGAATCAAATTCAAACCATATTAAAACAAATCTTGAGCTCATAAAAAAAATCAAATAAAGTTTAAATAATTATTTCAAAGTCTTGATTCATTTTAGATTCGATTTGGATATTGGATATAGTATGAATGGAAAAGGAGTCTATTGTGAATATGATTTTAGTCCCATATTGGGAGTCTTAAGGCATAATTGTTGATTTATATTGTTTCACAAGCATGTTAGTTGTGAACAAATGCTCGAGAAGTGGCTCTCTCTTACGTGTGGGTGCGCAAGGGGAGCAAATCCAGGGCTCAAATTTGTACTAAACTAAGTGAACTTGTATGCTTGCACGACCTGCGCACGTCGAATGCCCGATCGGTCGGGGCAAAATTTGTCCAAGCGGATAAATCAACGTTTTGTCAAATTTTTTGCTCAAGTGTAACCCCATATGTTTGGATCTGGACGGTTAATTTTTTGCTCAAGTGCATGACCTGCGCGCGTTGAGTGCTTCGTTGTGCCCGTGATTCCGCTGTTGTATCATGAGAGACAGACGTCCATCGGAGTCTCGAAGCACCATCGGAGGAGGACAAATCTATTTTAAGGAAACTGCGTTACGCAGTCCTGAGCAACTCTCCAATTTCGATTCAGGCAGACCGGTTCGGGAGACGTCCGCCCCGGGTAGGGGTGAGTATTCGATTAAAAGTTAAAACCAAACTGAACCAAACCGAATAGACCGAAAACTGAATAAACTGATATTTTCCAAAATAACCGAACCGACCGAATTTCTTAATAAAAACTGAGAACCCTGAACTGATAAAATATCGGTTAATTTGGTTTTTAACCGATTGAACCAAAATTTTAAAATTTTATTCGATTTTAATAAAAAACAAGATTTTATTTAATTTAATTATATTTTTAAATAAAAAATAATTAAATTAATATTCTTATTCGGTTTATTCGGTTTAATCGAATTATAAAATTTAAAATTGAAAACCTAATCGAATTAATCAAAAACCGAACCGAATTTTAAGAAAAAAAACCGAAACCGAATTAACCGAACCAAATTTCAA
Organism: Boesenbergia rotunda; assembly: GCA_024364735.1. Lineage (NCBI taxonomy): Eukaryota > Viridiplantae > Streptophyta > Magnoliopsida > Zingiberales > Zingiberaceae > Boesenbergia > Boesenbergia rotunda. Next base: position 456,342 of record JAGFNQ010005535.1, read on the forward strand.
AATTTGGACTGTTCGGTTCGGTTAATTCAGTTTTTTCAAATTTTTTCCCACCCCTAAACTCGGGAGATACTGTCCGGGAGACTCTGGTCGGGAGACATCCGACTCGGGAGATACTGCTCGGGAGACCCTGGTCGGGAGACGTTCGGCTCGAGAGATTTCTGTTAGGGAATCCCAACTCAGGAATTCCAGGTCGAGAAATTCAGCTCGGGAATTCCAGCCCTGAAGAATTTAAGCTCGGAAGATTGCATTTTGCATTAAATATAGCTCGGGTCACTCAATAGATAAGTTGAAATTTATGTAATTTCAATTTATTTTTTTATTACATTTTCGAGGAGCATTTCCTCCAACATTGGATTAGCTCGATTATCACACAATTTTGTTTGACTTGACTCATTTACAACTCTATCTATTAGATAAATCTGAGACACAATTTATACATAATTAGAGCCATATATCCTCATCTTTATTGAGATTCAAATTTTAATCTCTTATTTTTTTCCCGAGTATTTTATCATTGTCCGTAGAGACAAAAGTATCTTAATATATATATCTAAATAGTCAGTGTATTCATACAAAAGGGGGAAATATTTTAGTTATACAATTAATTATTATGTTTTCCATTGTATTTCTAATTGTTTCATTGTTTAAATGTTTTGATGCTTTTTAAAATGTTTTTGTCCAACTATTTTATTTTATTTTTAACGAACCAACTTTATGAAATCTACACTATGAGATAACTTGAATGGTGTTCTGTTTCTTTAACCAAGGGAGTGTTTGGTTATAACGTTTTTCTTTTTTATTTTATGAAAAATATGGTTTTTTAGAAAAAAAAAGTATTTGGTTTATATTTTTCAAATTTGTTTTTATAGAAAAAGAGATCTAAAAATTACAAATTATTTACAAATTATTTTTGAATAGATGAGAAAATACTGTTCTTGACTCATGCTTTCTAAATTTACCTATTGGATGGTGATAATATTTGGTGGAGTGGACTTGAACTAGCCACCTCCAAGGATTAATGAAAGATAAAAATATCTTAATACCTGGGCTTATATATGTCAACCAAGTTTATCTTAAATTTCATTGGCATATGATTCCATATTCCATACTTGTTTAGAAATGGATTCGACATGTATTAAGGCTAGAGGGAGGTATCTTACTCGAAGGTGAAGGAAATAGTAGTAGGGAGTTAGGATGTAAAGAGTGCTAAATGGTTTGAATTTAATCCTCCAGAATTTTTTTTCTTTTTAATTTTTTTTATTTTTTAAAATTATTATTAAAATATTTAAATTTAATTATATTCTTTCTTATTTATTTTTATATTTATTTCATATTAAACTCAATCCTTTCCTATTTTTTTCATATTAAATTAATTTTTTAACTTATAAAAATCTATTATAATTTTTAAGATCATTAAAGATATTTAAACCCAATTAGATTCTTTCATTTTTATTTTCACATTAAATTATTTTTTTATTATTTATTTTCATATAAAATTAATATTTTTTATTTAAAAAATCATTCTAACTAATTAGATTTTAGCCCTCTAAAATTACCGAAAACAAATTTATGTTCTAAAAGAAAATAATTTGACTTTGATAATAAATTAAAATTATTAAATATATATATATATATATATTACCGCAATGATTTATTGCGCGCCCCTCGGTGCACGGCAGTTTATGGAAATGATTTTTTTATTTAAAAAAAATTAACAGTGATCACGAACACCCATGAATGATTATATAGGATAACAAAACTCAATCTATTATAATAATAATAATAATAATAATAATAATAATAATAAGAAAAATGATAGGGAGAGTGAAAATGAGAGAGTGAAAAACATAATAAATGAGTGACACTTTGCATGTAACGATCTCCGACGGGTTAACCGTGCTCCCAGGATATAGTTTGATTCAGGGCGGTGGCCGAAGGTCGTCGATAGTGTCCAAGCGATAATCGGACGTGTGCATGAAAAATGTCACGTTATACCACATCATTCACTATACTTTTCACTATCCCATTTTCACTTTTCCTATCATTGCTCTAATAATAATTACATTATATTGTGGAAAAATATTTTTACTAATATGGTGAATGATAGGAAGGCCCGAGAAAATAAAAGTTGGGGCTTCTTTTTTACGGGTCGGGAAATTACTATGGTGATTTGTTATTTCTATTAGAAAAATGATAGAGAGACTGAAAATAGGAGAGTAAAAAGCATAGTGAACGACATGACACCTTGCATGTATCGATCTCCCGACGGATTCACCGTGCCCCTAGGGTATAGTTTGATTCGGGACGGCGGTCTTCGGCCGCCGATAGTATCCAAGCGATAATCGAACATATGCATATAAAGTGTCATGTCATACCACGTCATACCACATCATTCACTATATTTTTCACTTTCTTATTTTCACTTTTCCTATCATTGCTCTTTTTATTATTAGCATTTAGCATTTGGTCTAACAGGATAAGAACTTAATGTAGGTTTGCTTGAATTAATCAAGGGAATAAATAAATAAATAACAAAATAACGAGAAGAACTAAAAAAAAAATGTCTTATGCTCGTTTCCAAAAGTTTCGACGGTTAGTCCTTGTAAAAAAAAAGAAACATACGCCACGTGAATTCTAAAATATGAAAAAATACATGTAAAAAATATAAGAACATGAAAATCTAATTTCATCATAAAATATGACATAAATGATCAAAATAACAAGAATTGAAATTAAACTATAAAACCTGAATCTGAAAGTCATTGACTCAAATGTCGTTATCGAATCTGAAATCCCAACATAAGAAGGAGGAAGAGATTAGTCTTCCAAGGGACTTAGGAGATGACAACGCCACAAAACTTAATTCTTGTAAAAAAAAGCCACGTGAAACTCACATTAATAAATACAATAACTAGTAGATATAATTTCAATAGAAAACATGACATAGATCAAAATAATAAGAACTTAAATTAGACAATAGAACTTGAATGTGAAAGAGTTATTGTCTCAAGCATTGTCCTTGAATTTGGAATCTTTGCGGAAGAAGAAGTAGATTGGTGTTCCAAGAGACTTAGGGGGTGATGTCACGCAGCATTTCTTGTCGGCGGGAATAAAAAATTAGGTCAAGATGTCTAAATTCTATATATAATGCACATCCATTATCAGCCCCATAGATGATAATAAAGGCAGATAATGAATTCTACATATGCGAGGTTCATATTCAATACTTGATCTCCAATAATCTTAAGTTAAATCATTTAACAGATTTCAATATCGTAAGTCTTAAATCACATGTCAGTCCACTTTAAGGAATATCAAATCCAACATTGACTAGCTCTAATGACAAGAAAAGATAAAACAATGAAGGCTCTAGAGTTGTTGTTGGTCGATTATAAAATAATAAAAAAAACGGAAGAAAGAGATTTGCCGCTCTTGAAAAGAACCATCCGCCAGCCTCTCCTCTCCCTAACTGCGTGCAGTATCTACGGGCTACACGATCATCACCGTTGCTTACAACCCCGTTGTCGCTACCATCCTCTCTGATCACCACTGTGTTGTATTCACTAGTCTCCCCGTCGAGAGTTTTGTCGCCGCTGAGGAGATCCAAAACCCTAACTCACTGACCTCAAGTAAGCCTTCTCTTTTATACATCTCTATTTCTTTCGGTTAGTGAGCTATTTAATTATATGTTTTCCCCGGATCTAATTGTTCATTCTCTTAAGCAAGTAATATGATTTGTTAATTACATTTTTTAATAAAAAAATAGGTTAACAGTTTGCCGAGTCTACATTTATTCTTATACATCAGCTGGGTCGAAGTTTTTCTGTTCCTTTCTGTGCACTTAAATCAACATATGTCTTACATTTATATTTTTCAAAATCAAACATAGCGAGCTGTTTAGTAAAATGATAAACATACATTGTGGCAGATCTCTTCCTTTAAGTCTAGGATAGGTAACGAAGAGTAGATCTCAATATTTTGACAATGAATACCTACATGACATATTATATTTTGCTTGATTTAATAAGTTACACCTTGAACATAAATATGTACTTTTAGATAAGCTATAGCCACACAGCATACTCCATCACATACTCCATCATATGTAGTGTAAATAGATGATACCAATTATTTGATTAGTAATAATTAGTTTAATTTGTTAGATAAAATGATTTGATTACTGATAAATTAGATTATTAAATTGGTTACTTTCATTTATATACTTAGTTTGGTTACTTTTAGTTATTATTATTTTTTATATTAGCCCTTTTAGTTATTATTATTTTCGATATTAGTAATATATGACTTCGTATCATGTTGTATTAGATTTTCATTAAGGGTTACTTCTTCATCACTGAATGATAGGAAACTCAGGGAATGAAGAAAAGAAAAACTATCAACTTTTTTTTAAGCAAAAGAGCAGACATCGACAAGTAAAGGGCATTCTCTATCTAATATTGAAATATCAAATTCAAGTGATCAAGAATATGACAAATTTCCTATAATTAATTGATGTTGATGTTAGTTCTCTTGAACCTGATCCGGCATTACACACTCCGATATAGAAATATGTTGTTAAGCAAGGGATAAAATTAGACGAGCTTATATTAACACGGGGTCATATCTGTTGATGCAGTCTGGCTCGGTTGTTGTTTTGGTGTTGACAACGATTTAAGTTTGGTTGAATGAATTCGGGTAAAGTCTAGGTGGATCGGGAGATCGTACGTTGGCATTGGAAAAGACCTAGTGGGACTAGGCACACCTAGTGGGACTAGGTTGAAACTCTGGCTTGGAGGGCCAGGTCCTAGCTTGGAGGGCTAGGTTGGATAAAACCCTGGCTTGGAGGACCAGGTCCTAGCTTGGAGGGCTAGGTTGGATGAAACTCTGGCTTGGAGGGTCAGGTCTTATCTTGGAGGGCTAGGTTGGATGAAACCTTGGCTTGGAGGCTAGGTCCTAGCTTGGGAAGCTAGGTTGGATGAAACCCTGGCTTGGAGGGCCAGGTCCTAGCTTGGGAAGCTAGGTTTGATGAAATCCTGGTAAGTGAAGCCAGGTTCTAGCTTGGGAAGCTAGGTTGAAGTCCCGGTGAGTGAAACTGGGCATGGAGTCTTGGTCCGGGGGACTGAGCACGAGTCAGAGAAGGCTGAGAGCCCATTCTCTTGACTTAGGGTTGGATTGGAAGCCTCTGGATCGGTCTGGTGACCGATTAGGGAGATTGGCACGAACCTCTGTTGTGGATCAGTCTGGTGACCGATTCAGAGAGGGCTGATCGGTCTGGTGACCGATCAGGGAGAGAACGGAGAAACTCTTGATTGGCTTCTGTTTGGCTCCTGATCGGTCTGGTGACCGATCAGGGAGACCTCCTGATCGGACTGTTGAACGATCCAAGGGATCTCAGAAATCGCGAGTTTCTCATTATGACCAATCAGGCTGGAGCCTGATCGGTCCCCAGACCGATCAGGCCACATCCTGATCGGTCTGGTGACCAATTAGGTGTGTGTGGGTTGTGGCAAGCAGACTGCTGGACCGATATGGTGACTGATCCAGCAGTAGTCGCGATTCCAATTTTCTCACTGTGGACTGATCAGGATGGAGCCTGATCGGTTTGGGCTTACCCCTTTCTGATCGGTCTGGGGACCGATCAGAAGCTGAACTTTAATTCAAATACGCTACCAGACGCTCTGATTTCGTCTGTTTTCTCTGCCGATTCTCTGATACATTGCTGATGTCATTTGATATGTTTTGCTAAGCTTCTGTTGAAGTGTGCAGGCTTTACAGGGATGGTTCAAACATGGGAGGAGAGTCAATGAGAGGCTTTCTTTTGAGCAGGTTTGGCAGTTTTCCATCGCAGATTACAACGGGCGCTGACAACGGCCGGAAGCTGACCTGAGGCTGACGAGGGCTCGGCTGAGGAGAGCTCAGGGAGTCTAGGAGAGGTCAGGGTAGCTGGGCAGTTGCAGACTAGCAGCTGGGAGCTACAGAGGAGTGTCTGTGACCTGGCGTCGGGCAGCTGGGTTAAGTGTTGGCTGGCGATGAAGAGAAGCAAAAAGTTCTCTGTTGCAGCAACACTTGATCATCCTTTGGCAATCTGTGAATCACTTGAGCAACTCTTGAGCATCATTTTGGAGACTGCAAACTTGAGTGCTTGGAAGAGGAAGAGAGCTCGGCGAGTCCATCAACAAGCAGACACGAAGAGCAGGGAGTTCTTGCGTGAGAGTTGTGCTGGGTGGAGCTTGGTGAAGAGCTCATGTGTGTCCTTCTGTCTGAGTGCTTTGTAAGCCTTCTAATGTTTCTTTGTGCTTAACTTCATCACTCTGTTGAAACGCTGTGGAGAGGTTTCTCCACCGAGAAGGAGGTTCCATTCTATTCGAATTTTTCGGGGCTTGATCTATCGACGATCAAGGGATCACTCACCTTACGGGCACGTCAGGGAGTAGGGGCAAGTTATCCCGAACCTTGTAAATCCTCTTTGTTAGCGTTTTGAGCTTGCACTTAGTTTAGGAGTTTGGTTTCTGCATTACTCTGTTTTGTATTTCTTCCGCTGCTGCTGCTAACCTCAAGTGCAGAAAACTTCAAAAGATTTAAGCTTTAGTGTCTAGCTATATTCACCCCCCCCCCTCTCTAGCCATCCAAGCACCAACAATATCAACCGATTAAAAATGAGTATCCATCGACCAAATTCGGAAGTCAAAATTGATGATTCCAAAGTGATTAGTTTAAAAATTTACTTGGTTAATTAGAATACTCTAATTTGAAAGAAAATGCATTTTGCTTTTCATGCTTATTGTTTGATCATAATCATCCTTGCAATCCAGTATTCATGACGGATGAATTCAAATTATAGTGGAAGTGAGTTAATGACGGTGATATATGTGCATATTTTATGCATATATGATGCAATATTTCACCGCATAATAATATTATGGAATATCTTGATAATTTGATGAATATACCTCGTCATATTAACAAAGTGATGAATACACAATTTTTAGAAAAAAAGAAAAGAACATATTGAGGCTTGCGATAACTATTAAAAGCATTAGATGATTCACTTTGCAAGCATGCACATTTAGAGGGTATGATGAATCTCCATCTTCTAATAATCGCGGGGATTCTAATGAGATGATAAAATTTATAGAAAAAATGAATGAGAATATTGGGAACATGTCTTAAAGAAAACTCAAAAAATACAAAGTATACTTCATCCTATATTCAGAAAGATATCTTGAATATTTGTGTCAATCAAGTGAGAATCAAGATTTGTAAAGAAATTGGGGATGCAAAATTTTGCATTTTAGTTGATGAAGCAAGAGATACATCTAACAAGGAGCAAATGACCATTGTATTAAGATTTGCTGATATTGATGATTTTTTACGAGAACAATTCTTTACCATTGTGTACATGTGATTGATACAACTGCTGCAACACTTAAGAAAGAAATATCTAATGCTCTTAGTCGTTATGACTTGCATATTCACAACATACGGGGACAAGGATATAAAGGTCCTAGTAATATGCATTGCTCTTGGAATAGATTACAGACTCTTTTCTTAAAAGATTATTCATGTGCATATTATGTATATTGTTTTGTTCATCGACTTCAACTACCATTAACTACAGCTGCTGGAAAAAAGGTATCCATTTGGTTATTTTTTTTTCAAAATTGAATTCCATTTGTAATCTCTTTAATGCATCTCCTAAACATCATGTTGAGTTGCTTTCTGCTCAAAGAGTTAAAGTTACATATATAGTAGCTCTTAGTGAACGTGATACCGGTAGACGATGGAAACAATTGGAAATTTACTACGGCCTAGAAAGACTTATTGGAGTTCTAATTTTGACTTAATTTGTAACATAAATGATATGTGTAGCTCTATGATTACTGTGTTAGAAAACATGGTATATGATGGGTCCTCTAACTCCATTCGTGGTGAAGTTAGTGGTTTGTTGATTGCGATGATTTTTTTTTTTTGATTTCATATTCATATTACACTTGATGTAAAAAATAATGGGATTAATAAATTTGTTTTGTTGAACATTGCAAGAGAAATCTTAGACATCTTAAATACAATGGATTTTGTTTCAACTATTAAAATTTTGCTTCATATTTTGAGAGAAGAATGTTTTGTTATTTTACGTAATTATGTGAAAGAAGTTTGTGTCAAGTATGATATTGAGATACGTCATATGTAAGCTCGTTATAAATCTGCTATAGATTGTTCTTGTCAACAAAATAATTCAATCACAGTTGATCACCACTATCGATTTGATGTATTTATTGCTGCAATATATTTTCAAATTGAAGAGCTTAATATAGTATATTCAAGGATGAGGTGTTCGAACTTCTTAAGCTTAGTTGTGTTTGGAAATCTAAAGAAAATTTTAAACTTTTTAAAGTTGATCATGTCTATCTAGTTGCTGATAAATTCTATCCTTGATTTCGACGCACAAGATTTGCACAACTTGAGAACGCAATTAGATCACTATAAGATTAATGTTATTGGTCATGAAAGATTTCAGAATTTATAACTATTTCTGAATTATGTAAAAGATTAGCTGAAACAAATAAATCAGGAACCTATAATTTGATTGACAGAATTTATTTTCCTATTTATTATAGTTTATATATTATAACTATATACTTACACATTAAATAATATAATTGATTCGTTTGGTTTTTTTAACTCTTTACGTCTCTATAGTAATAACAAAATAAATATTTTCAACTATGAAACTTGTTAAAATCAGCTCTTCATAATAATGTAGAAGGAAATGTTTTTAACAGATTTTATAGTCATCTACATTTAATAAGAGTTGGTTAAAATTATTGATACCGATATAATCATTAAAGAATGAATGTTTTGAGTATGTTAAGTATACATTAAGGCAGTGAGATTAAGGGTGTAATCGAACCGAGCCGAGCTGAACAGTAAAAGGTTGAAGTTCAGGCTCGGTTCGATATCTTTAAGCTCGAGCCTGACTCAAGTTCGATTCAAGCTTTAGTTCTTAAACTCGAGCTCGACTCGTAATAAAATTAAATAGCTTGAGCTCAGCTCAAGTTTGGCTCGATAAAAACTCATTTAAAAATTAAACAAGCTTAGTTCAAACTCGTTTAAGATAATTAGCTATAATAATTAATAATATATTACTACATTTATTATTTATGTGATAATAATAATAATATTGATATTAATAATAATAAGAGAAACGAGACTCTTAACGAATATGCTCGCGAGCCTCTTAACGAACACGTTCGCGAGCCTCTTAACGAACACGTTCGCGAGCATTTGAATGAACATATTCGCGAGCTCACGAACCAAATACTGCTAAGCTCAAGTTAGGCTTGATAATGTTTTCGAGCTCGAAATCGGGTTCGAGCTTGACTCGTTAACTTAATTGAATGAACTTAAACGAATTTGTTTTAAATCGAGACTTGAATAGCCCGTGAATGGCTTGACTTGTTTACACCGCTAAATGGGATGAGATACACTTTTTTTTTAATAAAAATATTATAAAAACGCATGGATGATTCTAATAAAAACAGAATTCCTTATTTCCTTTCCATTATTGTTTAATTTTTTGTTTTTTTGATAATTGTTAAAGGAGTATCCTTTTAGCGATATAAATAATTAGAAACGTCCTTTAATTTTTTTAATCTAATTTTTTAATATTATTTTAAATTTTTTATCAGGATTTTAGTCAACAATCCGTAAAGAGTCTTCCATGGCATGGACCTCCGACGTTTGACCGAAGTCCAATTTAAATTAACCGAAGCAAAATAAATCTACTAATCCGCTGTCACTTCATTGGACGCCATTCACCATGTTCCCCCAATAGAAATAAAACACGTGGGCAAACAATACGTATAAACTTCCTCCTGACGCAGCAATGACGTCGTGGCACCTTTCGGTTGGCACTTCTCGGTGAAGCATGCGAGGCGTCAAGCAGCGCCCTTTCCCTCTACATGGGTTTCCAATCACGACCGTAGGATTCTGATCGGACGTCCAGGACGCGAGGATTCGCTCCCATAATCCTATTAAGGCAGGCGGCAGCGGCACCCTGGCTTCTCCTGGCCAAGGAGAGCGATCCAACGCCGAACCAAAACCAATCCCACACCAACACAAACGCAGTAAGCTCGATCGCCTTCGCATCTCTTCTCTTCGCTCTATTCGTGTTCTTCCCGTCTCTAGGATGGATCGATTCATGTGCAATGTGTTGCTATCTCTTCTGTTTTGTCCTGTTGTTGTTTTGCCACTTAGGGTTGGCCCTCGCCGCTTCTCCCACTTCTGGTCGCTAGGGTTTTGCGATTATTCGCCAATTAGACGGTACTTTGATTGTTCTTGGGTTTGTGCTATTTATTTTGAGCGATTTTTACTGGTTTATTATGGATTTGGTTGTGATGCTGATTGAAAAATGTGAAAATGGGGGCGGGGCGCAGATCGGGGAGTCATGTCGGAGCGGCAGCAGTCGTCGGAGCCCGAGGAGCAGATTGACCTCGATGGGGATAACGACATCGAGGAGGAGGAGGACATGATGGATGAGGAGGACCCTTTGGAGGAGGAAAATGTGTTCTCAAATGTTGGGGAGGAGTCCGGCGGGGAGGATGTTGAGGGACGTGGCTACGGAATGGGTGGTGGCCATGATGAAGATGGAGATGGAGAAGCTGGTAGAACCGGAAGGCGTGAAAAAGTTTCAACCTTGGCAAGTGTTACTGATGATGCGCCAGAATCTATGCAAGGAGGTGTTGAAGAGGAAGAAGAGGCTGAGAAGCAAGTTGAAACTGAGGATGACGAGGAGAGTAGGAAGCGTGCTGAATTGCTGCTCTTCCCCCTCATGGCTCGGAGGTTTTCATTGGTGGGCTGCCACGGGATGCCTCTGAGGAGGACCTTAGAGATCTCGCTGAACCATTTGGAGATATTTTTGAGGTAAAAAAATCATACTTTTTTTTGTTTGTGCTAATGTGTTTATAGGATTGTAAATGTTTGTGATGGTTTCAGGTAAGGATAATGAAGGACAAGGATACAAAAGAAAGTAAGGGTTTTGCTTTCATAATGTTTACAAACGGTGACGCAGCTCAGAAAGCCATTGAAGGGATTCATGAGAAAGAATTCAAGGTAACATTGTCAGATTGTTGCATGGGAATCATTCTCCTGCTATATTATGATGTACATCTAAGTGTTTCTCATTTTACTTTCAGGGACGAAAACTGAGATGTTCCTTATCACAAGCTAAGCACAGGTTATTTGTTGGAAATGTGCCCAAGAGCTTGACAGAAGAAGAACTGAGGAATATCCTTGAGGAAAGTGGTCCAGGGGTTGAAAATGTTGAAATTTTTAAGGTTGGTTTCATTTGATGAAATTAAGTCTGCGGCAATCTTTCAATTTCCTCATTTGCATTCCTTTTTCATCTTGATGTTTCACAGGATCCACAAAATCCAACACGTAACCGAGGTTTCCTTTTTGTTGAGTACTACAACCATGCCTGTGCTGAATATGCAAGACAGAAAATGACGTCTCCAAACTTTAAGTTGGATGGAACTAATCCCACAATCAGTTGGGCTGATCCTAAAAACTCAGCAGATTCCTCTGCCGCTTCTCAGGCAAGTTGCTTTCCTAGAGGAGTGCATGGCTTTTTGGTTCCTATGAGTGATTCATTCATTTATAGGCACCTTTAATGCATTCATATACCACACTTTCCGACTACTATATACTTGGTTACTTCGTCAGCTATCTGATAACTCATTTAGATTCTCCTATTGGTGGTTGTCATTCAAGACTGACGATCAGATGGATGTTGCCAATTTCATTCTCTTTAGCTATCTTTCTTGGAGTTGTTTATGCTAAACCATCCAGATCAGGTTATATTGCTCGGTAGGATTTAACTGCGTGTAAGCTTCAGGAGAAATCACAACTAATAATTCAATATACATTAGACATTCTGCATTTAGAGGTATGGTACTGGCAGTTAGTGGATGCTGATTTACTTGAGGAAGCTTGCCATTTCATGCTTAAGGAAGTATACAACTGAACTAATCTATTTAAATGATTTAATTGAGGAGACTCAATTGATAAGGTGCAAACAAACTGATACTTCATAGATTCTCTTTCATTTCTGCAGAAAGATGGTGATTGATCACTGTCTATTGTTATCGCTGTTTTATAGCAAAGTCAATATATGTTATTATTACCATAATTGAATTTGAAAGTGGAGTTGCTGGTAAACCTAGAGTTAAAAAAGAGTCACTAGATGATTGTGTTGAGCATTCTTCAGAATATTAGAATATAAAAATGACATTCAAAGAGACATGAATCATATCAGTCAAGGACTGTCTCGATGCATACTAATTTGGCGACTTGGTTTTATTCTTGACTGAAGTTCTACATCTGGACTGAATATTGCACTTTTGTTGTAGGACTATTATCACTTTATTAGAAGTTTGACATATTTCTATTTTGGTTCATATGGTTATACCCTATGATTACAATGCAACTGGCTCCCATCATAGTCTCCTTTCCTTGAGTGCACAAAGCATATAGAGGCAGGCTATCATTTCATTCATGACAAAATATTGCGACACTTAATGCATGTAACCAACAGCCAACTTGCCTATGCTTATTTTGTAAAATTATGCAACAAACTTGGCATGATTTGATATCTATGTTTCAACTTTAGGAGTTCTATACTGAAATATAGAGAGTGATTAGCTGACCTCGGTGTTGAATACTTCATTCAAGTGGATGTGCAATACTGATGAAAAATCATTGTACATCAGATATAGAAATAGCAAAGGGTTCTCGAAGTCAATTAAAATAGGGCCCCCAAATCCTAATAGCTATAGAGAATGGGAGATGGGATGACTAAAATGTCACAATTAAACTTATTAGTTCACAAGCAATACAAAAAAAGGCTATTCTTTTGGTAAAAAGAGCACCATTATCACTGTGCATCCACAAAACTAAAATAAATGCTCAGTAATCAGACTTTGGTTTCCAATCCATGATGGTTCTAATAGATGAGTTGGTTTTCCACATATGCTAGCTACCATAAATCGGGCTTGATGGTTGGATTAGGTAGCCCAAGTGAAGCGGATAGTCTGAGTGAGCCAAACAAGTTAAGTAGGATTATTAAACTATGCTAGTTAAATAGATCAAACTGGATGAGTGTGTTAGGCAGATTGTGAGATGGGCTCTTTAACAAGTGGAATAAGGGTGGTGTCGGATGATGTGAGTGAATTGAGCTAGTCGGTGGAATATTTCTTATAGGTATATTTTACTATGTTTGCATCATGCATTCTATATCTTGTACGTGAAATGATACCCTACATATCTGCCTTATCTGGTACATTCTTTACAACATCTTTAGGATTATGGTACATTCTTTACAACATCTTTAGGATTAGAATGAACAAACCTGTTCCATTACCTAGGAATTTGTATTCAATTTCTTGGCAATTTCATTCCTTCAACTTAACATGGGGTCATGTTTTGGACATGAATGTTTGTTTGGATTATAGGGCAACAAGATTTTCATTTAATCATTGATTTTTTTTGAACAATTTATTTGGCGTTTATTTATGTTACCAATTCCCATTTTTATAAGTAATTCAAGAATAGGATAGAATTTCTAGTTGGACTTCAAAAAGTCTATTCAGACTAGACTGGACGACATGCATGCAGCTGGGCAGCTGCAAATCTCATGGTTTATGTGAGCTGCCGCATAACTTGCCATGCTTATCAGAGGCAAGGGAAGTGGATGGAATTAATTGGACAGTTGTGACCTTCGATGTACAGTAGAGCTTAGGAGTGATAGTGATCATCATAGGCATATAAAATCAAGCTGGAATTTGAGGTCACAGAAAGAGAAGATGTATTCTGTTGCGTTTCTGTTTTGGCATGTGAAGAATCAGGATGTTCAATCTTAATTTTTTAATGGTCTGAATTATTATGCAAATTTAATTTTGACACCATAGGTATTAACATACGAGTATCAACATGATAAGAAATGGGAATATTAGAGAGAAAGTTAAGTTTACTTATTGAGGGAAAACTCCAAAAGATACGTTTAAAATTGTATGAACATGTAATTAGGCGATCAATAAATGCACCACAATTAGGTGAGTGAGCACATGGCAAATACACATTAATTTAGGAAAAGGGATATCAAAGAAAACTTGGTTAGCAACAATAATATAGGATAAAATTCATTTAAATATTGATAGGATATAATAGAGGATTGAGCTCAATGGTTTAAAAAAATCCATATAGCTGATCCCATTTAGTGGGATAAAGACTTGACTGCTATTATTGCACCATAGATAGTAAGTTTGGATAACATGTGTTGATCTAGGTTGAAGGATCACTCAGTCATTGCTCCAGACGGAGAGTTTGAAGGTTCGAGTTTTTAGTGGATCAGATCCCAACCTTGTCTAAGATTGCCTATCTATTTCCGTTTTCATTTACCTTTCTATTCGCGAGAAGCCTCTAGTATTGATAGCTGAACCACCAGGTAGTGCAACACATTGCAAATGTTTGAATTGGACTGGGTTTAAAATTTTAATGTTCATGCTAAGTCCAACATTCAGTTATTTTATTGGAAAATATGTATACTTAAACATATTCGATAAGTTGTTTCTGATTTAGTCGCTATATTTCCGATTGCCATTCTACACTAACGATAAACTTCCAGAAGCACTTTTTTTTTCTTGCACTAAAATGATTGTTTTTAATGTTGCAGGTGAAGGCTATCTATGTGAAAAATTTGCCGGAGACTGTCACCTCTGAGCAGCTGAAGGAACTTTTCGAAAGTAATGGAGAGATCACAAAAGTTGTTTTGCCACCGGCTAAAGCTGGGCAGAGCAAGAGGGACTTTGGATTCATTCATTTCGCAGAGAGGTCTAGTGCGCTAAAAGCCGTTAAAGGAACTGAAAAATATGAGATTGACGGTAACTATTTCGTACCAATTTGATTTCCATGTCCATGCTATCCAAATTGTCTACAATATCTAAATTTTGAAACTAAACAAAAACGTAGTAGTGTTTTTTGTGTCGTCTCTTATCTCGCTATGCAGTTTCATTTTGTCTTAGCCTTTCCTTTCTGCTTATTGTCAAACCAAAGGGCATACATTAGAGATCTCCCTTGCCAAGCCTCAGACAGACAAGAAAAATGATCACAGTTCGAAACCCGGGCTTCTTCCGAATTTCCCGCCATACCCTGCTTATGGCTATCCAGGGTCTTATGGTGCTGGAGGATACGGTGCAGGAGGACTCGGTCAGGTTGGTTTTCGACACAGACTACAGTGCAAACTGTTAAAACCTTTAGTTTTCTATGCATTTGATTGATCAATTCTTTCGACTTGTTTAAACACAGCCAATGATATATGGCCGAGGACCAATGCCCGCCGGCATGAGAATGGTGCCGATGATGCTACCTGACGGTCGCCTTGGTTATGTCTTGTGAGTAGCACACCCGTATCACCTAACTAAAACCATCTACTTTGGCCTCATTGTTTCTCAGTTACTCATACTTCACATTTGCACCTTTCAGACAACAGCCTGGCACACAGCCCCCGCCGCCGCCACCTCGGCGCAGTGACCGCAGCAGTGGATCAAGCGATAGGGGGAGTCGGGACATAGATGGCAACCGTGGGCGCCGCTACCGCCCTTACTGAGATTCTGGTAGGCGGTAGCTTTGCAATACTGTGTGCCCTAATACTTATCTAGAGGTTTTGCATCTTGGTAGCCATCAATTTGACATATTGTTGGATCATCATATGGAGAAGAAATGAAGACTCTAATGATGGTTGTACTTAAACCTACATCATAATCAAGTATTTTATGGGGCCTTTTATGGTTCTAACTCAATTCAATTTTTTTTAAAACTACTAGCACTGATTAATAAAATAAATCACTATTAACCTCTAATTATTTGCAATATTCACCTCTATGAGACAAAAGGTCAAAATCACTAGATTAATGTTTATTTGGAATTTGGACTCTTAGGAAAAAAAAAAGTTTAAGTTCTTTTAATAGTAAAAAACTATCAAAGGACACTTTTTATTATTCTTTTTAGTAAATTGTATATATATATATTTTTAAAAATTTGCGAGCATTTGATTTATTTTCACTCGTGATCTATTTGTTGTTAGGATCTTTGCGTTTAATTAGAGACGGGGTGGATAATTTTTCTTGGATTTTGTCTATAAAATATTAGTCAATACACAAGAAAAAGATATAGAAAAATAATAACAATGAAATCAATGTTAACTCCCTTAATTTATTTGGTCTCTACCTCTTTGAAGTGATTAATTCAAGGATCCACATCCAAATCAAGCTTAAAGGTGGAGAAACCCTTTCAAAATGAGCTCTTCTTCTTACAAGATTAGAATGATTTTGGAGGAAGAGATTGAGAGTTAGTAAGATTAGAGATCTCAAAACAAACAAGAAAAATTGAGAGAGTCAAGTTGTGTCTCATTGAAATTCTGAAATCTACTTTTTGTATAACCCTTGATATCAATCGATTGACAATATCATCAGTCGACTGAAGAGCTTTAACGGCTACTGTAGATTGTGTCTGATTTTTGCCGTCGGCCTTCAACGGTCATTTATCAGTCGACTGAGACTTGATTCAGTCGACTGATCTTTCTATTCGTGAAGCAATCGACTGATTCCACTTCTCAGTCGACTCAACTCACCGTATCAGTCGACTGATCCTCTCATCGGTCGACTGATACCTGATGAATCTTAGGTTCCACTTTTCCTTTGCGTAGACACAAGCCTTCAAATACCTTCCATCAGCTTCGCACCCTAAGGATGTTTCCGAGCCCTCGCCCCGTCATCCTTACGCTTGACTTGAAGTGTTTCCCTCGGCCTTGCCATGTTAAGTCTTCTTCTGTTAATTTTTCATACCTAGACTTAAACTCAAGTTTCATGTTTGATCATCAATATTGCCTAACTTAAACTCATTTAAGCAAACATCAAAAATAAATAATGTTTGGAGCATAATTGTACCAAAATTTGTCACCGTGAGATTTGAGATTAAATTCAAGTACATATTTTTCTTTATGTATTAGTTATTATTCAGATTAGTAATTTTCGTAATTTATCTCTTTCATATTGGTTTTGAAATGATTGACGGGGGTGTTAAGGCGAGTGAATCGTCTTTTATCATCGTGAGCACGTCGAACACTTCTGCCCTCCACTATGCCAACGATGTTGTTAGCTATTTTTCATGGCAAAAGGTGATTCGTTTGTACTTAGCATCTTTGTCCAATTCATTTTAAAAAAAAAATGATTAACGAAGTTTTTCCATCTTTGTCCAATTCATTTTAGGGTCAAACTGGAAGAGATAAATTATAAGGGTTATTAGTCGGTAAGTACTTTAGTTCGTCATTTCTAAATTTCATAATGATAACATTTCATATTGGTAGCCAATCATGAACTATCGTTTGTCGGACTGCTCTAGAGAAATTGTTGGTCACTCTTGAGGTGCCTAAGCTCTAGACAGATTACGAATGAGCTCATGGTCCGGCCCAGCCCAAGCTCATAGTCCAAGTCAAATGACTCAAATCAACCCAACCCAATTGGCAACGACACGAGTCACGAGTCACGACTTACGACACCATTTGCAGACCTGTAAAAACGGGGCTCTACTAATAAGCAGCTTCGCCGACGCCGTCGTTCCCAAATCTCTATAAATTGAATCGCGAAGGAGCAAGACGCTCTCTCTTTTTCTCCTTCGCTTCGTCTACCCCCAAATTTCTCCTCCTCGCCGATCTCTTCCCGTCCAACGCCTCCTCCGCCGATCGCCCTACGATCCCCCCTCCGCAATGCCCGTTATCCTAGCGGGCGCAGATCGATCCTGGAATTAGGGTTTCCTCCCGGAACCCTAGAAATCGTTCTCGCCTCCGTGCGATTCCTTTTCGGAGGTTCGAGGGTGAGAAGAATCTCACCCTTGTTACCTGTCTGACGCCATGGAGGCTCCCGTGGGCGTCAATGGAACCATTCCTGTGTCTGCATCCCAGGCGGCGAGAAAGGAGTGGCGCGCCATGCCGGACCACTCTTATCGGAGCAATGGAGGCGAGGTGAGGCTTTTGAAGTTTTTTCTCTCCTTTTTTCTTCTTCTTGTCTGAAATGTGTTTGTTTACTGCTTCGCAGGAGAGAGAGCATCTTAATGTGAACCAATCAGCTGAGAGGACAATACATGAGGTGTGTATGTTCTGATAGGTTCTCTCTGATAAGTGAATCTCGTTTTTCCCCCCACTCTTTCTGTTAGGAAACGATTTTGGTGAAGACCTGACGTTTACGGATGACGTTTTGGTGAAAAGGTGCAGGTTGGTTCGGGACGCCAGGACGTGGAATTCTGTTCAATTACGGTTGATGTTGGCAGTCAAATAACTGATGATATATTGCAAAGGAAGCTGCAAGAGATCTCAAGGCTGAGAGAGCAACTTCAGCAAATGGAGATTCAACTTGCTAGGACGATTGCCAGGTCTGAGGTGCTAGAATTGCAAAATACTTATGAAGTGAAGCTCAAGGAGCAGATTGACATCAACAACAATCTCAAGGTATCTAACACATGCACTTTACTCTTCCTCTATAAGAGGGAGGTTTGCTTGATCTAATGAAATTGCTTGTGTTTCTCTTTAATAATTGTTGTGGCTTTCGATCTCAGCTATTATTATTCACATGTGTTTTCGGCTACATATTTAAATACAAATATACTAACAATTTGATACAGTGCATATTATTTGTATTTTCCTTTTAACACCCAGTTTTAAGTGTCCATTAAAGCATGGCTTCTATGACATTATTACCATGTGTACTTTAATTTCTTCTCATAATATTTTTTTTTATGACTGGTTTTAAAAAATTAAAATATCCCTAGTGAAAATGATCTTTTGCCCCGTTGTTTCCACTTCAAAATTGTTGGTTTGCCTGAATTTTTGATAGTTAAAGTTATATGTTAGTGCCAAAATCATTTGTACGTTACATTAATATGCGATTCCGTCTTTCTTGTTGTTTGCTCAACAACTACATTTTTGCTATTCTGACTTATAAGGTTAGTTTTTGCACTCATCTTATCTACTTTGATGCTTTGAATAATTTTTTTTTGTGTACCTCTATTTGCTCAAGGCTTTGACTTCTTTGGTCTTCATGTATCTAAGCAAGTTAAATAGCGTGTCCTATGTTCTTAAGTGTGTACATTCTCCATTCTACTAGTCTTATGAGTTTATTTGTCGTTACTTTACTTGGATTGAATATATAATTCATGTAACTCTTTCTCCTAATTCATCCTACTATTTAAACAGGAGCAACTTCGTGAAAGGGAACAACATTTACTTGAGCTTGAGAGGAAAGTTGAAGAGAAAGATAGGGAGCTACATACTATGAAAATTGACAGTGAAGCAGTTTGTTTTGCTTGCCTCTATTTTCTTTTGCTGTTTTAATTGGAAGCTTGAGTTTTATTTGAGGTTTACTGTTTTTTGCCAGGCATGGGCTAAAGAAGATCTTCTTAGGGAGCAAAATAAAGAGTTAGCCAACTTTAGGTATCTGAGTTTTCTCTAAAATTTGTTAAATGCTCTAGATTTTGTTATTGTTATCCCTTGAAATTGTTATCATGAATTAGTATTTAGTAATCAGTTCTCATTCCCTTCATCTTAATGTCCGAAA
>JAGFNQ010005536.1:0-139517 GCA_024364735.1 Boesenbergia rotunda
ACAAGAATACCAAGAGAGAGATGGGAAGACTAACCACCAAATGAAGAACGGAATCAAGATTTCGGGAGGAAGGAAGAAGTTGTGTCCGCTTCTTCTTCTTCTTCGGCAGCTACTTGGTGGATGAAGCTCACGACAACAAAGGGGTCCTCCTTTTAGGGCCGGCGGCACTAGAGGAGGGAGAGGGAGAGAAGGAGAGAGAGAGAGGGCTTATTTCTAGATCTCTTAGATTAATCTCCAAACCTTGCCTTGGTTCCTTTATATAGTAGCCTCTCAATCGCCAAGTCTCCTTTTTATGGAATAAATTTTCATAAGAAATTTATCATATAAATTTTTCTATGAATTATTCCATCATGCCAAGTTTTTATCATAATTTAATTTATGATAAAAACAACCATGTCTCCCTTTTCTTATGGAAAGAAATTTCTTTATATAAATTTCTTTATATAAATTTCTTTATCATGGTAAATCAATCTATTATTGATTTTAAAAAATAAAATAAACCAATCCATGGTTCATTTTAATTTCCATGAAAAATAAATCTCTTTATATAAATTTCTTTATCCATAATTTTATAAAACAAACCACTCTCGGTTTATTTTATAATTTGAACAAAAAATTCGGTTTTCCCCTTTTGTTGTGGCTGGCCAAACAATGAGGGTGGGGACCCTCTTTGGCCGGCCAAATCCAAGCTAAAACTATACGAATTAAACTCATTTAATTCGTCCAATAAGTCTTCAAAAGACTTAGCCATTTTATGCTTCCGATGCATCTCTGATAAAATCAGATTCAACTTATCTCTCTTGATCGGAAAATTCAATTTTCAACTCGTTTTAAATCCCTCAGATTACTCGTAGTGCGTGTGACTAAATAAGATTTCGATTTATATTGGCCGTCTATAATTCATCAATTATAGAACGATCATGAGTGGCACCTAGTAGTACATCATGATCCCCAATTAATCGAAAGATCAACGGTTGACCTCAGAAATAATTCTGAAACCCTTCAGCGGCTCTAATGAATCGTGCCTCATTCCCTTCATCATCTTATACCCACTTGGTTCAGGACATGGTCTATGTGTGTCAGTCCCCACTAGGCTGACTACGTCACACCTAGCCCAAGTAATGTCTTTCTCGTCCTACGGATTCTAATTACTCTCATGTATCTAGAGATTCATACTCGAACATGTGATGCTCTGGCCAGAGGCTTCGAGTAACAATCCGACGATAGGCCTTGGGTATACATCTCCTCGCAAGGAGTGGTGAATCCTTTGTAGGCTGTTCAAACATCTTCGGGCACTTCGGCTTATACCCAATCATCCTGGGTCCACACCTCCTTGGAGATGCATGCCTAAGATATCAAAGTATAAGTCTCCATGACCAAGATGACTTGAACACCGTAAGTCAAAGGAACATCGGACTTAAGCTGCAGTAAAACTTCATTGACATGTCTATATGTAGATTACCATATGAAGTTTTACAGCCAGTCACTCCAATGAACTAGTTCCCTTAACTAGCATTCATGTTTATCTCCGGACATCCCAATGTCACCAGCCAGTTAGAATCAGCTGATTAGAGAATAACCCATGCTAGTCTCAACAAAATTGATAGCGTCCGTATTTATCAATTCATCGACTAGGGACAATTTCAATACTTCACAATTGCACATGTAGAGATAATCACTAGTTGTGAATTCATCACAAATTCTCTCATGCTGTGAATTATATTGCGGACATTCAGTAAATGAGTTTAAGATCTCAATCAAATGCACAAACATGTACACTCAAATAGTGAATATTCATTTATTAAAGTAAATGATTACAATCATAAGACGATTGCCTTAGGACACTTCTCTCATATCACTAACAAACTGCCACTTGGCCTAATGCCAATCGCTACGGTATCCAATACCACAGGCTCTAACATGACCCTCAAACTTGCTTTGAGGTAAGGCCTTAGTTAAAGGATCCGCTATATTCCTTTCAGTGGGAACTCTCTCAATTTGTATGTCATTCCTACTTATAATCTCTCTGATCAGATGATAGCGGCGAAGCACATGTTTGGATCGCTGATGAGACCTTGGTTCCTTTGCTTGTGCAATAGCTCTATTGTTGTCGCAGTAAACCGGCACTGCTTCATCAATGGTTGGAACCACACCAAGTTCAGAGACAAACTTCTTGATCCAGACCGCTTCCTTTGCTGCTTCCGAAGCTGCAATATATTCCGCTTCCGTGGTAGAATCCGCTACAGTGTCTTGCTTGGAACTCTTCCAACTTATTGTGCCTCCATTTAAAATAAATACGTATCCGGATTGAGATTTGGAGTCATCCTTATCTGTCTGGAAACTGGCATCTGTATACCCACGTATTATCATATCTCCTTCTCCATATATTAGGAACACATCCTTAGTTCTTCTTAAGTACTTAAGGATTGTCTTGACAACCGCCCAATGATCCATTCCTGGATCCGACTGGTATCTGCTTGTGACGCTCAGAGCATACGATACATCGGGCCTAGTACATAACATAGCATACATGATAGATCCTACCGTGGATGCATAAGGAATCTTATTCATGCAAATCCTCTCGTCTTCTGTGCGCGGACACATAGACTTTGAAAGGTTGATCCCATGCCTGATGGGAAGGTAACCTTTCTTGGATTCCGACATGCTAAACCTTTTTAGCACTCGGTCTATATATGTAGACTGCGAAAGACCAAGCAATCGTTTTGATCTATCTCTATAGATTCTAATCCCAAGGATATAGGTTGCTTCTCCCAGGTCTTTCATGGAGAAAGTTTTGGACAACCAAATTTTAACTGACTGTAAGACTGATATATCGTTTCCTATAAGTAATATGTCATCGACATATAAACTAGGAATACGACTGCACTCCCACTAACCTTCTTGTACACACAAGGTTCGTCAGGATTTTGTGAGAAATCAAACTCTTTGATTGTCTCATCAAAACGGATGTTCCAGCTCCTGGATGCTTGCTTCAGTCCATATATGGATCGTCGAAGCTTGCATATTTGGTTTTATCAACCGATGTGAAACCTTCAGGTTGTATCATGTATACATCCTCAAGCAGGTTTCCATTAAGGAAAGCTGTTTTCACATCCATTTGCCATATCTCATAATCATAATGAGCTGCTATGGCCAGGAGCATCCGAATGGATTTAAGCATAGCTACTGGCGAATAGGTTTCGTCATAATCAATTCCTTGTTTCTGACGATATCCTTTTGCCACTAATCTAGCCTTAAAGGTAACAACATTACCTTCCATGTCGGTTTTCTTCTTGAAAACCCACTTGCACCCTATGGGCTTAATCCCTTCAGGTGGGTTAACCAAGTCCCATACTTGATTTTGGTACATAGAATCCATTTCCGACTTCATGGCTTCAAGCCATTTGTCCCTTTCTGAACTTTTCAGAACATTTTCATAACTGATAGGTTCGTCATCGCTAATGAGTAACACGTCGTTCGATTCACTTATGAGAAATCCGTATCTCTCTGGAATATTGCGTGCCCTTTCAGACCTACGAAGAGGTGGTGTTGTTTTATGTTCAACTGATAGCTCATCATCATGAGTTCTTGGTTGTGGGTCTAGACTAGGTGTCTCTGTAATGTCTATTGTAGTTTCTTGAACTTCTTCAAGTTCAATATTACTCCCACTATTTTCTTGTAAATGAAATTCTTTTTCTAGAAACACAGCATGCCTTGAAACAAACACCTTTTGTTCCAAGGGATGATAGAATTGGTAACCCTTTGTTTCCTTAGGGTATCCAATAAATAGACATTTATCAGACTTAGCATCCAATTTGTCTGATACAGTTCGCTTCACATAAGCATGACAACCCCATATTTTAATGTGAGTTAAATGAGGTTTCTTACTATTCCACGTCTCATATGGAATAGTAGAGACTACCTTGGTCGGGACTCTGTTTAGCAAGTAAACAGCTGTCTTAAGTGCATAGCCCCAAAAGGATTTTGGAAGAGTTGCATGATTCATCATGGATCTAACCATGTCCATCAAGGTTCGGTTACACCTCTCAGATACACCATTATGCTGTGGTGTATACGGCGGAGTCCATTGAGACAATATCCCATTGTCCCTAAGATAATCTTGAAACTCTTGACTTAAGTATTCACCACCCCGATCGGATCGAAGTATCTTAATACTTTTGCCAAGCTATTTCTCTACTTCATTTCTGAACTCATTGAATTTCTCAAAAGCTTCAGATTTGTGTTTCATCAAGAACATATACCCGAATCGTGAGTGATCATCGATAAAGGTAATTAAGTAGCTATAGCCTCCTTTTGCAAGAGTTGACATTGGTCCACATACATTAGTATGTATTAGACCAAGCAATTCTCCCACTGGATTACCTTTTCCGGAAAAGGGTAATTTGGCCATCTTTCCTTTTAAGCATGATTCGCATGTATCAAATGAACCAGGTTTAAATTATTCCAGAATTCCACATCGGTGTAATTTGGTCATGCGTTTCTTACTTACATGGCCAAGATGACAATGCCACGTATAGGAGTCTATTTGATTATCTATTCAAGCACGTTTGTTGCTAACTTCGATATTGAAAACGTCACCGGATAAATCTAACGTGTAGATACCATTGCACAAAGTTCCGGTCCCATAAAGAACACCATTTAAAGTTATGCAACAACAATTGTTACTAAAAGTTAAATGATAACCCTTTTCATTCAAGCATGAAATAGATACAATGTTCTTTATTAACGAAGGAACAAAATAACAATTATCCAATTCTAAGACACGTCCAGTAGGGAGCTTTAGCAAATATGTTCCGATGGCAACAGCAGCAATCTTTGCTCCATTTCCAACTCGCAAATTCACTTCTCCCTTGACGAGTCTTCTTCTATTCCTTAGCCCCTGTATGTCATTACATATATGTGAGCTACACCCAGTATCAAGTACCCAGGTGGTTGAGGAAATAGAGTGACATTCAATAACGAAGATACCTGAAGAGGATGGGGCATCGGATGCCTTCTTCTTCAAGGACTCAAGATAAACCTTGCAGTTTCTTCGCCAGTGACCCTCCTTGCCACAGTGATGGCAAGTGCCTTTTGGTGTCTTTTCAGTCTTTTTGGCCTTTTTCTTCTTTCCCTTATTCTGTTCCTTGGCCTTCCTCTTAGAACCTTTCTTCGAGGAACCAACTAACAGTAGCGTCTTCTGATCCTGCTTCACAGAAGGCTCTATAGTCTTCAGCAGGTTGAGCAACTCAGGAATGGTAGTCTCCAGCTTGTTCATCCGATAGTTCATCACAAATTGTGAATAACTTTTGGGCAAACAATGCAGAATTAAGTCAATACTTAGTTCATGATCCATTGCAAAACCGAGTGTGCCCAGTCGCTCAATGTACCCCAACATCTTCAACACAAACTGTGAGACAGAAGTGCCTTCCTTCATCTTAGAGGTAAAGAGGAGTCTGGAGACCTCGAACCTTTCGGATCTCGCCTGCTCGTCAAATAACTCATGAAGATGGAAGATGATGGTATAAGCATCCATATGCTCATGCTGCTTTTGCAGCTTAGGTACCATAGCGGCTAGCATGATGCAACTCGCATGTTCAGAATCGGTCACATGTTTCTGATAGGCCACTAACTGGTCTGGAGTTGCATCTTCTGGAGGACGGTTGGGAAGTTGATCTTCAAGGACGTAAGCAAGCTTTTCTTCCTTGAGGACTATCCTCAGGTTTCGAAGCCAGTCCATGAAGTTTGGCCCAGTCAGCTTATTGGTGTCCTAAATGGAACGCAAATTTAGAGAAGACATGATCGAGTGATTATCCTAGAAATACAAATTGAGCTTATGTGAGAAGAATGGTAAAGAATGCATCAACATACATTAATTAAATCATATTTATTTTTTCGAATTGAATAACCCTTTTTATCAATTCGGGAGATCGTAGGAACATCTTCAAATAGGTTGATATCCAACCATAGATAAGAACAACCATGGCTGTGACCATCAAGTTATTCTTAGCTATGAAGGTAGGTAATTATACCGATTACATATCACATATATATAACTATCACTTTATGCTATCAACTAATTGAATGTTTGCATAAATCATTGGGTTGTTAACTCATTAACAAGTATGCAATAATATACATAGCACCCAACTGTACCTCTCTTTACATCGACCTTGGCTGTGGCACAACAAATCGATGCTCCAAGCTTAAGGCTGACCCATTAATCAAGAAATAGTTTTAATATAGTTGGAGCTCATTCAACCGTTTAGTCAGGCTTGGATGTGTCCAACAACCAAAACTAAGGATTGACCTCTGACTCTAACTATATTAATTATAAACTAATTCCATGGTTTGAACATGTTGAGGTTCAAGCTGGGCATGAATGTGTCCATCAACCCAAACGAGAAACAAAACTCCGGTTCTAACCATATTAATGGAAGGTGTTGGCCTTAATATTTTGTAAGGGGTTTTGGGTCTCATCCTTTTCTTTCTAAGCACATTCATGACATATAATTATGTCATATACTAACGATTTCCTTAATAAAGTATGTATGTGACTTAATTTATCAAGTCTCATTAATTGAATTAGGAACCGGATTTCCTAATTCTAATTTCATACTTTATTCAAGGAATTATTTTGGGAAACAATTTCCTAAATTGTCATAATCAATTTCGGAAATAATATGTTTAAGACTTTGATTTCTCTATATCAAATCTTATTAAATTAAGAGACAGATTTCCTTAATTCAACCACATATTATTTTCATGAAAATCTTATTTAAGAAAACTCTATAGGAAACAATTTTCCTAATTAATTTTGGAGACAACAATATGTAAGAGCATCACCTCTTAAATCAAATAAGGAAATTATCGTTTGAGAATCACCTCAAAATTTCCAAGATTTGATTACATATTTTATTTATGGACTAATTAATTACAACAAATTATTTTCTTTGGGTGGTTCCCCGAGGCTCAGATACCCAAAGAAAAGAAATTTGTTGTAAATCTAATTTGGGACGCTCCCCGAGGCGTAGCCAAATTAAACATGACAATTTTATTCAAAATAGGAAATTAAATTACAACAACTAACTTTAATTTGGGTGGCTCCCCGAGGCACTCCCCAAAGTAAAGAATTTTGTTAATAATTTAAAACCAATTCGAATTTAATTGTCAATTAATGATCCATAAATTTGTCTAGACTTTCTTGAATGAATGTGCCCAAAATTGCGAGATTTCCATAATAGGTTTTCAGAATAATTGTAAGTTTCTGGTACAAAGAAAACTTACATATTTCTAAAATTGGAAAATTTCCAAAATAGGAAATTTCCAAAATTGGAAAGTTTCCAAAAATGGAAAGTTTCCAAAAATGGGAAGTTTTCACAATTATCATAAAATTCCAGAAACTAGGATAATTCAAAAGTTTGCGAAATTTCATGAGGATTTCCAAACTTTGAAATTTCTAAATCTAAAATTTATCATAATTGGAAAGTTTCCATAATTGGAAAATTTTCCAAAATTGAGATCATGACGAAGTTTTCTGCAAAACAATTATATGATTATGTCGAACACTAACCGGCTCTGATATCACTGTTGGGACCGGGTGCATGTTGACATGGATGCGGGTTCGTAATTTTTAAATTTAATTACGTGCAGCGGAAGATTTAGCATAAATAATTTCTCAAATTATTTAACCACACCTCTATCATGCAACCTTATGTTGTATGGACATGATCATATATTTAAAATTTTACAGAAACGTAAACTAATTTACTTGTTACCTCGCGTAACTCGAAGAAAGGGACGAGATCCAACCGTAGCGTCCCTTGGAAGCTCCGCCTCTATTCGGGTCCACGACGAGTTTTCTTCGGGATGACTTCGCAGAGCCACGAGTTTCGTGCC
The DNA here is from genome assembly GCA_024364735.1 of Boesenbergia rotunda. Taxonomy (NCBI): domain Eukaryota; kingdom Viridiplantae; phylum Streptophyta; class Magnoliopsida; order Zingiberales; family Zingiberaceae; genus Boesenbergia; species Boesenbergia rotunda. The sequence continues at coordinate 7,900 of JAGFNQ010005536.1, forward strand.
GACAAGAACTACTGGATTCTCCAAAGGCATGACAAGCATACCAAGAGAGAGATGGGAAGACTAACCACCAAATGAAGAACGGAATCAAGATTCCGGGAGGAAGGAAGAAGTTGCGTCCGCTTCTTCTTCTTCTTCTTCGGCAGCTGCTTGGTGGATGAAGCTCACGGCAACAAAGGGGTCCTCCTTTTAGGGCCGGCGGCACTAGAGGAGGGAGAGGGAGAGAAGGAGGGAGAGAGAGGGCTTATTTCTAGATCTCTTAGATTAATCTCCAAGCCTTGCCTTGGTTCCTTTATATAGTAGTCTCTCAATCGCCAAGTCTCCTTTTTATGGAATAAATTTTCATAAGAAATTTATTATATAAATTTTTTATGAATTATTCCATCATGCCAAGTTTTTATCATAATTTAATTTATGATAAAAACAACCATGTCTCCCTTTTCTTATGGAAAGAAATTTCTTTATATAAATTTTTTTATATAAATTTCTTTATCATGGTAAATCAATCTATTATTGATTTTATAAAATAAAATAAACCAATCCATGATTCATTTTAATTTTCATGAAAAATAAATTTCTTTATGCATAATTTTATAAAACAAACCATGCTCGGTTTATTTTATAATTTGAACCAAAAATTCGGTTTTCCCCTTTTGTTGTGGCCGGCCAAACAAAGAGGGTGGGGACCCTCTTTGGCCGGCCAAATCCAAGCTAAAACTATATGAATTAAACTCATTTAATTCGTCCAATAAGTCTTTAAAAGACTTAGCCATTTTATACTTCCGATGCGTCTCTGATAAATTCAGATTCGACTTATCTCTCTTGATCGGAAAATCCAATTTTCAACTCGTTTTAAATCCCTCGGATTACTCGTAGTGCGTGTGACTAAATAAGCTTTCGATTTATGTTGGCCGTCTATAATTCATCAATTATAGAATGATCATGAGTGGCACCTAGTAGTACATCATGATCCCCAATTAATCGAAAGATCAACGGTTGACCTCAGAAATAATTCTGAAACCCTTCAGCAGCTCTAATGAATCGTGCCTCATTCCCTTCACCATCTTATACCCACTTGGTTCAGGACATGGTCTATGTGTGTCAGTCCCCACTAGGCTGACTACGTCACACCTATCCCAAGTAACATTTTCTCGTCCTACGGATTCTAATTACTCTCATGTATCTAAGAGATCCATACTCTGAACATGTCATGCTCTGGCCAGAGGCTTCGAGTAACAATCCGACGACAGGCCTTGGGTATACATCTCCTTGCAAGGAGTGGTGAATCCTTTGTAGGCTGTTCAAACATCTTCGGGCACTTTGGCTTATACCCAATCATCTTGGGTCCACACCTCCATGGAGATGCTTGCTTATGATGTCAAAGTATAAGTCTCCATGACCAAGATGACTTGAACACCGCAAGTCAAAGGAACATCGGACTTAAGCTGCAGTAAAACTTCATTGACATGTCTATATGTAGATTACCATATGAAGTTTTACAGCCAATCACTCGAATGAACTAGTTCCCTTAACTAGCATTCATGTTTATCTCCGGACATCCCAATGTCACCAGCCAGTGAGAATCAGCTGATTAGAGAATAACCCATGCTAGTCTTAACAGAATTGATAGTGTCCGTATTTATCAATTCATCGACTAGGGACAATTTCAATACTTCACAATTGCACATGTAGAGATAATCACTAGTTGTGAATTCATCACAAATTCTCTCATGCTGTGAATTGTATTGCGGACATTCAGTAAATGAGTTTAAGATCTCAATCAAATACACAAACATGTACACTCAAATAGTGAATATTCATTTATTAAAATAAATGATTACAATTATAAGGCGATTGCCTTAGGACACTTCTCTCATATTACTAACAGGGCCGCCAAAAATAGAATTTGGCCACCCAAGGGACCGAGGGGTCGGGTCGACGGGCCAGGTCGTTACATCATCCATGGCATCTGGAGTAACAACTACAACACTCTAGCATACATTATCATCATCCATTGTAGTAGACATAACATAAAGGCATCCATTGTTATCTACAATGTGAAGTAACAGACAATTGCATACATATAACAAATATAAAATGCAAACACATGACCATTATGATTCTTATTCCAAAATAGATGTTTATACAAAAGCTAGGCTTATAGTATACATCCTAATAATCTCCCATTTATACTAAAAGACTATGCTGCTATCAAACTGCCATACATCTGATTCCCATCCCTTCAACATGCCTATCATAAGCTTTTGCTGGAAGGGCCTTAGTGAAAGGATCTGTCAGGTTATCCACTAATGCAATCTTGGTGACAACAACTTCTCCTCGCTTTACGATGTCTCGTATCAGGTGGTACTTGCGCTCAATGTGTTTACTTGCCTTATGGGCTCGTGGTTCATTCGAGTTTGATACTACACTACTGTTATCACAATAAATTGTGATAGCTTTGGGCAAACCAGGAATCACCTCTAAGCCCATTAAGAAGTTTCTGAGCCATACAACTTCTTTGGCTGCCTCAGAGGCTTCCACATACTTAGCTTCCATGGTGGAGTCCGTAACACATTTCTTCTTAATACTCCTCCATACTATGGCTCCACCTCCCAAAGTAAACACATAACCCGAGGTAGACTTACTGTTATCCCTATCTGATTGGAAATCAGAATTTGTGTAACCCACAGGGAGCAAATAATCTGCCTGGTAAACTATCATATAATTCCTAGTTCTTTTCAGGTACTTTAATATATGTTTTACCGCAACCCAATGTCATTGTCCTGGATTACTTTGATATCTGCTAACCATGCCCACGACAAAGAAGATATCCGATCTCGTACATAACATAACATACATTAGGCTTCCTACAGCCGAAGCATAAGGAACTGCCTTTATCTCCTCTATCTCCTTTGATGTTTTAGGACACATCTCCTTAGATAAAGGTACTCTATGCCGAAAAGGTATAAAACCTTTCTTGGAGTTTTGCATGCTAAAACGAGCTAGGATAGTGTTAATATATGAAGCTTGAGATAAACACAACTTCCTTTTCTTGCGGACCCTTATAACTTTGATCCCAAGGATGTGTCCAGCTTCTCCCAAGTCTTTCATATCAAACTGTTTGGACAACTATACCTTTATGTCTGACAACACTTTGACATTGTTGCCAATGAGCAAAATGCCATTTACGTATAGTACAAGAAATACCACTATGTTTCCGTCACTCCTCTTGTATACACAAGACTTATCCGGACTTTGTATGAATCCATAAAACTGGATTTCCTCATCAAACCGAATGTTCTAAGGTCTTGAAGCTTGTTTTAATCCATAAATGGACCGATTAAGTTTGCACACAAGATGCCCTTTGTCCTTTGTAATGAATCCTCTGGTTGCTTCATATTGATGTTTTCTTCAAGACTTCTGTTAAGGAAAGTTGTCTTGACATCCATTTGCCAAACCTCATAATCCATATAAGCAGCAATAGACAAGAGAATCTGGATAGACTTAAGCATGACAACCGGCGAAAAAGTTTCCTTATAATCGATCTCCTCTTTCTGAGTATGCCCCTTCGCAACAAGCCTTGCTTTAAAGGTTTCCACCTTCCCGTCAAATCCTCTCTTCCTTTTGTAGATCCATTTACATCCAATGGCTTTTACATCATCCGGTGGTTCTACTAGCTCCCAGACTTGATTAGAATCCATAGATTCTATCTCAGAGTCTTTGAGTCAAAGGGACAATGCGTTATTCAAGATGGACATCTCTTGTGTTCACCCTATGGCATCACATGACGTAACTGTATTGCATCCAGTTCATCTTTTCTTAATGTATGCCGTTAAACATCAATTAGACTTTGACATAGGCTATTGGGCCTTTAATTCTATCATTTACTACTCAGGATACAATACCTCACTTAAAGTACATATGGTTCATTGTCATATCCTGATTGCAATCATAGCTTCCTAGGGATAGGTGTTGGTAGAGGTGATCTAGTAGAGTTATCTAATTTCAATATGGTAGGCATATGTCAGTTGTCCTTGGCTGGGATAAAGGCTAGATATGAGGGTCTTGTAGATGTGGAATCAGTGAGATCCATAGAGGGGGAGGTGAATATCGATTCGAAAATTTCTCAGATTTAGAAAAGAGTAAATGCAGCAGAAATAATAAACACAAGTCAAAACCAATGCTAACAGGTTTGTTTTTACTTGGTTCGGAGTCTATAAGAGCTCCTACTCTAAGGCCCATTGACCTTGACCGTTTACGTTGGGAAATTCTATAAGTTTTCAAACGAATGTTACAAATATGGAATTCGAGTACAAAATAAATAGTATAATATACCAATAACTTATAATTGAAATGGAAAGAGAGTGTGTCATTGTCGGAGTAGCGTTTCGGTATTTTTGGATCGCTTAAGAGAAGCACACTTGAGCACAAATGATGTAAGAGCTCCTACTCTAAGGCCCACTATCCTTGACCGTTTACATTGAGTAATTCTATAAGCTTGCAAAAGAATGTTACAAATATGGAATTCGAGTACAAAATAAATAGTATAATATACCAATAACTTATAACTAAAATGGAAACAAAGTGTGTCATTGTCGGACTAGCATTTCGGTATTTTTGGATCGCTTAAGAGAAGCACACTTGAGCACAAATGATGTCAAAAATTGATGTTGAAAGCTGGGGTCAAAACCCCCTTTTATATCAGCACTCGGGCGCCTGAGTGCCTATAGAAGCGTCCCCAACTCAGCGAATCAGCTACGTCGTGATCCGCTAAACGAGCCAAATTTTATCCTTCTCGGGTGCCTTAGAGGCTCTGGGCACCTATGATGTCGATGTGGCGAGTCCAACCAATACGCGCCAACTCAGCCTGGCCCAGGCTGAGTTATCTTCACAGGTTCTCCCGAGACCTCTCAAACAATTGTATACTCGGGCGCCCGAGTCCTCTCGGGCACCCCAGATGCAACCAACTATGTTTTCTTCGGCTGCAACACAAGGTTAGTCCAAAACAATAATATATATGCATGTTCGATAGCTGGAGCAGTCTGATACTAACTTTGGATTTCAAAATGAAATCCTAGGTCAGACCAACGCCTACTGTTCCCTCTTCTAGGAAATACGTCCTCACCTACTCCACTCTGGAGAAGTTACCTGTTGCAAACCGGCACCTCCAGTTGGACTTTTCTTGGCATCCAAAGCTTCTAGATCTCAAGACGTCCGTACCTCAATCTGTCTCTACTTCTATCCATTGTCTTCACTCGGCTAAGGCTCTTGCCCAATCTTCTAGATTAGGTCTTTGGTGACCAGCCCCCGGCCAGGTCTTTGTGCCTAGTCTTGCGAACTAGGTTTTCATGTTCAACCCTCGGTCAGGTCTTCGATACCCAACCCTCGGTCAGGTGTTCATGCCCAATCATTGACTAGGACTTCGTGCTCAACCCTACAGGTCATGACTTCATACCTAGGTAAACTAAGACTTTCCTACACACTTAGTAGAATATGTTAGAACACAAAATAATACATAACTTTGAACCCTTTACCATTATCAAAACCAGGTTCGATCTGGTACTTCTAGCACCAAAAATTTCTCCATTTTTAATTTTTGACAACCCAGTACAAAAGTTAAGTTAAAACAGACATTTTAAGCAAGTAGCAAAAGTATTTAAAGAAACACAGTATAATATTTTTCAAGGTAAGATCAATTTTTCAAAGTATCATTTCAAAGTAAGAAATATTTGCAAAAGAAAACTCGAAAGGCTCCCCCCTTGATAAGATAGATTTTGAGTTAAAGTTTAATTTCAAAGTAAAAAAAAAACTTGTAAAATTGAAAATGCATGAAGCTCTCCCTTGATATAAAACTCTACCCCTAAAGCTTTTGAAAAATGTGCATTTTTCAATGTGAAAAGGCTTTTTGATGACTTTGAAAAATTCTAAATATAAACTTTGAAAAATTCTAAGTAAAATTGAAAGAAAATTTTTTAACTTTTCCTTTCTCTCCCCTTTGAAAAATGGAGTTTTGAAAAAGCAAAGTACTAAGTAAAATTTTTTAAAAAATAAAGTACTAAGTAGATGTTTGAAAAAGGCCCTTAAAAGAAATTCTTTTGCTGCTTTGGAGAAAAATTTCTTTCAGAACAAATTTTCATTGAAAATTTTCTTTTTAACTTTTTAACTTTTCCTTTCTCTCCCCCATTGCCATATATAAAAAAACACACATTTTGGCCAAGGAGAAAAAGATAAAATTTTGGAAAAAAAACATTTAGGTATTAGTGCCCGTGAAGATTTTGAAAATGCAAGTAAATTTTGAAAAATATTTTAAGTTAACACAAAAAATGATAAGTAAATAATGCCAAAAAAATATTTTCTAGGAGGTAAGTGAGTAATTCTAAGTAAATTTTGAAAAATAAATAATTTGAGTTAGACAAATAATTAATCAATAATAAATAATAGGAATGAACTAATGAATAAAAATTTAGAACCAATTTAATTCATGTATTGGAGTCTAAGCATGATTTGACTCTAAGCATACAAAAGTAAACAAGCAATAATTTTGAAAAATAATTTTAAAAACAAAAAAATAAATTCTTGGGCCCCTGTCTAATACAGTTTGTTACTTACTGGCTGTTATAAAATAGTAGCTTTCACTTGGATTAGTCAAGTTAAGTAGTTTGGTCAAGTTAGATTTTCGTAGCTTAATTGCTTCACTTGATTGATGTTCAGTTGTATTTATTGGCACAACTACTTTTGATGCACTGACTTAAAACATCTTGAGTTAAGGTATAGGCTTAAGCATTTCAACCCAGTCTATGTTGTCAAGTAAGGTATCCCTAATGTGCTTGTGAGTTGATGATTTCTATGTCTATAGGAGAATGCAAACTAGGGGTTAAGCCTATGCTAAGTCTATAACGAAGAAATCCCTAATTTTGAGGGCACTAAGTTATTGACAACTAAGTCAAAAATAGAGAAAAAAATAAGTAAAATATTTTTAGAAAAAAAACATGAATTTTTGAAAAACGGTTAAAGAAGATAATTTTTAAGAAATAGATAAAGAAAATGATTTTTGATAAGGGAAAAAAATGATTAAGCAAAAAATAAAATTAAACCTATTCTACTGAACACATTCTTAGCCACCTTCTTAGTGAACTAATCTCAGACTCAAGTAGTGGTTTAGTGAAAATGTTAGCTAATTAGATTTCGACTCTACGTGAGTACGTATAATTTTACCCCTAGCCACATGATCCTTAACAAAATGATGTTTTACTTCAATATGTCTAATCCTAGAGTGGTGTATAGGATTTTTTGTAAGGTTAATTGAGCTAATATTATCAATATAAACTTTAGTGTTCGTATAGGTTAGTTGGAAGTCCTTAAGGATATGCATCATCAATAGTAGTTAGGCTACACATTCTCTGTCGAATCGGTGGCGTCGATGGAGGGGGGAGGTGAATATTGACTTTCGCTTTCTTTTCCGGGATTTCATTGTTCATTTATTCACTTAATATCAGAGTCATTAGTAGTACTGCAGAATAATAGATAAAAATAATATACACAGTAAACATACGGGATTTTACTTAGTTCACAATCCCCCAGGGTTAATACGTCCAAGGCCTATCACGGGAAGTGCCCGTCCACTAGTGGTCTCCTTTTCGGAAGCTTTCTGGAGGTGAAGAAACCCATCTTGCAGTTTTGAGTAAAAGCACAAATAATGAAAATAATGCTTTACAACTTATAACAAGCAAATTGAATGTAGATAATCTCTCGGCCAACTTTGGAAGTATGAAGTGTCGCGTACTTCTTCCTGGAGCCTCCTTGGTCGCAGAGCTTCACGTTAGTACTTTTACTTTGCCGGGAATTAGTAGTTGGATGAAGAATTTGATGTTCTAAATCCTTGGCTCGAATCTCTACATATATAGGTCACTTAGGCGCCCGAGTACCTTTAGGGGTGCCCTCAATGTGATCTGCTTCGGTGCGTGCATCACAGGGGATAAAACTGTGGACAAGAGTTGAGGGTGCCCCCATGACCTTGAGGGCACCCGGGTGCCTTGGGGACGCCCAGGTTACTCTGGGGCCCAAGTTCAATAGGGGCGCCCAGAAGCCCCTGACCCTGAATTCATTTGCTTGCGTTTGCTCTCCCATCTTGCCTCTAGCTCCAACTTCTTGCAAGACAAACAAATAATCCTAATCCTTAGTTTTGTAAGTCTACCTAACCTACTAGGCTTTGCTTGGAGTCAACTCTCCAAGACTTTACTACCTAAGATCAACTCCTTAGGGTTTCCCAATGCCTAGCCTCACTTACCAGGACTTTACCTTGCCTAGCTTCGCTCACCAGGATTTAGTGCCCTATCCTCGACTAGGACTTTATGCCCAATTCTTTGAACCAGGACATCGGTGCCCAACCCTCGATCGGCTAGATCTTTGTGCCCATTTCCTCGAACCAAGACATTCGATGCCCAACCCTTGGCTAAGTCTTCGTCCCTAGTCCTCAACTAGGACTTTGTGCTCAACTTCACTTACCAGGTCTTCAGTGCCTTGACAATGACTTCTTTACTAATCATCTGATTCTGACTAGACTTTATTTTGCCAAATATCAGGTCCTGTTTGGCTTAGTCCTTGGTCTAACCGACTAGATCCAGGTTTAGATATTCTGCCAAACTTCAAGTCTTGTTTAGCTTAACCCTTGGTCAGACTGACCAACCCTGGGTGCTAATTTCTCTGCCAAACATCATACCCTGTTTGCCAAACCCTTGATCAAACTAACCAATCCTGGGTGCTAATCACTCTGCCAAATATCATGTCTTATTTGGCTAACCCTTTGGTCAAACTGACCAACCATGGGTGCTAATCATACTGGAAAACATCAGGTTAACCCTTTAGTCAAACTGATCTAACCGAGGTCTACCCTACCAAACATCAAGTTTTGTTTGGCTTAACCCTTGATCAAACTGACCAGGCCTTGTTATATTGTCAAACATCAAAACACCAGAGGTTGACTATTTATGTCTAATTCTTTTTGCACCAACAATCTCTCCATTTTTGATGTTTGACAATAATCTTAAGTTAGGTATTGGTCTAAGGGTTTTGGGTCAATACTTGGGAGACGAAAACAAAAAAAAAATAACTTAAGGTGGCACTCTCTCCCCCTTTGACACTCATCAAAAAAATATAAGGCAATAACAAGGATTTCAAGTTTAAGATTTGCACCAACAATGTGATTTTCAAAAATACTTAAGGTTTTTGATAAAAAGCATGATTTTCAAAAACCCATTTTTTTGTTTTTTTAAATGGACAAGTACTTGAAAAGTACCCTTTTTCTGAAAATATTTTAAGGAAAACTTAGTACTTGAAAAAATTTAGAAAAAGACAAGTACTTTATTGATTGGGCTTCCTTAAATCTGACACAATCCTAGGAATCTTGTTGACCACAAGAAAATATCCTATGTATCTTAGAGATTTTCCGGTCAAAATAAAGTATTTTCAATATGAAAAAAAAATTCTTTAGTTTGAATTCATCCCCATTCTAACACAATCCTAGGAAAACTTGTTAACTACGAGGAAAACTTTTCTATGTGTCTTGGAGATTTTTCCAAACTAAGTAATTTGTCAAAAAAATTTCAAAAATTATTTATAAGACTAAAAAATTTCCAACATGTTTTGAAAAATGAGGCTTTAGTATTTTTCAAATATGTAGTGATTTTGAGGAAATAGTGATTTTTGAAAATATATTATTTTTGAAAGTATAGTGTTTTTGAAAAATTATAATAGGTCTCTTAATTTGAACTCCCCATAAATATGACATAGTCCTAGGAATCTTATTGACTACAAGTTGATCTTCCTCTAAGTCTTAGGGTTTGATACAAACCAAAAGAATAACATAAATTATTTTAAAATATAATCTAGAGTCACAAGATGATTTGTTCTTTTGATCATGACTCCCCCTAAGCCTGACAAAATCTTAGAAATCCTTGTAGATCATAAGAAAAACTTTCTATATGTCCTTAGAGTTTATCCAAATTATAAGAGCAATTAAAGCATATTTTAGAAGAACATTTTTGAAGGATATAATACTTTTTGAAAGATTAGAAATATATAAATATATATTTGAAACATTTTGAAAGACATAATAAATTTTTGAAGGAATATTTTTCCAAAAAATAATTTTTCAAGCAAAAACCATTTTGAAAGAGATGATAATTTTTGGAAAGAATAGTTTTTAAAAAATAACTTTTCAAAAGAAATGCTTGAAAACATAAAATTTTCACAAAAAAAAACTGACTTCCTTTGAACCTGACACCTTCTGGCTACCCTTGTTAACAAGAAGGAACTCTACTTAAGTGTCTTAAGGGACTTTAGTGTTGACCTAGTGGGTTTGTATATAAGTGTAGGTTAAACAATTTTCAAAAAGATATATAAGTTTTTGAAGACTATTTATAAATACACATAATCATGCATGAAATTCATTAAAACATTATTATATTTAAATCACTATTTTAAAAATAGGTTTTTAAGAAAATATTCTAAGTATTTTTGAAAATATTTATTAATTGATTAGTCCTTTTCATCTCATCCATTCTAAGTGTCACAGTACAAGCAAGCATGATAGCCATATGGGTGTTTGTGAGATGCTTAATTATTTTTTCTCAATTTAATTTTATAGATTGTTTGACCTTCAGTTAGATTCAAGTTTAACAAGTAGTAATTTAAAAGTAAATATCAATAATTGGCTTCCAAGTCTTGGCGAGGCATAGGAGCCTTCTTAGGTATCGAAACAACGACCGTTTTCCTGACAAGGTCTTTTAGTGAAATGATACTTTTAATTTACTCTTTGAGAAACTATAGTCTAACTAGTTTAGGATGAGGCGAGGTAGCTTCGACTAGTTCCACTTACCTAGGTCGACCAAGTCAGGTACTCCTTACCCTTCCTGACTGCCTAGACCAAGGTTCTCTAATGTACTATCATCTCGCCCCACCCTGGTACTATGTTAGGCAAGTATCAAACAATCTATTTCATATCTAGCCATTCTATATTAAGCAACAAAAAAACTAGTATGAATGACATGACATGTGTATAAAAAAATAAGCAATTGCATGAGCATTATAGTTATGTATGTGCCAATCAAGTCAAATCATCTTAATTAGATTTCAAATAAAGTATCAAATTCTCAATTTGATACAAACCATGTGAACCCGCGAATGTGTCTACCAATTGAAGGTGATCATCGGTCAGCAAGAGGGGGAGAATTGCTTCTGAAAATTAAAACACTATCTTTTATTTTCGCTAAACAAAGATGGAAGTTAGTTAAAAAAAACAAACATTAATGGATTTAAACAAAACAAAAGAAAGAGGCAACCAGAATTACTTGGTTTACAACCTGGGAGGTTGCTAATCTAAGGCAAAATAAAGCGCAGATCTCCTGAATAACTCCTTCGGGTGGATAAGTCTCTTACATGATGAAAAGCTCAAAAAAAGAGAAAAGATTACAAGGAATTCATTTGCAGTAGATGGATGCTTTGGAACTAAGCTTTGGGGGCCTATTTATAACCCCGATCAACTCTATCTGATGCTGACGTGGCACTATAGGAGCGCCCGAGTGCTTGAGGGTGCCTGACAAATGGCTTGAGTGTTATTCGATGTGCAACACTCATAAACGGCGAAGTTTGGCTGATTTTTCACATCTTGGGCGCTAGTATGTAGAGGGGCCCTAGAGAATTGGGGAGCTTGAGAGCATAGGGGTGCCCGCATTCATAGGCGCCGAGTGAGTTTGAATTAACCCAATGCTGACCAACCTCCCATGACACTTCTTGGTTAATTTTAGGCCTTCTAGAGTCGGGCCTACTTGAACCATTCTCTGAGCTTCTCCTCGAGCATGCTTTCGCCTAGCTTCTCATCCCTCGGGCATCGTGCACATCCTTCTCTCTCAGTCGACATACTCTTTCGTAGACCTCCGCATCCCTAGGATGCACTGAGCCCATCGACTCCCTTTCTGGGCCATCCTTCTCGACCGTTGCATCTTCAACTCGACTTCCTGCTCTCCTAAGCTCCTACACACTTAGACACAGTGTTTAAAACCCAACATGACCTAAAATGACTAGATTAACCACATCAAAACCTACTTGAGGTAATTACAATCTCCCCCATTTTGATGTGCATCAACCTAAGTTAAGTTTGAGTAAACGAACATAATAAACAAGAAAAATGTATGACAATGTAAGCATAAAAAAATTGAAATTAAGCCTACCCCATTAACTTAATCATATTTCTCCCCTTTTGGTCACATAAAAAACTTAAAACATGTTAAGAAAAATACTAACACTTACAATAATTTAAAAAAATTAATCCAACGTCCAAAATTTTTGAAACTATTTGAGTATATTTCTAACTTAATAATTTATATTCAGAAAATCTATTTTTTCATATTTTTCTCAAAAATTAATTTTAAAAATTTAAGGACTAATTTTTGAAAAATAATTTTTTTAAAATTTAATTTTATTCAAAAATTAATCAAAATTTTATTCTAGTTAGACTTTTCATAGAATTATCTCAAGAGAAATTATCAAAGTGAAAATAATTTTCTATCATTTTGAGAATTAATTTTGAATTCAAAGTTGATAATTTGAAAAAATAAATTTAAAATTTGATTTTGACATCAAATACATTTGAAAATTTTTCCCAAAGCTTATAGGATAATTATCAAATCCCAAAAATTTGGATTTGATGAAATTAATTTTTTAGGTATATTTAAAATGTAGAAACACATATTCGAACGATAAATTCTAATAAATCCATTCATTTGTTAAAAATTCCAAAAAAATATTTTTGGATATAACAAAGTAGACTTTATCAGAAAAAATATTAAACTAATTTTTTTTGTAAACACTTATCTTAAAAAGAATTTAACAAAATTGCAACTAAAGAATTTAATTAAAAGAATGATAAATAATATCTAACAATTCGATATAGATTTTGGCATCCAATAGAAATTTTAGCCAATAAGATTAATCAAAAATCTTGATCGAATATAAGTCCTAGAAATTTTTAAAATTTGACCCTGTGATATTTAAAATACCAATTAAGTTTTTCAAAATATTTAATTTTTGAATTTTGAGAACAATTTGAACATGCATGGTTATTTTTTAATTTTTCAATTTAAAGCTTCAAATTTTTGTTTTCAATTTTTAACTTATCAAACATTTCTAGTGGGCATGCAGATGCTAGTTATTTTTTCAAGTCTATATTTTTATTATTTTAGTTTGCATAAGGAGTCCATCATGGCTTTTATGTTGGTGCCAGAAGCACCAGATCGAACCTGGTTTTAATAATGACAAAGGGTTCAAAGTTAAGTTTGTATGGTGATCTGATGATTTTACTACGTGTTCAAAAAAGTCTTAGTTGAGCTAGGCATGAAGTCTTGACCTGCAGGGTTGAGCACGAAGTCCTGGTCAAGGACTAGGCATGAAGTCCTGACCGAGGGTTGGGCATGAAGACCTGGTTTGAGGAATTGGGCAAGAAGACCTGGTTAGGGACTGGGCACCGAAGACCTAATCCGGAAGATCGGGCAGGAGACTTAGTCGAGCGAGTACTGTGAACATAAGTAGAGACGGGTCGAGGTACGGACATCTTGAGATCTGGGAGTCTCGAAGGCCGAGCAAAAGTCCAACTAGAGGAGCTGGTTGGCTAAAGGTAACTTCTCCAGAGTAGAGTAGGTGAGGATGCGTTCCCCAGAAGAGGGAACAGTAGGCGTCGGTTTGACCTAATATTTCATTTGAAATTCAATGTCAGAACCAAGATAGCTCTGGCTATTATTCATGCATACATTTATAATATTCTATTATATTAATGGACTAACCCTGGTCGCAGGGCGAAAGGAGTTGGCTGCTGTGAAACCAGGTGCCTGAAAGGGATCAGGAACCAGAGAACCCAAGCATTTGAATGGTATCAGGCACCCAAGAAGGGGGTTTTCCAGCGGATGGAGAAGCTAAGTTGGTAGTCGGTCACGTCATCTCCCAAGTGCCTAATTCCTCCCAGGCGCCTCAGCACTTATAGGCACCCAAGAAGGAAGATAAATTTTGGCCAAGTTTTTGGATAAGGGCGCAGCTGAAATGGCTAACGTGGAGGGCGCCCCATACCCTATCAAGCGCCCGAGAAACAACTATAAAAGGGGCTTCACCCCTTTGCTTCAATGATCAATTCAAGCTCTCATGATTTCAACGCTAAAGCTTCTATGCTTGAGTTTTCTGTGCCAACGACATTCAAGATCGATGACACGCCGCTCCAACAAATTTCACTCTTCTTCTTAAGTGTCATCGGTATAAAGTTTTTAATTCAGTTCTGTATTTAAACTATTCTACTTGTACATTATTTTCCAAACTATAGAATTGCCCAATGAAAATGGTCAAAGATCGTGGGCCTTGGAGTAGGAGCTGTTACAAACTCCGAACCAAGTTAAACAAACTGTGTTAGCCATGTTTGAATTGTGTATTTTCCATTGCCTATAAATCTATTTTTCCAAAAAATTATGTTATCGATATTCACCCCCTCTATTGATCACAACGATCCCACATTTCATACTTGAATAGAGTTGATCAGGAGGTAGAAAACATACCTCACTTACTGGATCTCTTTTGAAGTCCAAAGCTCCCCCTTTATCGCTACTGTCTTCTGACGTGTCTCCCCCTTCATCAATGCTCTCTTCTTCTTGGTGTGAAGCCATCAACGCAAGTCTGACGTGTTCCTTGAGATTTGAATCTTCTGATGAGGACTTATCCCATGTTGCCTTTAGGTTATGGATTTTTGACTTTGTTGCTCATTTTCCTATGTTCTTCAATTTGGGGTAGCTTTCCTTCACGTGCCCCTCTTCTTTACAGTTGTACCAGCGGATCTTCCATTGCTTCTTACCCTGTACTTTATTAAATTTTTTAGCTTTGAAATATTTAGACAACTTTCTTACCATGTATGCCGCGTTTTCTTCATCTTTTGAGGATTCCTCTTCATGTTGGATCTTCTACGTGCTTAGGGCGATGTTGCCCATTTACTCTTTCCAGCACATCAAGATTCGTGAGGTTCTAAAGTTGAAAAGAGTTGCTCTAAGGTACTTACCTCAAGATCCTTAGAGATGTAGTAGGCGTCTATTATCGAAGTCCAGTTCGGGGTCCTCAGGAAGGTATTTAATGTGTACCTTTGAGTGTCCCGAATGCTTACTGACTCTCCGAGGTTGTTGAGTTTCGTGATTAGCTCCTTAAGTTATGAGTTTAGTTGACCTACTGATTCTCCTTCTTCCAGTTGGAGGTTTCTGAGTTGATTCCGAAGTAGGTTTCTTTTTGCTAGTTTGGCTTCAGAGGTACCTTCGTGATGTTCAAGGAACTTTTCCCAAAGTTCCTTTACAGATCAGTAGTTCTCGATTCGGTTGACTTCTTGTGAAGGCATCCTTCTCACTCTACCGGTGTACTCTTCCGCAAACATCCCCGTCCCTCGAATGCACCGAGCTCATCGGCTCCCTTCTCGTGCCATCCTTCTTAACTGCTGCATCTTCCACTTGACTTCCTACGCTCCTAAACTCCTGCACATTTAGATATAGGGTTTAAAATACAATAGGGCCTAATTTGACTCGGTTGACCACATCAATACTTACCTGGGGTATTTACAATCTCTCCCTTTTTGGTGTGCATCAACCCGAGTTAAGTTATGGTAAACGAACATAAAAAATAAGAAAATGTATGACAATGTAAGCACACAAAATAAAAAAAAATGTGAAATTAAGCCTAGCCCCTTAACATAATCCTATTTCTCCCATTTTGATCACATCAAAAACTTAAAATATATTAAGGGAAATATTAACACTTACAATAATTTAAAGAAATTAATCAAACATCGAAAATTTTTGAAACTTTTTGAGTATATGTATAACTTAATAATTTATTTCTAGAAAATCTTTTTTTTTTTTTAAATTTGCACAAAAATTAATTTTTAAAATGTAAAGTCTAATTTTGAAAAAATAATTTTTTAAAAATTTATTTTTATTTAAAAATTAATTATATTTTTATTCAAGTTAGAATTTTCACAAAATTGTTTCTAGAAAAATTATCAAAGTGAAAATAATTTTCCAACATTTTGAAAATCAATTGTGAATTCAATGTTGATAATTTCAAAATTTTCTTCATGATTATTAATTAAAGTATCATTATTGTTTACAAAATTATTATGATTATCTTCGTGAATAATAATTAAAGCTTTAGAATTAATCAAGAAATTATTTAAAAGAGTTTCAGAATATCTAATGACTTGTGTGTTAAAATTTTAGAATTAATTTTTGATATTGCAGCGTTAATTGAAAAAATTACAAAATTGATATTCATGATTTTGATATTACTTAGATTTATTTTAAAATCATCATTATTTTAGCTATTATATAGTATTTCTAATTTTTCGTGTTGATAATCTAATTTGATAGAAAAATCAATATTATTATCATACATATTTTCTAAATTACCAGAAAAATAATATAACTTTACAGAAATTTTAAAAATACTTAGAAATTAAATTTTTGTACATCTTTTACTTTCTTCACATTTCCTAGCATTGTCGATCTATTCTTCCTCCATTCTGGACATTAGTTCTTGTAGTGCTCATGCTTCCAACACTTGAAGCACTTTATGTGGTTCTTGTCCCTACGAAACGCTGGTACCTCCATTGGCACCGGTGGGGTCGTTCACATCTTACTAGTAGGGCACTTATTTTTATACTGCCCTCTCTCCCTGTACTTGAAATAAATTATATGAAATTTGAAATTAGATATAAAAAATATACCTTTTTCACCCTTGCCTCCCCTCAATTCCTGGTCTTTATGCTCCTTTGGTAGTGAGTCCGACCAGAGCCACCTGCTCTGATATTAATTGTGGGATTGGTGGTGTCAATAGAGGGGGGGGTGAATATCGACTTTCACTTTCTTTTCTAGGATTTCATCGTTCATTCGTTCACTTAATATCAGAGTCATTATTAGCACAATGGAATAATAAATAAAAACAACAGACACATTAAACATGCTGGATTTTACTTAGTTCCCAACCCCCGGGATGAATATGTCCAAGGCCTAATCATGGGAAGCTCCCGTTCACTAGTGGTCTTCTTTCCGGAAGCTTTCCGGAGGTGGAAAACCCCATCTTACAGTTTTGGGTACAAGCACAAATAAGAAAAATAATGCTTTACAACATATTAACAAGCAAACCGAATGTAGAGAATCTCTTAGCCAACTCTGGAAGTCTGAAGTATCGCTCACTTCTTCCTGGAGCCTCCTTGGTTGCAGAGCTTCACCTTAGTACTTTTACTTCACGGTGAATTAGTAGTTGGATAAAGAATTTGATGTTCTAAATTCTCGACTCAAATCTCTACATATATAGTTCACTCGGGCGGCCGAGTGCCTTTAGGGGCGCCCTCAATATGATCCAATGTGATCCACTTCGGCACGCGCATCGCAGGGGGATAAAACTGTAGAAAAGTGTTGAGGGTACCCCCATGACCTTGAGGGCGCCCGGGTTATGGGGGCACCCGGGTTACTGGGGTGTCCGGGTTCAATAGGGGTGCTCGGAAGCCCCTGACCCAGAATTCATTTGCTTACGTTTGCTCTCCCATCTTGCCTCCAGCTCCTGGTTCCTACAAGATAAACAAACACATGACAAATAAATAATCTTAAGCCTTAGTTCTATAAGTCTACCTGACCTACTAGGTTTTACATGGTGCCAACTCTCCAAGACTTTACTACCTAAGGTCAACTCCTTAGGGTTTCCGAATGCCTAGCCTCACTCACTAGGACTTTAGATGCCTGGCATTGCTCAACAGGATTTTTACCCAGCTTCATTCACCAAGATTTCATGCCCATCCTTGACCAGGACTTCATACCCAATTACTCGAACTAGTACTTAAGTGCTCAACCCTCAACCATGTCTTTGTGGCCAATTTCTCAAACTAGGACTTCGGTGCCCAACCATCGGCCAGGTCTTCGTGCCTAATTCCCCGAACTAGGAATTCATGCCCAACCCTCGGCCAGGTCTTCATGTCTAGTCCTCGACCAGGACTTCTCCAGGCGACACAAGGACCTAGCCTAATTCCCCGAAGTAGGAATTCATGCCCAACACTCACTAGGACCAAATTTTAGTTAGTGGGGGAGAATGTTAAGTACGACAGTTCAGATGGCTCAGAAAATATTTCAAAAATTTTTATGAAAATGATCTAGGGTTTTCGAGACCCAAATTGAGATTAGAGGGTTAAACCACTGTGAAACTTAAGTTTGGAGGGCTTAAGTGTGATTAAACATAAAATTAAGTGTGCGGTCTAAATAGGTAAAGGAAGAGGGCTAAATTGAAAAATTCCCATACCTAAATTACTCTTCTCCACCTCTGCCCATTCCCGACATCGCATTCTCTCACGCTCGGTGCCCATCTCCTCCCCCTCGCTCGTCGCCGTGCCACCCATCCCTGAGGCGAACCACGGCTGACCATTGTCGGAGCGAAGTCGGCCACCGTCACTCGCCTTGTGCCACAAGGATCGGTAGCCAAGAAAGAGGGAGGTTGATTTCGAGCCACCGACGACAATCTCAATGTCGGAGACCATCAAAAGGGGGGGGGGGGTGCCCGCTTCATTTCTGGACCTAGGATTGGGGAGGACTACTGAGGAATAGAGGATGGTGTTCTTGAAGGTGGTTTTCTTTAATTTGGTGGATCTCACCTGTTTGCGTCAGATTCACATAGAGGTGGTGGCCAACGCAAGATCTCAGGTAAGATTTCGGGTGCAGCAAGGATTTGTTTCCATGTGAACTATAACATCAAAGATTAGGTGTTGGTTTGGGATTTTGTTCTTCGTTGGGATTTAGATTTAGAATTGAGTTTTACGGTTCAGAATATGTGATTTGAATTGGATTTGAGTGTTTTTACGATTAGGGATCTTGGTTGTGTTCCTGTTCCGGTGTTTGATTTGGGTGAACTTGAGCATAGATCTGTGCAGCTCTATTCTTTGCCGTGAGTCCATCTTGGGGTTAAGATTGTGTGTAGTTTGAACCAAATGAATTGGGATTGTTATGTGTCATCCTCTACTCTTCTATTTTTGCGAAGATTTTGGATCTGTTACAAACTGATTTCTACCGTGAACTCTCCCTTGTTGAGGATTTTGACCTGACATGGAATGGGTTGTTTGTGCTGTGAGTTTCTGGTTAAGAGTGTGACCTTAGTTTTAGGTTTTGAATATGGAATTTCTATTCTCGGTTTTCTGATCACGTTATGGTTTTGATGAGGATTTTGGTTTTTTGATCCACTGTCCTGTTATAGTTGCCGTGAGCAACATTGGCTAGTTGGCAAGTTAATTTGGAATTGGAAATGACTTGAGGTTAGAGGTTGATCTTGAAATGAAATTGTGTAGGCTGATGAAATGATAGGGATTAGTTCTTGTTGGATCGAGAAAACCGATAGAAGGGGGGTGAATATCGGAAAACATTCGGATTTAATAACTAAGAGAAGTTGCACAGCGGAAGTTAAAAACACACAACGCAAACACGGGAGGTTTTACTTGGTTCGGAGCCTGGGTCGACTCCTACTCCAAGGCCCACGGTCGTTGACCGTTTACTTTGGGCAATTCTATATAGGCGCAAAAACAATTTACAAATATTGATTACAGAGTAAGTGCAGTAAATTGAAAATTGCTCTTCTTTACCGACGTCCGAGTAGATTAACCTTTTTGGAGCAGCAGGACGTCGTCGGCTCGAGTTGGGCAGTTTTCGGAGCAAGGCGTGAGAGCGGAAGAGCGTAGAAGCGTTGATTGGAAGTGATGTACTGAAGCCTTGGTCGAGGGCCCTTTATATAGGGCCTGGGAGCGCTGGGACGTCGGGGGCGCCCCCCACGTGGCCTTTGATCCGCCAAAGTCTCGGTCAGCGTCTGATCCCCTTATCGTCGGGATCCGCTTTGACCGGGGCGCCCGGAGCGCTCGGGGCGCCCGGAGCGCTCGGGGCGCCCGGATTGACCGAGTCAAAGCGTTATCTGCTTGGCTTCGAAGGGAGCTTCGGTAGCTGGCCCTAGGGGCGCCCGCAGCGCAGGGGGCGCCCGGGAGCAGCGGGGGCGCCCGGGAGCACGGGAGCTCCCGCAGGATGTACTGTCGAAGCGTGCTTTTTACTTGTGTGTTTTGTGTTCACCTTGGGGGCGTCCGGGACACTCCGGGCGCCCTGGTCAGCTGTTGCCTCACTCCTTTGAGGCTCTCTGAGCTGCAGACACTCGTTCCTTCGGTCCTGCATCCAGGGTTAGTCCAAAACACAACAAAACATTAAGTGGTTAGTTTATACAGCCTTAGCTGTCTTGGTTCTGACTTTAGTCTCCAAAATGGAGCCCTAGGTCGAACCGACGCCTACTGTTCCCTCGACGGGGAACGCGTCCTCACCTACTCCTCTCGGGAGAATTTACCTGATGCCAACCATTCCTCTGGTTGGACTTTTGCCTGACGGTCCTTTGTCAGGTCTTGGATGTCGAGCTGCCCTTCGCTCGGTGCCTAGCATTCCTTCGCTATGGCTTCAGTTCCAGGCTGTCCTTCGCCTGGCGCCTAGCAATCCTTCGCTAGGGCTTTTGACTCTGGCATTCCTTCGCCAGTGCCTAGCAGTCCTTCGCTAGAACTTTTCTTGCACACTAGAGTCACTTGTTAGAAAACAAGTAAGACTTAACTTTTGACCTCTGTTGCCATTATCAAAACACAGGTTTGACTTGGGTGTATTCTGCACCAACAATCTCCCCCTTTTTGATTTATGGCAACCCTAGTTCAAAAAGTTAAGTTTAAGCAAACATGAAAGGGTTAAATTTTGTTCCCTCCCCCTGGAAGGAATCTCCCCCTAGATTTTTCAAAAATTCGTGGGGTTTAAAAAATTTTACTCGTACTTTGAAAACTTAAGTTTTAGGTACTTAGAAATCTTTCAATAACTTAAGTTAAAAGTACATAGGAGAGTTTTTGAAGCATGATTTCAGAATACTTAAAATGTTTGAAGCTTTAAGTTTTAAGGTACTCAAAAGTTTGAAAGTGTTAGCTTAAGTACTTAGTAGGATTAAAAAAACTTAAGTACTTAGTAAACTTTGAAACACTTTAGTACATTTGGAGCTTTAATAATTTTGAAAATTTAAGTACTTAATAAATAAAGTACATTTGGAAAACTTAAGTACTTGAAAAAATAAAGTACATTTGGAAAACTTAAGTACTTAATAAATTTTTTATTTAAAAAAAACTAAGTACTTAGTAACATTGTACTTATACAGTTTTGAGAAACTTAAGCTTAAAGTACTTATAAAAATTTTGACAAGCTTAAGTTAGAAAATTTTGAAAGGCTTAAGTACTTAGCAAAATTTTGAAAGCTTAAGTGAAAATTTTGAAAGCTTTAAGAACTTAATTACTTTAGTTAATTTTGAAAAGCTTAAGTATTTTTGAAAATTTTTGAATAAAGGATAAGAAAATTTTTGAAAACTTTTTGAATAAAGGATAAGAAAATTTTTGAAAACTTTTTGAATAAAGGATAAGAAAATTTTTGAAAACTTTTTGAATAAAGGATAGAGTTAAAAAAGAAAAATTAATTTTACTTTACTCTCTCCTTTCCTATCTCTCCCCCTTTGCCATATATCAAAACAGATAAATATAGCATAAATAAGCTTGCATAAAGGAAATAAGTAAGATTTTGCTGTACTGAACCAATTCATAATTAGATTTAAACTAAATCAGTCAATTTTCTTTGTAGGGACCTGTCTAACCCAATTAGCTATTTACTAACTGTTATAAACAGTAGTAAGTAGCTCTTGAGAGATAGCGTGTCTCTATGTTATGGAGTTGGAACTCAGAGGTTTCTAATCCTTGAGTGGAGGAACCAGAGAATATTGGGTTACGGGGCGATGGTTGGTCAGCTCGTGCATTGCTACGCGATTCTATGAGGGATTTTGACTCATAGATTGAGTGTTCGTGGTTGGATAATCTCGATGGTACATTGGGATATACGACCCGTTATGATATTGAGAGGTGGATTGAGACTGACGAATCTCTATGTTATGTTGAATTTTGAGGATTCTATTAGTGGATGTAGATCTGCCGGATTTGTAGCTTTTTGATGGATCCTTTAGTGGATATATGATCTTTTTGTGGTTGATTGTTTAGAAGTTTGTTAGTGATAGTAGCATATGGTTTGACATATTGGTGGAATTTTAACTATTTGTTATCTTCTGACGATCTAGTGGAGGATATATATATGATTTGTGATGTGTTGGAGGATGTTATTGACTTTGGGATACTTGGGTGACACTCATGGATTTGATGTTTTATGTTTGATGATCGGAGTATAGACTTGGCGCCAGTGATCTTAGGATTGAGTGCCCTGGGTAGATGTGATGATTGATTGGTTGTTCGGGTGTACTTGGTCATCGGATGATAACCTCTGGATTGATATCTCCAGTTGCTCCGTAGTAGAGTAACCTTAGGGTATTAGACGAAGTGGTTACTCATAATGGGTACGAACATGTTTAGCTGCTAGAATTTGCCGTATGAGGAATAATGAAATTTGGGGACCAAAGTTTTGTTAGTGAGGGAGAATGTTAAGTACGACACTTCAGATGGCTCAGAAAATTTTTCTGAAAAAGATCTAGGGTTTTCGAGACCCAAACTGAGATTAGAGTGTTAAACCGCAGTGAAACTTATGTTTGGAGGGCTTAAGTGTGATTAAACATAAAATTAAGGGTGCGGTCTAAATAGGTAAAGGAAGAGGGCTAAATCAAAAAATTCCCATACCTAAATTACTCTTCTACTCCTCTCCCCATTCTCGACATCGCATTCTCTCACGCTCGGTGACCATCTCCTCCCCCTCGCTCGTCACCGTGCCACCCATCCCCGAGGTGAACCATGGTCGACCATCGTCGGAGCGAAGTCGACCACCGTCACTCACCTTGTGCCACAAAGATCAGTAGCCAAGAAAGAGGGAGGTTGATTTCGAGCCACTGACGACCATCTCAATGTCGGAGACCATCAAAAGGGCGGGGGGGGGGGGGGTGCCCTCTTCGTTTCTGGACCTGGGATCGGGGAGGACTACCGAGGAAGAGAGGATGGTGTTCTTGACGGTGGTTTTCTTTAATCTGGTGGATCTCACCTGTTTGCGTCAGATTCACATAGAGGTGGTGGCCAACGCAAGATCTCAAGTAAGATTTCGGGTGCAGCAAGGATTTGTTTCCATGTGAACTATAACATCAAAGATTAGGTGTTGGTTTGGGATTTTGTTCTTCGTTGGGATTTAGATTTAGAATTGAGTTTTGCGGTTCAGAATCTGTGATTTGAATTGGATTTGAGTGTTTTTACGATTAGGGATCTTGGTTGTGTTCCTGTTCCGGTGTTTGATTTGGGTGAACTTGAGCATAGATTTGTGCAACTCTGATCTTTGCCGTGAGTCCATCTTGGGGTTGAGATTGTGTGTAGTTTGAACCAAATGGATTGGGTGTTGGATAGCTTGGTGAGTTTACTAAGCGAATACCGGGTCGTCCATGGGAAACCTCTCCATGTCTACGGATTAAAAGATTTAATCCGAATGGAGAGCTATCTCCCAATCGACCGTCTCGTCGCCGTACTAATTGATTCAAGTTACAACTTGGCCAAACTTGATGTTCAAGCCTTGTAACTTGCCTAACCAATTAGTCGATGAAAAGACGATGAGTGGATTGCCGGTTTTTGTGTTTATCATCGGGGTCCAACATGATTAATTATCACAATTAATTGTCAAATAATTAACGGAAAGATAATTAATCAACCACACATAAAATGATAGAAAACAAGGAACCAAAGAGAAGGTTATACCTTTTCTTTTACCTCTTGATCTTCTATTGTATGACCCTCCCCTCTTGGGCGTCGTGTGGGCGACGATCTACCACGGACCAAAGTCACCAAGGCCTTCCAAACTCACCCTCTTCTTGTGCCAACCAACCCTAGCCACTAGGGCTTGCCGCCGGCCACCTCCTTCCACTCTTTCTTGAGCCGCCGGCCACACAAAGCTCGCCGACCACAAGGAAGCATCAAAGAGGAAGGAGAAGAAGAAGAAGAAGTAGAGAAACAAGTCTCTTCTGTTAGGATGTCTACTAAAAGACTTGTCTTTTTCTATGAACATCTACATTTTGAAAGAGAATCAAAACAACACTGTTGCATGTTTATATTAATATGTGCATAAACTGTCTGATACTTTGCATTGTAGATAATATGGTGTGTGGTGATACACAGAAGATCATGTTATTAGTCCCATGCAGAATATAAGTAGAGACTCACAACTGAGATGGAGTTGGACAAACCATCGGGATGGTTGTAGTGTAATTAGGTGTGGTTTATCTTGACCATAGAATTACACTAGTGCACTTTGTGTGCATTGAGCAAGACCAACATAGAGGTGATCCAATTTATACTGACTTTATAATTGGATCAGACCTCGATTTATTATGGAAGTACATACTCTGAATCCCGATATAATAACGGGCACATGCACTTAGTAAATATTTTTTTGATTTACCAATGGGCGAGATTTATTCTGTTAAATCGATAGACCTGATTAGTTGGAAAATAATATTATTTATATGGTATGCCGTTGATTATAGACGGAATCCGTGTCCTGGCGAGTCGGGATGATGATGCCCCCTTGATGAGCTCAAAATCCTAATTCCTCGCGGTGATGCGGATGCCTTATGTACATAGGCTTGGTCTGGGTTGCTACACCCGACCAAGTACCCAAAACCCTAATACCTCGCGGTGCTGCGGATGCCCGAGGTACTTAGGCTTGGTCTGGGTTGCTACAGACTCCCAACCAAGGATAAAAACCCTAATGTCTCACGATGTTGCGGATGCCCGAGGTACTTAGGCTTGGTCTTGGTTGCTACACCCGATCAAGTACCCAAAACCCTAATACCTCGCGGTACTGCGGATGCCCGAGGTACTTAGGCTTGGTCTGGGTTGCTACAGACTCCCAACCAAGGATAAAAACCCTAATGGCTCGCGGTGCTGCGGATGCCCGAGGTACTTAGGCTTGGTCTGGGTTGCTACACCCGACCAAGTACCCAAACCCCTAATACCTCGCGGTGCTGCGGATGCTCGAGGTACTTAGGCTTGGTCTGGGTTGCTACAAACTCCTAACCAAGGATAAAAACCCTAATGCCTCGCTGTGCTGCGGATGCCCGAGATACTTAGACTTGGTCTGGGTTGCTACTGTTGGGACCGGGTGCATGTTGACATGGATGCAGGTTCGTAATTTTAAAATTTAATTACGTGCAGCGGAAGATTTAGCATAAATAATTTCTCAAATTATTTAACCACACATCTAGCATGCAACCTTATGTTGTGTGGACATGATCATATATTTAAAATTTTGCAGAAACGTAAACTAATTTACTTGTTACCTCGTGTAACTCGAAGAAAGGGACGAGATCCAACCGTAAGCGTCCCTTAGAAGCTCCGCCTCTACTCGCGTCCATGCCAAGTTTTCTTCGGGATGACTTCGCAAAGTCACGAGTTTCATGCCGACAAGAACTACTAGATTCTCCAAAGGCACGACAAGAATACCAAGAGAGAGATGGAAAGACTAACCACCAAACGAAGAACGGAATCAAGATTACAGGAGAAGGAAGGAGTTGTGCCCGCTTCTTCTTCTTCTTCGGCAGCTGCTTGGTGGATGAAGCTCACGGCAACAAAGAGGTCCTCCTTTTAGGGCCGGCGGCACTAGAGGAGGGAGAGGGAGAGAAGGAGAGAGAGAGGGCTTATTTCTTGATCTCTTGGATTAATGTCCAAGCCTTGCCTTGGTGCCTTTATATAGTAGTCTCTCAACCGCCAAGTCTCTTTTTTATGGAATAAATTTTCATAAGAAATTTATTATATAAATTTTTCTATGATTTATTCCATCATGCCAAGTTTTTATCATAATTTAATTTATAATAAAAACAACTATGTCTCCCTTTTCTTATGGAAAAAAATTTATTTATATAAATTTCTTTATCATGGAAAATCAATCCATTATTGATTTTATAAAATAAAATAAACCAATCCATGGTTCATTTTAATTTCCATGAAAAATAAATCTCTTTATATAAATTTCTTTATATAAGTTTCTTTATATAAATTTCTTTATCCATAATTTTATAAAACAAACCACGCTCGGTTTATTTTATAATTTGAACCAAAATTCGGTTTTCCCTTTTTGTTGTGGCCAACCTTAAAAAGAGGGTGGGGACCCTCTTTGGCCGGCCAAACCCTAGCTAAAACCATACGAATTAAACTCATTTAATTCGTCCAATAAGTCTTTAAAAGACTTAGTCATTTTATGCTTCCGTTGCGTCTCTGAAAAATTCAGATTCGACTTATCTCTCTTGATCGGAAAATCCAATTTTCAACTCGTTTTAAATCCCTCGGATTACTCGTAGCGCGTGTGACTAAATAGGATTTCGATTTATGTTGGTCGTCTATAATTAACCAATTATACAATGATCATGAGTGGCACCTAGTAGTACATCATGATCCCCAATTAATCGAAAGATCAACGGTTGACCTCAGAAATTATTCTGAAACCCTTCAGCAGCTCTAATGAATCGTGCCTCATTCCCTTCACCATCTTATACCCACTTGGTTCAGGACATGGTTTATGTGGGTCAGTCCCCACTAGGCTGACTACGTCACACCTAGCCCAAGTAACGTTCTCTCGTCCTACGGATTCTAATTACTCTCATGTATTTAAGAGATTCATATTCTGAACATGTCATGCTCTGGCCAGAGGCTTCGAGTAACAATCCGACGACAGGCCTTGGGTATACATCTCCTCGCAAGGAGTGGTGAATCCTTTGTAGGCTGTTCAAACATCTTCGGGCACTTTGGCTTATACCCAATCATCTTGGGTCCACACCTCCTTGGAGATGCTTGCTTAAGATGTCAAAGTATAAGTCTCCATGACCAAGATGACTTGAACACCACAAGTTAAAGGAATATCGCACTTAAGCTGCAGTAAGAACTTCACTGACATGTCTATATGTAGACTACTATATGAAGTTTTACAGTCAGTCACTCCAATGAACTAGTTCCCTTAACTAGCATTCATGTTTATCTCCGGACATCCCAATGTCACCAGCCAGTGAGAATCAGCTGATTAGAGAATAACCCATGCTAGTCTCAATAGAATTGATAGTGTCTGTATCTATCAATTCATCGACTAGGGACAATTTCAATACTTCACAATTACACATATTGAGATAATCACTAGTTGTGAATTCATCACAAATTCTCTCATGCTGTGAATTATATTACGGACATTCAGTAAATGAGTTTGAGATCTCAATCAAATACACAGACATGCATACTCAAATAGTGAATATTCATTTATTAAAATAAATGATTACAATTATAAGGCGATTGCCTTAGGACACTTCTCTCATATTACTAACAGCTACACCCAACCAAGTACCCAAAATCCTAATACCTCGCGGTGCTGCAGATTCCTGAGGTACTTAGGCTTGGTCTGGATTTCTACAGACTCCCAACCAAGGATAAAAACCCTAATGCCTCACGGTGCTGCGGATGCCCGAGGTACTTAGGCTTGGTCTGGGTTGCTACACCTAACCAAGTACCCAAATCCCTAATACCTCACGGTGTTGCGGATGCCCGAGGTACTTAGGCTTAGTCTGGGTTGCTACGGACTCCCAACCAAGGATAAAAATCCTAATGCCTCGCGATGCTGCAGATGCCCAAGGTCTTAGGCTTGGTCTGGGTTGCTACACCCGACCAAGTACCCAAAACCCTAATACCTCGCGGTGTTGCGCTTGTCCGAGGTACTTAGGCTTGGTCTGGGTTGCTACACCTGACCAAGTGCCCAAAACCCTAATACCTCGCGGTGCTACGAATGCCAGAGGTACTTAGGCTTGGTCTGGGTTGCTACACTCGACCAAGTACCCAAAACCCTAATACCTCGCGGTGCTACGGATGCCCGATGTACTTAAGCTTGGTCTGGGTTGCTACGGACTCCCAACCAAGGATAAAAAACCCTAATGCCTTGCGGTGCGGTGGATGCCTGGGGTACTTAGGCTTGGTCTGGGTTGCTACTGACTCCCTGCCAAGGACGAAAACCATGAGGCCTCGCGATATCTCAAATGCTCGGGACACAGGTGCGACAGAAGCCAAGATAGGACGGCCTGCCCGGCTAAAGGAGAACAAGTGAGATATCAAAGTATTAACACAATGCAGGCATACACATACACAAGGTAACAAAAATTTTGCTTTATTTATATGGGAAATACATAAAGGCCAAATATCAAGATATAATTAGTATATCTGGTAAAAAAGAATCACTCCTCTACTTGAGCCTTTCTGCGCTACTGCATCATTCCCGCCGGGTCGCTTGGATTAGTACCATCTTCCAATATTCGGTGCGCGGGAGTCCGTCGACGTCATAAAGCATAATCCTTGAATCTTCAGCTTCATCTCGGTACTTCATTCAAGGGGTCGTTAACAGATGAGGACGCATGAGGTAACACATGGGTAGGACCATCCCATCTGAAGGCCCCGACTATCTCTTCCCGCAACGATGAATCCGATACAACGTTCAGAAGGAAGAGGAGGGGGAACGGCAATGGCGATTTTTCTCCGGGTTATGTAAAGACACAAAGAAGAATTGGCTTAAGAGAGGAGAGGAAGTAGTGGAAACAGCCCCTCCCCTCTTGGTGACGGCACTACACCGTCCCTTGAAAACTCCATCTGATGCCCAAAACTCAGGGAAAAGAGGATTCGGAAGAGGATGACGTCAGAGGCAGACAGGGGATGTACCGCCGTGGGCTACCCAGGGGGAGGCAACCATCGATATATGTCATACCCCCTGGCATGCCACATAATGTCTTTTCTGGACTACTAGGAGAATCCCGGAGTCCCACCTCCGCCAGGATCTTCAACGACCCTGGACATCATCTCCGCCATGCTCCCTAGCAAGAAGTGTGAGACATGAAGCCCCACCTTCGTGGGGCCCTTCATCTAAAAGGGCTACGGCGCCTTGGCTACCCTCTCCGATGGTGTTGAAGGCTTCGGCCGCAAGAAGGGGGGGGGGGCGAGGAGAAGCTACCGGCATCTCGCCACAAAAAGGAAAGGAGGCAGAATGGGTGGGGGAAGACGATTCATCCTTCTCCCCTATTTATAGTGACCACTGCCTCCCCGTGCATTTAATGCAGGCATGGCACGGGAATAGCAACGGACGCCAACTTTGAAGCATCGCATCGATCGACATGCCTTCGCCGTGCCTAGGAATCCACTACTCTTTATGAGCTCATTCAAGACATTGCGTGTGATGTGGAGGCGACAATTTGGGAACCACCAGCAGTCGCTAAAAGGAAAGGGTTGGCAGGAGCCCAATAGGGAAATAAATGTAGGCTTGGCACTGGAGGCTTGCAAGGTTATTACGGGAGACCCATACCCAGGACCAACCTCAGGAAAAATTTCTATCTTTTTATTTCTCCGAGCCCTCGCGGCGAAGGCACGTGACGCGTGGAACCAGGTCCAAAAGCATGCTCAAAATAGTAAAGTAAGGAAATATGATCATGTTGGTGCAGGAAGCACTATATCGAACCTTGTTTTGATATTGGCAAAGGATTCAAAGTTAAGTATCATTTGTTGGTCTAATGTGTTCACTGAGTGTGCAGAAAGAAGCCTAGCGAAGGACTGCTAGGAGTTGAAGACCTGGCGAAGGACTGCTAGGCACCTAGCGAAGGGCTGCTAGGAGTTGAAGACCTGGCGAAGGACTGCTAGGCACCTAGCGAAGGGCTGCTAGGAGTTGAAGACCTGGCAAAGGGCTGCTGGGCACCTAGCGAAGGGCTGCTAGGAGTCTAAGACCTGGCGAGGGACTGCTAGGACTGCTTGGTACCGAAGCCCTGGCGAAAGATTGCCAGGCACCGGGCGAAGGACTGCTTGGTACTGAAGACCTGGCAAAGGACTGCTAGGCACCTGGCGAAGGACTGCTAGGCAAAAGTCCAACCGGAGGAGCCGGTTGGCAAAAGGTAAACTCTCCTGAGAGGAGAGTAGGTGAGGACGCATTCCCCGTCGAGGGAACAATAGGCGTTGGTTCGACCTAGGGTTCCATTTTGGAGACCCAAAGTCAGAACCAAGACAGCTACGGCTGTAAAAATTAATGTATATTCTTGCCTTGTTTGTTGTGGAACTAACCTTGGATGTGTTGGATCGAGAAGACACGATAGAGGGGGGTGAATATCATGAAAACGTTTCGGATAAAATAAGAGAATGCGTAGCGGAAATTTAAATAAACACAGAACAAGAACTCAAGCACTTTTACTTGGTTCGGAGTCGCGGTCGGCTCCTACTCCAAGGCCCACGGTCCTTGACCGTTTACTGCGGGCAATTCTATATGTGCGCAAATGTTTATAGAAGATGTTACAGTTGTAGTGCAGTAAATAAAAATAGACTCTTCGTTACCGACACCCGGTGTGGATCGTACTTCGGAGCAGAGGGTCATTGTTGGCGCTTGAATCTCGAGATGGAAAGTTTTCAGAGCAGAGCGCTTGAGTCGAAGAGCGTAGAGGCGCTGAAATCTTGATGTTGAAGCCTTGAGGGTCGAGCCCCTTTTATAGTGCACCTGGGGGCGCCCTCCACGTGCCTCTAGATCCGCAAACCCCTATTCAAAGCTCGGTCAGCCCTTATCCCTCCAAGATCGGGCTCGGAGCTGGCGGGGACGCCCCGGTTGACTTGGTTTGCTTGCTTCTCGGCTGAATTGCTTCGATCGCTTGGTTGGCTTGGACCCAGGGCGCCCGAGGCATCCAGGGCGCCCGGGACACTGGGGGCGCCTGGCCCAGTGAGCTTCTTGGTTCTGACTAAGCAGTCCTTCAAAACAGCAAAGCAAGAGTATGTTAAGTTTTACAGCCGTAGCTGTCTTGGTTCTGACTTTGGGTTTCCCAAATGGAACCCTAGGTCGAACCAACGCCTACTGTTCCCTCGATAGGGAACACGTCCTCACCTAATCATCTCAGGAGAGTTTACCTTTTCCAACCGGCTCCTCCGGTTGGACTTTTGCCTAGCAGACCTTCGCCAGTGCCTAGCAGTCCTTTTCCAGGTCTTCGATACCAAGCAGTCCTTCACCCTGTGCCTAGCAGCCCTTCGCCAGGTCTTCGATTCCTAGCAGTCCTTCGCCAGGTGCCTAGCAACCCTTTGCCAGGTCTTCGATTCCTGGCAGTCCTTCGCCAGGTGCCTATCAGTCCTTCGCCAGGTCTTCAACTCCTAGCAGCCCTTCGCTAGGTGCCTAGCAGTCCTTTGCCAGGTCTTCAATCTTCAACTCCTAGCAGCCCTTCGCTAGGTGCCTAGCAGTCCTTCACCAGGTCTTCAACTCCTAGCAGTCCTTCTCCAGGTCTTCAACCCCTAGCAACCCTTCGCTAGGACTTCTTTCTGCACACTCAGTGAACACATTAGACCAACAAATAATACTTAACTTTGAATCCTTTGCCAATATCAAAACAAGGTTCGATATGGTGCTTCATGCACCAACAATCTCCCCCTTTTTGATTTATGGCAACACAATTCAAAGTTAAGTAAAAACTTATAACAGTTAATAAAAGAAGGTAAAACCACAATGAAGTATAGCAGTTAAGAACATAATAGATTTGAAAAAAATAGTTAATAAAAGATAGGGTTTAGGGTTTAGGAAAAAACTCCTTTATTTCTCATACTCCCCCTAAAACCCAGAATATTTATGTTATAAAATTCTTAACTTTGACCTTTCCTCCCCCTTTGACATATATCAAAAACAAACATTGGTGAACAAGGTAAAATTTTGAAAAGTTTTGCAAACCTAAATTTTGTTAAAAAAACTTTTACTTACAAGGCTTTGCAAAAAGAATTTTACTTAGGCAAACTTTTGAAGTCAAATTTCCCAAAAAAAATTTTGCACACTTAGAAGAATTTGCTTGGACACACTTTAGGCATTTTGAAAAACAAAATCTTTATGGAATTTCTAGACAAGTTTTTTACCAACAAAAACTTTACTTAGAAACATTTGCCAAAAAAAAAAAATTTAAAAGGTTTTGCTCAGACAAATTTTGTTTACTAAGGAAATTTTTACTTTGGAAAAAAAACATGTACTAAAAAAAATTTGAAACACTTAGACATATTTAGGAAATTCAACTTTGCTTTTTGAATAAGAAAGAGCTTTTGAAAAAAAAAATTGATTTTGAACAATTTAAGCTTTCCTTTCTCTCCTTATGTTTTAGAATATTTCCAAAAAAAACTTGAAAAATTAAAACATTGCACTAAGCTCCCCTATGATATTAAATTTTCCCTTAGTAGAAAAACATGCAAATTAACTTTTTGAAATAATCATAAGTCATAATATTTTGAAACAAAATTTACTGAGTATCACAAAGGACATTCTAAGTTAAAACAAACTTAGGTTAAAGTAAAAATATTTTGAGAGTTTCTAAGATAAACCTTCTTTGAAAAAGGGAAAAAGTTTAAGGAAGAATTTAATTTCTAATTTCACAGTTTTTCTACTCTCCACCTTTGATATATATCAATAAAGAAATAAATATATTTTGAAAGAAGTTTTAAGAAAAAATTATGTATCAGAGCCTATGAGTTTTGAAAACATAAAAATACTTAGTATAACTCTTGAAGGAATTGCAAAAAGCTTTAACTTGCATAACAAAACTCCACAAAAAAAAAATATTTTGTATTTGTAGGCAAGTCTTTGAGAAAATTCACGCACATAGAACATTATTGCCTTGATAAGTATTAGTACTTTTGAAAACATTATATTTTGAAAAATAGAAGTACTTTTGAAAGATATTATTTAAAAACAATTTTAATTTTATTTTGAAAATCTAATACTGACTCGGTTTCTTTTCCAGTCTAACACAATCCTAGGAAACCTTGTTAACTACAAGGACATTTCCCTAAGTGTCCTAGAAAATTTTTCAAAGTCAAGTAAGTATTATTTTCAAAAGTATTCTAAAAGGATTTTAAAAGTATTCCAAAGTAAAGTAAAATTTTGAAAGTGATGGTAGATATATAAGCAAAATAATTTAAAAGGATATTATTTTGAAAGAAAAATTATTTATGTTTTCAAAAGGATTTTAAGAGTGTAGTGCATGAAAACATATAATTTTGAAAATGCTCAATAATTCTTTTAATTTGATCTCCCCCTAAACTTGACCCAGTCCTAGGAAGCTTGTTGACTATAAGTACTCTTCCTCTTAGTTTTAAGGTTTGATTCAAATTATAAGAATCATCTAATAATTTTGAAACATAATTGTCAGAGATAATTTCTTTCGATTTAGACTCCCCCTAAATCTGACACTTCCTAGGGGTCCTTGTAGATCATGAAGTAGACTTCCTTTGTGTCTTTAGGGTTTGTCAAAATCAAAAGGGAATCAAGCACAATTCTTAAAATGAATTTTGAAGTATTAACATTTCGAAAAAATGAGTATTTGAAAGACATATTTTGAAATAATAGCATAGTTTTCGAAAAACATGAGTGATAGTTTAAGAACATAGTATTTTTAAACTTTTTCTTTTAATTTGAACTCCCCCTAAACCTGACACAGTCCTAGGAGACTTGTTGACCACAAGTTAACCCTCCTCTGAGTCTTTAGGGTTTAGTTCAGATTAAAGGAATTATTCAAAACAAATAATTACCAAAAAACATTTCAAAAATTCTTCTTTTGACTCAAACTCCCCCTAAATTTGACACATCGTAGGAGTCCTTGTAGATCATGAAGTGGACCTTCCTCTATGTCTTTAGGGTTTATCAAAAGAATAGTTTTGAATAATAATATGGTAATTTTCAACATAATTTGGAATGATAGCACAGTTTTCGAAAAATATTTTGAAATTATAATAATGTTTCAAAGAGATAGTAATATATGAAGGTTTTTGAATCAAATTTTTGAAAACCTTATTTTGAGATGATAATAAGTTTTAGAGCATAAGGTTTTTAAAAAATATATAATTTTTTTGAAAAATATAAAAAAATCCCCTTGTATACGACTTCGTCTGATTTTTTCTAAGTGCCTTAAGGGATTTCAATGTTGACCAGGTTTGACTATGTTGACTTGGTTTTACCAATCAATAATTGACCCAATCAAGTCCTAGGTCTTAGTATAATGCAATCAAGACTTAGTTTGGTGAGTTAATTTTGAAAAAGAATTGAACTACATTATTAGGTCCCAGACATCTCACCCAGTTCTACATGATAAAACAGGTTACTTTATCTGTTTTGTGAGATGCTTAATTTTATCTTTGATTTTATGTTAAATCTAAGTTTACTTAAAATTTGTGTTAGATTCAAATCTGACAATAGTAAGGTGAATTTGATTTTCAGTAATTGGCTTCCAGGTCTTGGCGAGGGCACTATTCCTTCTTTGGCCGTAGCCTTATTGGATCATCAATCCTTTCCTTGACAAAGCCTTTTATAGAAAATTCATCTTCAAGTTACTCCTTGAAAGATTTTGGTCTAACTAGTTTGGGTCTTGGATCGGTAGCTTCGACTAGTTCCACCAGACTAAACAGACCAAGTAGGGTATACTTGACCTTATTAGAAAGGTTTCCCTAACGTACTATCATCTCACCTCCATCCAATACTAGGTTTTCAAGTTTTAAGTTACTCTTTAGTCCTTAAACTAATCAATCCTAATTCTAAGCAAATAAACAAACATGACAAAAATGATCTAAGTTATATCATAATTGAAATAATACTCTAGTTTTTCAAAATCAGCATGGTTGTGAATTAAGTTTTCTAACGTATTAACCTTAACTAATTTATACGAAATAATTATGTTATTTGACATAAGTACTGGATTTTCAAATATTGAAAACTTACCTTTCCCGATTGTTTGTCTAATACTCTTGCAATGATCACGAGCTAATCGAACCAGTTTGGGTCGATCTCCTTTATTGTCTTCTGATTCCGAGTCTGAGTCGGGCTCGGGTATAGGTTGAAGCTTCTTCTTTGGTGGTTCTCTTGGAGCTTTCCCTACACTAGAAATTACACCTTCCTCGACCATTAGAGTATCTGTTTGATTATTTAATTGTAATTCAAAAAAAGATTCGAAATTGGTTACCATTTTTGTCGCAGTCAATTCATCTTCTAACTCTGGCTCGAGTTCGCAGTCAGGTATGGATTCTTTCTCATCTTCTGATCCGGAGTCAATTTTGAAGTCGGGTGCTAACTCTTCTAAGATATCAATATTAGAGCTCTCTTTGTGTAGATTGATCAGTTTTTCCCAAATTTCTCTGGCACATCTGAATGGACCTACTAGTTCGAGTTGCTCCTTGGTTAGGCCACATTGTAGGATTGCAGTTGCCCTTGCATCGTCTCGATTTGGTTGAGGGTTTGTTCATCCAGTTTGTCCCACTCGATTGATAACTCATCTTCTACGGGAAAAGAAAATCCTGTTTGGATGATCATCCATAGATCTAGATGGGCCTTTAGGTGGGATTCCATTAGACCCTTCCAGGTTCTGAAGTTCTCGCCAGAGAATAGAGGCGGATGAACACTGTTCCATTCTTGATTGGCCATTAAGGATAAATCTTGCACACAAAAAGAAAAACTAGAAATGTACCAAGACTTAGTCTTGAATTAGTAGTGCGGGAGAAGGAAAAAAATAGCCCAAAATAAATATTACATGAATTTCGAGGCAGAATAATAACAATAATAATAATAAAAAGTTTATGACAAATTTTTAGAAAATGTTACTTTTGTTAATTCTGAACAAAATAAGAATTCAATGTTGTGACAAAAATTTGCTCGAATTAAGGTAGCACGAATTTAGAGAAAAAATATTTAAAAAATGGTAAAAAAATTTATGACAAATTTTCAAAAATTGATTGTTTTATCAATTCTGACTTATGGTGAAAAAATGAGAATTCAAAATTGAAAAAGGTGTAAGAATATTTTAAACTCACCCACAGATATTATTTATGTAAAAAAACAAAAAAAGATCGAGTGGTGTTGCACCAACCTCGATTAACGATAAAAACTTTGAACGAAAAGGAATTAAAAAGATTTCACAAAAATTTAAAAAATTTCCAAATTGATGGTTGCACCAATTTGAGCTACCCCGCTCTGATACCACTTGCTGGATCGAGAAGACACGATAGAGGGGGGGGGTAAAAATCCTTGAGTTCTGTGTGTTTGTTTTAATTTCCGCTGCGTATTCTCTTAACTTCTAATCTGAAACGTTTTCACGATATTCACCCCCCCTATCGTGTTTTCTCGATCCAACAGATCATGTTAATCAAAATTGATACAATAGGACCCAGTTCCCTGGTAAAAAAGGTGATCCTACTACTTTGGGTCCTCGGGAGGGAGTCCCTTTACAATTCGGTCGTCACTCACAAACGCGGGTTGGCATTGGGAGGCAGAAGTTGATCCTTCTTCAATTGGACGATAGCCCCGTGGAAGCCTTGATGCAAGCGCTTCATTACCTGGTCAACGATGATAGCGCGAAATTCATC
Source organism: Boesenbergia rotunda (assembly GCA_024364735.1). Classification (NCBI taxonomy): domain Eukaryota; kingdom Viridiplantae; phylum Streptophyta; class Magnoliopsida; order Zingiberales; family Zingiberaceae; genus Boesenbergia; species Boesenbergia rotunda. Next base: position 44,381 of record JAGFNQ010005536.1, read on the forward strand.
TGAGGCCAGGAACTTTGCCTTGAAGACTTCCTCAGCCTCTTCAGAGCTAGAAGCTTTAGCAACCCGAAGGGCGTGAAGTTCGGCCTCGGCAGCCTCATGGGTACGCTTTATCCGGCTCAGCTCGGTAGACATCCCTTTTTGCTCGGCCAGGGCCTCCCTGAGTCTATCTGATGTGGCATGAACCTCCGATCGAGCCTGGGCCAGGTCATCTTCCAGAACAGACGCGCGATCAGTTGCCATCATAAAATTGGACTCCTTTTGGCTGAGTTGCTGCGCCTGGTCTGTTAGTGATATGAGAGAAGTGTCCTAAGGCAATCGCCTTATGATGTAAACATTTATATTAATAAATGATAATTCACTATTTGAGTATACATGTTTTGTGTATTGGATTGGGATCTTAAACTCATCTACTGAATGTCCGCAATACAACTCACAGCATAAGAGAATTTGTGATGGGATCACAACTAGTGATTATCTCTATATGTGCAATTGTGAAGTATTGAAATTATCCCTAGTCGATGATTGATAAAAACGGACACTATCGATTCTGTTGAAACTAGCATGGGTTATTCTCTAATCAGCTGATTCTCACTAGCTGGTGACATTGGGATGTCCGGAGATAAACATGGATGCTAGTTAAGGGAACTAGTTCATTGGAGTGACTAGCTGTAAGACTTCATATGGAATCTATCTATAGAAATGTCAATGAAGTTCTTACTGCGGCTTAAGTGCGATGTTCCTTTGACTTGCGGTGTTCAAGTCATCTTGGTCATGGAGACTTATACTTTGACATCTTAAGCAAACATCTCCAAGAAGGTGTGGACCCAGGATGATTGGGTATAAGCCGAAGTGCCCGAAGATGTTTGAACAGCCTACAAAGGATTCACCACTCCTTGCGAGGAGATGTATACTCAGGCCTATCGTCGGATTGTTACTCAGAAATCTCTGGCCAGAGTATATCATGTTTAGAGTGAGAGTCTCTAAAATACATGCGAGTAATTAGAAATCCAAAGGACGAGAAAGACACAACTTGGGCTAGGTGTGACGTAGTCAGCCTAGTGGGGACTGACACCATAGACCGTGTCCTGAACCAAGTGGGTATAAGGTGGTGAAGGGAATGGGGCACGATTTATTAGAGCTGCTGAAGGGTTTCAGAATAATTTCTTCTGAGGTCAAACCGTTGATCTTTCGATTAATTGGGGATCATGATGTACTACTAGGTGCCACTCATGATCGTTCTATAATTAATGGGTTAATTATAGATGGCCAACATAAATCGAAAGCCTATTTAGTCACACGCACTACGAGTAATCCGAGGGATTTAAAACGAGTTGAAAATTGGATTTTCCGATCAAGAGAAATAAGTCGAATCTGAATTTATCAGAGGCGCAATGGAAGCTAAAAATGGCTAAGTCTTTTGAAGGCTTTTTGGGCGAATTAAATGAGTTTGATTCGCGGCGGTTCGGGTTGGTTTGGCCGGCCAAAGAGGGTGTCAAAACCCCCTTTGGTGGCCGGCCAAATAAAAGGAGAAAACCAATTTAATTGGTTTAATTAATAAAATAAATCTAGCGCGATTTATTTTATAAATTATGGATAAATAAATTTGTATAAAGAAATTTATATAAATAAAATTTATAAAAATTTATTCTTTTATGGAAGATTAAAATAATCCATGAATTGGTTTATTTTAATTTTATAAAATTAATTATGAATTGATTTATCCATAATAAGAAAGTTTATAAATTTCTTATAAAATTTATTCCATAATTTAAAGAGAAGAAGAATTAGTTTTTATTATAAATTAGTTTATAATAAAGACTCGGTTTAAACGGAATAATTAATAAGAAAATTTATAAGATAAATTTCTTATAACTAATTCCGTTAATTCGGTTTAGAGGGAGACTTAGCAAAGGAGTTGCTACTATATAAAGGAACCAAAGGCTAGCCCTTATTCCAATCAATGAAGAGATTAATTATTCTCTCCCTCTTTCTCTTCTCTTCTCTCCTCCTCTTCTCCTTCACATTAGGGCCGACGCCCTCCTCGGTGATGTAGGGCCGACGCCAACATCAATGAAGAGATTAATTATTCTCTCCCTCTTTCTCTTCTCTTCTCTCCTCCTCTTCTCCTTCACATTAGGGCCGACGCCCTCCTCGGTGATGTAGGGCCGGCGCCAACATCCTCGAAGAAGGTGATGGTGAGAAGTTGCGGTGGATTTTCCAAAAACGGCGCAATTTTCTCCATGCATGAAGACGGCGCCGTTTTTCTTTTCCATGCATGAATACGGTGCCATTTTTCTTCATGCATGGGTGCGGCGAATACGGCGCCAACTTTCTCCATGCAACAACTTTCTCCATGCAAGAAGCTTTCCATGCATGAATACGGTGCCATTTTGCAATTCAACAAAGATGTTGGGTGCCATGCAAGAAGCTTTCCATGCTTTCTTCATGCATGGGTGCCATGCATGAAGCGATGCATGCATGAATAGTAAAGAATTGCAATTTTGCAATTCAACAAAAATGAGCATGGAGGATTAGTTTCCCTTTACTCTCTTGATCTTCCTCTGTTGTGCCTATAGAGAATCTAGTAGTTCTCGTCGGCACAAAACTCGTGACTTTGTGAAGTCATCCCGAAGAGAACTCGGCGTGGACGCGAATAGAGGCGGAGCTTCCAAGGGACGCTACGGTTGGATCTCGTCCCTTTTCTTCGAGATACGTGAGGTATAAAAGTAAATTAGTTTACTTTTCCGCAAAATATTATTGTATGATTATGTCAACACACCATAGGGTTGCATGCTAGATACGAAGTTAAAATAATTTAAGAAATTATTTTATGCAAACTCTTCCGCTGCACGTAAAAATTTTGAATTTTACGAACTCGTATCCTTGTCGACATGCACCCGGTCCCAACATGGTCATGAACGCACATGTTCAATCTCTCGGCCGAGGCTGCCATAAGTCAGATGTTGCCCGACAACTTCCTCTCTCTCACCTGAAGTTGATCCCGATCCTGCGTCATTTGGAGCAGGCCCTAGGTAACGACCACCGCTTTTTCGGATGTCAGACGCTCTCGATATCGGGAATTTTGGAGAGCAAACTCCTTGTCCTGCAAGGTGTCCAGTAGATGCTCCACCTTCGCACGGAGGGCTCTGCTGACCCCCGCTTGCATAAGACCTACCCGACGCTCGTGGTCAGCTGCGACCTCCGCTCTCAAGGCCCGGCGGGTTAAGGCTGCGACCCGAGGCCAGGAATATAAACCTCGGCCGGTTGTTAGGCAGTCCTCAGCCACCTGCCATTGCACCAAGAAGTCAGAGAGCATGCAAGAGAATATCCAATTCAATAGTAACTTATACCTTCAGAAGGTTCTCCCAGAGTGTGGTTAGCGGTCCAGCCGAAACTTGTACGGCTGCTCCCCCGGAGGACCTTGATGCGTTAACCCATCCCTCGAACGGTGACGAGCCCCGGCGGGAAGGAAGTAGCTGGACAACAGGAGCTTCGGGGGGCAGGCTAGAGGGGCCGAATTCACCCCCCTCAGAGCTGGAAGTTCCCTCAGACAGGGCCCCCTCAGTCGGAGCCTCCTTCAACCGCACTGGGGGTAAGGATTGCAGGGATGTCTCCAAGGCTGCATCCAACCTCTTTTTTAGGCCGTCCAGTCTCATCCGGTATTGAGTACACAATACCTCCTTACCCCCCCCCCCCCCCGAAGCCTCGGCCTGATCATTGGGGGGAGCGCTAGGTGCTGGGACGTTGGCCTTCAGGACTGCGGCCAACGGGATAGGAGAAGATACAAGAACAGATGTTCTCCCCTCGGAAGGAGAAACAACCTCCTCAGACACAAAGGGAAGAAGATCGGGACTCTCGGAGCGTAGCTTTTTCCATTTCGGGCCCAAGCCATTTGGAATTCGCCTCTTCTGCCGACCGTTGGATGGGGCTGATGAAGGGCCAATAGGGGGGACCCCTCGTTAACTCCCTCTGGACAAATGGCTATCGGGGGAGAGATACCTCCATAAGGAAGACCCGCCAACAGATCAACCGGTAGATCGGAAGGACCTCAGCTCGCGACGAGAGGTTCTACCCTCCCGGATGAATCAGTGGCCCCCTCCGAAGACTCGACAGGCGCAGGAGGTGCCTCAGGAACAGCCGGGGGAGGAGTCAGCGCCTCCTTGTTGGCCTCCTCCCACTTGATAAGTCGGCCGATCACCTTGGCGAACATGACTTCCTCTACAACAACAAGCCAAGAAAACATCAGTTAGAACTAACGGGCATTGAAGAAAAGAACGAACATACCAAGGCTGGGGCTGATTTGGGTCACTTGGGGCTAAGGCCCGCCCGATACATAAGTTCCTCGCACTGCACCAGCCCCGGGCCGCTGAACTCCATACTGGAGAGGACATTCCAAGCGCGCTGGTACGCAGTACTCTGGAGGAATTCTCCCAAAGAGGGAGGAGTCGGTAGAATCTCTATCCAACGAAGGGGACTGAAGGGCAATGCGGGCAGTCGGATGAAGAAAAACTTTTCCTTCCACCCTTTCTGCGAAGAAGGGAACACTCCTAAAAACCTATGGCCCGGACGCGTTGAAAAGCTAAAGGCCCCTTTGGAGCTAATCGAAACAAAGAAAGAATGAAAAAGATGAGGGGTCAGGGGGAGGTCAAAGAGATTAACGATAATATACGCCCCTCCCATCTGAGCGAAGACATTGGGAGTCATCTGGTGGAGGGGGATATCAAAGTAGGAGGCTATATTCATAAAGAAGGAGGGATGGGGAAACGGAGTCCTGACTCCACTTGCCCCAGGAAGAAGGTCGATAAGCTTGCGGGAGGCTCTATTGGCGTCTGGTCTACCCCGGGAATAACCACCGCCATCTCAGCTGAGATGTCGTAGGCCTCGAGGGTCGCCTGCAGAGTCGCCGGTCACACTCTCGAAGAGATAGACTCATACAATTCCGCCCGGTAGCTTTCCATGGCCCCTAAGGGGAGACACAGGGAGGGGACAAGCTACTTACGTGCAAAAGAGTCCTTAGAGAAGAAGAAGAAGACGAGGTGCACCCAGCCACGAAGTCAAAAGTTGGCCGAACGTCCTCGCCTTCCCTTCTTATACCCAGGAAGACGCCTGCATGGACGCAATAGGGAAGCGACACGTGGAAAGCAAGAAACCTTCGCGTCAGCGTTGCCCCAGAGGCAGTCGCCTGACATGAGCCAACTATAGCGGCGCACGTCAGCAATAAGTCGAGGAGATGGCCGTTGAAGCACGTGGCAACGAGACATTCGCGGAATTGCCTGGTCGCCATCAAAGAGCGTCATGCTCCTTTATAACAGAGGGACATGTGTCATTACGGTACCTCGAAAGCCACAGAAGTCCTTTGGGAAGGGCAAAACTAAGGAGAAATTTTCTAGGGGCTTGGCACAACCCCCTAAGGGTCCCTTGCAACTACTAAAAGGAACGGTAACAGGTGCGAGGACCCGCAGGAACTCAGCTTCTTCACCATCACACTAGTCCGATCAGTCAGCCACACTTCCTTCAATCAGACTTGAAGAGAGGAACTTGTGATAGGGGTTGAATAGCCCGTGACAGACACGTGGAATGAAGAAGCTTTGTGGCAAAAGACAATAAGTCTTAGTGACTCTTTTTTCAGAGCCATCAAGATACTCTCGGGAAGAGGAGCCTCTAGGGCCCCCCTCGGGAGACAAGTCCTGGGGAGTCAACCCGAAGATCCCTCCCGAGATCACTCCGGGAGGTGGGGTCTCGAGACCACCTTGGGAGCTATAACGCCCGCACCAGAAGACCCCTAGACCACCTCGGGGAAGCGGAGCCCAGACTACCTTCGACATCAAATAACGACTCTTCCCCTCCCTCGCGGATCTATGGATAAGCGCCCCCACTGGCACGGAATCACCACGACCCTTAAATGTCGCATCGGGTCGAAATGTAATGACGACTTAGATCGTTTCAAAGGCTATCCAGTAACACCGCCGAAAGAGGAGGAGGGCGTGGCATAAATTGTGGGGACGTGGCAAGGCAGCGAAGGCCAGTATAAAAGGTACCCCAACCCCTCTAGTAAGGGGGGTTAAGCACTCTCTACGACTCATACTTTCTTTCCTGTCTTACACTTTTTTCCATCGAGGTACTGACTTGAGCGTTGGAGTGGGCTCCGCCGGACAACCTCTGGCGTGTTCCCCTAACGCTCGTGTTAATCTTGCAAGGCGCAGAGTTCCTCCCCTCCTGTCAGCTTCCACGTGGGCAGAACCTCGATGACTGACCATCGTCGTCGACTCCTTCCGGATCAAAACCCATGGCAGGGAAATCCAAAATCACCAACCAAATATAACATCAAATTCTAACAAATGCAACCAAAACTAATCTACACTCCCACCACAGTTGTAGCTCACATTTGATACCAAATACAGAAGAAAGAAAATAAATGAATTCTAAAATCCACCAGAAACACACGGCAGGAAAAACCAGAATAGAGCGTGCTCACTAATCTTCACACACCAAACACAGTTCACGGCGATAATCTCAAATGAAATAGAACGGATCAAAAATCACAGACAACCCATGGCATAGAAAAAAAATCAAAACAAAACACTAACCCATAGCGCTAACCCTAATTCCATCATCAATTCCCACAAGAATACTCTTACCAAGCAATTTCTTACCTGAACAAATTTTCGGCGTCGGATCTTGGCAGTGGAGGAAGAACTGCCAGTAGAGGCTCGCTTAGGATGAGAGAGGAAGATCGCCCGCTGGTTGTGGGCTGGCACCGATCGTACAATCGTCGGGATTGACCGTCGGGCAGGTGGAGAAGAAGAGGAACGAAGAGGAAGATCCGCAGTGGCTTGGCGTCTACTCGATCACGTAGGGAGGAAAGGTAGGAACCCTCGGCGGCTAGTTGACAACAAGCTCAACAAACCCCCTTGCTTAAGGAGAAGGGATCGAAGAAGTTCGCATGGGGAAGATCAGTGATGGCCGAGGCTGAAAATGAGCTGGCGATGGGTCGAGGAGGGCAGCAATCGACTGCGATCGGGAGGGGTGGAGGCCGGGCACAGGGAGAAAAAATTAAATATATATATAATAAATTTTAAAATTAACTTTTACTTAAATAATTCGAAACTAATCTATCTTACACCTAATTATCCCCCAATTATCCCCCAAACATTTCTAAAAATTTCAAAACAATTTTCCAAAATTTTTATAAAATTATTTTCATTTTAACCCTCAGTATTTTATTTGCTATATTATATATACATACATATAATAAATTTCAAAAATTAACTTTTCCTCAAATAATTCGAAATTAATCTATCTTGTGTCCAATTATCCCCACAAACATTTCTAAAAATTTCAAAAAAATCTTTCAAAATTTTTTATAAGATTCTTTCCATTTTAATCCTTATTTATAGTATTTTATTTGTCATATTTTACTATAAGAGACTTCTTGGCTAGATAAAAGGAGATCTTTTAATAGAGCTTTAATGTCTTAGATTATCAACCATTCAGTTTGCAAATCAAGTAACTCTTGTTTCTCTTCGTTTCTTTATGTTCATTACTTTTAATTAATAGGTTATCCTTGCTAAGTTCAAAAATAAAAGATTGTGTTTTATTTTTTCAGGGTTATTCACCTCTCTTCCGCCTCCCCCTTCCCCCTCTCACTCCTAGTCGGTCTGACACGACTCTACACATTCAATAACTTAGGCCGCTTTTAATACACTATGTATTAGATCACTAAATGTAGTTTAATTCTTAACGGCAATCATGCGTGGTATTAATTCACATATTAGCCTACCTAATGAAAATTTAATCCAACAAACATAACACAAAAGGTCCGCACCCCGCAGTCCGCACCTGATCACTTCTCTCTCTCTATATATAATAAATTTTAAAAATTAACTTTTACTTAAATAATTCGAAACTAATCTATCTTACACCCAATTATCCTGGCAAACATTTCTAAAAATTTTTAAAAAATCTTACAAAATTTTTATAAAATTATTTTCATTTTAACCCTCAGTATTTTATTTGCTATATTATATATACATACATATAATAAATTTCAAAAATTAATTTTTTCTCAAATAATTCGAAATTAATCTATCTGCAAACATTTCTAAAAATTTCAAAAAAATCTTTCAAAATTTTTTATAAGATTATTTTCATTTTAATCTTTATTTATAGTATTTTATTTGTCATATTTTACTATAAGAGACTTCTCGGCTAGATAAGCTTTAATGTCTTAGATTATTAACTATTCAGTTTGCAAATCAAGTAACTCTTGTGTCTCTTCGTTTTTTTATGTTCATTACTTATAATTAATAGTTTGTCCTTGCTAAGTTCAAAAACAAGAGATTGTGTCTTATTTTTTCAGAATTATTCATCCCCTCCCCCCTCTCACTCCTAGCCGGTCTGACACGACCCTACACATTCAATAACTTAAGCCGCTTTTAATACATTGCATTAGATCACTAAATGTAGTTTAATTCTTAATGGCAATCATGCGTGGTATTAATTCACATATTAGCCGACCTAATGAAAATTTAATCCAGCAAACATAACACAGGTAAAGGATTTTGAATCTTAAAATAATTTTTTAAACAAATTTAATTATTTTTGTAACATGAGAATCTCTTTCTTTGTCGGTAAGTTTCATAGAACTCTACTTCCTCTGTCATTCCAAGAACGAAAGGGAAAAATTATGAAAGTTTCATAGAACTCTTCTTCCTCCGTCATTCCAAGATAGAAAGGGCATAATTATGAATGTTCTATAGAACTGCTCTTCTATGGTATATGGGATGGCATCCAAATAGCACACAAAAAACTTGAACACTTATGATCAAGAAAATCAAAGCGACCACCAAGAGAGCGAGGCATTCCCAGGTAGTAGCCACATAATTCTTGATCAACTTCCTCATCTTCACTCTCCATCTCCCATTATAATACCTGTTCACCTCCTCAATCACCTTGTCCAAATTCTCCACCCTGGTGAGCCTCACACACGTGGTCATGCTGTTCCACAGTTGTGCCACTTCATTGTCGCTCTTCAAATGGTTCGACACCACCCCAGCCCCGCTCAGCAGCCTCGCGTCCTCTGCAGTGTCAATAATCCCGTTCATTAGCTCCACGTACCTCGACAACACCAAAGGTCGTGACCCGATCGAAGCCTCATAAGCCACCAAGTTTCTCAGTACTGTTTCAGCATTGATGTCAATGCTAATTTTTGGCAGGTTTAATACTGCTGATTTTGCATCGAACTGGATTGTGGAGATGTCTCCATTAGTGGCAGAGAACTTGATGCCAGATTTTGTTAGCTCAGTCACCGAAGGGATCGTTATCTCTTCCAACAATGGCAATCTGTTGCTGTCTCGAGCTAGGCCGGGATGAGCGTGATCATTTTGGGAGAAGAGGAGTTGCTCCACTGGGTGTGTGAAGATTGACAGAGCCGGAATGCTTTTCATGGTTCTCCATGGTATCGTCACCAGGAATTTCAACACCACTAAGATAAAGGCTCGGGCTCGATTCGAGATGAATTCTAGAGTTGATTTAACGAACAACTTAATGAAATGGATGGATTCTTGGTTGCTCTTCGTTTCATCTCCTTCTATGGTTTCAAAATGATCCTCTGAGATCGGCGCGACAGTGTGATAAAGAAGCTCTAGCAAATGAGAGTACCGTCCAAGGTCGATCCATGGGGAGATCTCCAACATCTTGAACGGAGAAACTTCTTTCAAGAATCCAATAAGTACAGGAAAAGAGGCTTCGACCGCAATTTGCAACGACGAATGCTGAAGCTCCAGGACTTTGTGCAGCAAGAAGAGTGGGATTTGGTTCTCCAGCATTATGACGTCGCAGAGTAGCAAGTTGTATGCTGATGTTCTCCTATCGCAGCCGACCAAATGAGACAATCTCGAAGAGGTTCTGCCGAGAAATTCTCCATTTTTCGCAGTGAAGATCCTGAGGAATTCGAGCAAGAAAGATACGTCGACAGCCATCATCCATGCCAATGTCTCGCCGCTGAGCTTAAGGTACCTGCGATAGTGAGCGCGAATTTGAAGCTCGAGCTTTATGAAGAAGCTGACTATGTGGTGGAAATTAGCACCGGGAAGGAGGCTTTGCAATCTCTTGGCGGAAGCGAGCTTGTAGCGTTCCATGTCGTGGAGTTCCTGTCGGTGGCGGTGGAAAGGGCCCAAGGCGACCATTTGAGGAACGTAAGCTTCAGGTTTGCTGCAGAGTAATGGCTTGGGGACGTCGGAGATGGTGGCCGGGTGGTCGTTGTCGACGCATTCGAGTTCTTCCTCGAGGACTCTGCGGACGATGTCAACCCATTGGATCTCATCGAGATTATGAACATGGAAAGGGTTCATGGAGGGGGAAGAAAGAGATCTGCCAAGGCCAAGATGACGAACAACAATTATAGATTGATGAAATTAAAATATCAACAGAGGAGTTACTAATTACTTGAGAAGAAACCTTAAAAAAATATATATAGTGACGAAATATCAAGTAGAAAAGACCAGTTACTTCTAAAAAAACAATAAAAGGAAACGAAAGTTACTTGAAGAGAGAAACGGAAACTTGGTTGTTTTCCTTAGAATTGCTCGAGCAATTGATGTAATGAAGTATGTTAAATCTAAAAATTATTTTAAAATGGGATGCAAAGAACAATCAATGTGATTTTCTTTGGGAAAATTTGAGAAAACTCCCCAACATCAAACTTGGCTTTGCATGCACTCCCCAACCAAAAATTTCTTTGCATGCACTCCCTGATGGGATTGACAAGACAGTTTTGTGTGTTATTTTTTTTATCAGTATAAAACAGTAAAAATTCAGTATAAATCGTAAAGATTTGAGTATAAATTGTTTGAGATTGAGTACTAATTTAAGAATTTGAGTATTATTTAAAAAAATTTGAGTATACATGTTTTAGTATATAGTAAAAATTTCAGTATACATTATCAAAATTTAAGTATGAATTGATTTAGATTGAGTATTATTTGAAAAAATTGAGTATAAAATTTAAAAATTTGAGTATGTAAGATCGCATCCACCACATCAAGATTTTCGCATGAAGGGTCACCGAAATTATACTCAAATTTTTTGAATTAGTACTCAATATCAAACAATTTATACTCAAATCTTTATAATGTATACTGAGTTTTCACTCTTTTATACTCACCATATCAAGATTTTCATATGAGAGGTCACCGAAATTTTGTACTCAAATTTCTTAAATTAGTACTCAATCTCAAACAATTTATACTCAAATCTTTATAATCTATACTGAGTTTGTACTCTTTTATACTCAATTCATTAGGGAGTGAAAGCAAAGAATTTATTAGGTGGGGAGTGCATGCAAAGACAAGTTTAGGATTAGGGAGTTTTCTCCAATTAACACATTTTCTTTTTCAAAATAGAGACAATACTAGTCATTTATAACTACAAATATTGTTTTTTTTAGAGCATAGAAAACTAGAAGAAGACAAATTTTATGAAAACACTAATCCAAAACATAAAAAATGCAGACCGAAGCTTCTGTTATTTTGTATTTAAAATTACAATATATGAATGCTTTAGGCTGTAGGATGATGTACTATAATTTTATAGCCATATATTGCAATTAATGTCATATACTAATATACTAAACTTTTATATATTCTTATGGAGTCAAAAATTATAATTTATTTGGTTTAATTGGTGAATGAGCGTTACTGAAGGATCGATTTAGGTGTGCTAGAGGGGGGTGAATAGTACTTTTTCGGATCTTAGATCTCTATAGAATTGTTAGCGCAGCAGAAACAATAACATGCAAAGTAAATAAGAAATAACAATGCTAACAATACCAGATTTACTTGGTATCCACCCCGGTCGGGTGACTAATCCAAGAATCCTTCGGTGGATCAACCCCCGGACAACCTCCGGCTAGATCTGTCGCTCCTTGTGGGTGGAGAAACATCGCCACAACACGTAGGACGCTCTCTGATCACAGTAGACTACTAACTCACTTTACCCAAGCGAGTTTCGTCAAGAAACTCAGCCACCACGAAGTCCTCTTTAAATAGGACTCGGGGCTAATTTCTCGCTACCAGTCGACTGCCCCCAGGGGCAGTCGACTGGAGCCAGCCAAATTCGACCGTTGACACCCCCAACGTTCGAATTTGCCAGCTCACCAGCCACCTACCAGTCGACTGCCCCCAGGGCAGTCGATTGATCCCAGGCCAGAACCCTTCTGTGAGTTTTATCAGTCGACTACCCCAAGGGCAGTCGACTGCCCTACTCACTCACCTAGGATTTCCCTTCCCGAGTACATTTCACTCGCACTCGTACCCTCACGACTCGACTGACTCCTCCACAGCAACCTCGACTGTTGCCCTCGCGCCCTCTTTATCTTCGGCTCCCATCCCTCGGATGCACGCAAGCCTCCAGCTTGCCTCCATGCCATCCTTCACGCATGTCTCGAAGTCCGTGCCCATCAGCTCATCGTTCCTGCTCTCCAAGGTCCCTCGGGTGCACACAAGCCTCCAGCTTGTCTCCAATCCACCCTTCACCATACCGAGGCCGTCCAGTCAAATCCATATGTGTAACCTGTACAACCTGCACACTCAACATACACATATGAGATAACAAGGGAAAACCTAACTTAAACCCTTTCGCCAAACATCAAAACCTATGGTCACTCCGGACCATCTTAGGGCCGATTGCTCCAACAATCTCCCTCTTTTTGATATTTGACAATCCGTTTAAGTTAGGGAAAGCAAAACAGTAGTCAATAGCAAAAACCAATGCTAAATAATGCATATGCAATGCATACATGGATTCTATCCCAAGGCATTCTACACCTAACCCTCCAAGTTAGGATTTTTCACACCTAGCCCTCCAAGCTAGGACTTTCTACACCCTACACCAAAATGGGCTTTTTAAAGCTTTTCCCAAGCTCCCCCTACATTGGACTTACAAATGCTTTTTAAGAACCTCTCCAAGGCTCCCCTTACGCCAAAGACGGAGCAATCATGCTCCCCCTAAAACTCAGCTCCCCCTAGAACTAGGGTTTCTAGCAAAGGTATATTTGGTTTCTCCACTTAAACCCAACATTTTTCCCCCTTTGCCACACATCAAAAAGACCCCAATAATATCTCAATTATCGATTCTTTTAATCCCCAATAATCATAAACAATGTGTACTAGCCCCCCATACACTTGTTTTGCATCATTTGGACACCAAACCAGCCGCTGATACAAAACTCAACATTGACCAGTCGACTGCCCCCCTAGCAGTCGACTGATACTCTGAAAGTCTGAAATTTCAACATTTCTAACGAAATTCAGAAATGCGCCAAAAATTTCACAAATCTCCAAAAATTCTCAAATTTGTGGAGAGGTTTGTGGTACCCATACCTACTTGGGAAAAATACATTCCAAAATGTATCTATCACCATTCCCAAGTTTGATACAAAACCCAAAACTAGCTAAAAAGTTTAATAAACTCTTGATCTAAAGTTCTAGTTTTGGTTTTCTCTTGATGTCTCTGCCCATGCCAACCCACAATGCATCCCTAGCATTGATTTACATAACATTTATATATCAAAAACCAACCTTCATGCTATATGACCCCAACGTCATCTTTTCATGCATGAAACACAACAACACCGTGCCAAAACCCAAGAATTGAGACTCAAGTCCGTCTCCAATTCTTTTGCCACACTCCATGGTCCATCTAGACCTTTAGGAGCACCTCTCCTAAAATCCATTCACCATATATCCCAAAGGCTCCTAGAGCTCCCCCTTGAGCTCTTAGCCCTAGCCACCTCCCTAGGTGACTCAACCATCACTAGGCCACATCGGGGTTCCGCCGGTGACTCTTGGCCTACAAACTTGACACTCTTAACCTTGGACCCCTTGTCCTTAGTTAAGACCTTTTTCTTCCCTTTAAATGGCATTCCCTTGCCATTTTTAGACTCCCCCTCCTTGCCATAATCATATGCTACCCTAGCATATCTCTTTCCCTTGGCATGGGAGTTCTTAGATCGGTATCCCAACCCCGATCTATCATTGGTGCGGTTTAAACCACCCAACACCATGTCTAGACCCTTTGATCCAATCGTGAATCTTTCTAGGGCCATTTCTAAAGTATCAAGCCTTGCCCTTAAGGCTTGATTTTTCCTTTCTAAGTTTTGAACCTTTGAGTCCATATGTCCACTTTGGACATTCCTAGACCTACCCATGTTCCTAGGCACATTCCTCCCCTTCTTAGAACTAATGCCTCGATCCTTAGGTCTAGAAGTCTTGAATTCATGATGCATGCTCTTTATAGGGTTATGATCTATCTTGTTAGCCCTAGTCCTATTATTGTATCTAAATCCAAAATTATGCACCATCAGACAATTTTTATTAATATTAGCATGCATGGATGAATGGTGAATTCTATTTCTATCATGCAAGGAGGATCTTGAATTTAAATTGCATTTTGACCTAGGGTTAGGAATTACCTCCCTTACCCTTGGAGTTCCTCCTTGTTGTGAAATTCTCTTCTTCCTTTGCTCTTTCTCCCATCTCCTCAAGTGCTCCATCTTCTTGAGCTCTCCACTCTTTGGGCACTTGGTGTGGTAGTGCCCTAGCTCACCATATGTGAAACATCGGATGTTCCTTCTTTTCTTTTGATCTTCCTTGTTCCTACAACCCGTATTAGATTTAAACTGAATGAATTTGGGCTTAGGAATTACCTCCTTTTTACCTAGTGGGCACTTATCCTTGTAGTGCCCCTTTTGTTGCAACCAAAGCAGGTGATGTGATCTTTTGATTTAGCTTTAGCACAGGTGGTAATCTTTTCTTGCTCTTGGATGATTGAGGGTCTCTCCTCCCCCTCAACCTTTGAATTTGTCATTTCTTCTTCTTCTTCAGATGGAATGGATGCTTCTCCACTCACTTCCTCCTCTTTTCTTGACAATTCACTTTCTTTTTCATCTTCTTGGATACTTGAGTTGATTTCCTCGAACTCTTCCACTCTTTGAGTTGATGTAGAGTTCTTATGAATTTCTTCCAACTTATTCCACAATTCGCATGCATTTGAATATTTCCCTATATCACTCAAGACATGGTTAGACAAAATATTAATCAAAATATTTATTACCTTCTCATTGGCCCTAGCTTGTTCTTCTTGTTCACTAGTCCAATATCTAGGGCGAAGCTTTTTGCCATGCTTGTCCTTGGGGATTTCAAATGGGTCTTCAATGGTCATTCTACACTCCCAATCTATCCCGAGCCACATCTTCATTCTATCTCTCCAATAGTCAAAATTTTCATGCTCGTATGATGGTGGTGAGTTGATATCGTCACCCAACTTGTCTTCCATGACTCTTTTCCTCTAGCAGGTGCTCCCTCGGCGGTTAGTCCGATCAAGAGCGGTCCTTGCTCTGATACCAACTGAAGGATCGATTTAGGTGTGCTAGAGGGGGGTGAATAGCACTTTTTCGGATCTTGGATCTCTACACAATTGTTAGCGCAGCGGAAACAATAACATGCAAAGTAAATAAAAAATAACAATGCTAACAATACGAGATTTATTTGGTATCCACCCCGGTCGAGTGATTAATCCAAGAATCCTTCGGTGGATCAACCCCCGGACAACCTCCGGCTAGATCTGTCGCTCCTTGTGGGTGGAGAAACCTCACCACAACACGTAGGACGCTCTCTGATCACAGTAGACTACTAACTCACTTTACCCAAGCGAGTTTCGTCAAGAAACTCAGCCACCACGAAGTCCTCTTTAAATAGGACTCGGGGCTGATTTCTCGCTACCAGTCGACTGCCCCCAGGGCAGTCGACTGGTGCCAGCCAAATTCGACCGTTGGCACCCCCAACGTTCGAATTTGCCAGCTCACCAGCCACCTACCAGTCGACTGCCCCCAGGGCAGTCGACTGGTCCCAGGCCAGAACCCTTCTGTGAGTTTTATCAGTCGACTGCCCTACTCACTCACCTAGGATTTCCCTTCCCGAGTACATTTCACTCGCATTCATACCCTCACGACTCGACTGGCTCCTCCACAGCAGCTTCGACTGTTGCCCTCGCGCCCTCTTCATCTTCGGCTCCCGTCCCTCGGATGCACGCAAGCCTCCAACTTGCCTCCATGTCATCCTTCACGCATGCCTCGAAGTCCGTGCCCATCAGCTCATCGTCCCTGCACTCCAAGGTCCCTCGGGTGCACACAAGCCTTCAGCTTGTCTCCATGCCACCCTTCACCATACCGAGGCCGTCCAATCAAGTCCATATGTGTAACATGTACAACCTGCACACTCAACATACACATATGAGAAAACAAGGAAAAACCTAACTTAAACCATTTGCCCAAACATCAAAACCTATGGTCACTCCGGACCATCTTAGGGTCGATTGCTCTAACAGTTACGTCGTGTGCTCATGCGCGACTGCAATAGAGACGACCTCAATAAATTCAAAAGACCTCAATTAATTCTAGATCTCAATCGATTGAGGAGGAGAACGAGGAGAAATTCTCCTATTTCTCATCCTCATCGACCTCAATCGATTCCTTAATCAATTGAAGTATATTGATTGTGGCCGTCACGATCAATTACGATGGTTTATGACGGTCTTCCGGTCGGAATTCAGTCATTTTCTCGTAGAATTCACTTTTTCTCCTGGGTTATAGTTTTGGTCAGACCAGGAGGCCGCCGACGCTGGGCGGTCGAGCATGCACAAACACCTCCCAATCAATTGACCAATCGATTGGGATGCAGTCACGCATGGGCGCACAATGTAGCATTCGCAACAGAGCAATTCTCTCTCTCTCTCTCTCTCTCTCTCTTACAGCCATACTGACTCGAGGTATTAGATTCAGTCCCCACGGGGATCCGGAGTGGTTAGTGCATGGGGGTATTGTCTAAGAGGTCCTGGGTTCGAGTCGCGCGAGGCGTACTGGATTAAAACTCTGGGCGTTTGGTGTATCAATTCTCGGCCCAACTGTGCACTAATTACTCCGGGGACCGTGATTTACCTCCCTCGTGATGGCCTTGGGACGGGTGCGGCGGGGGCGCTGGGGGCGAGCGATTTCGCCTTTTGTCGAGGTATTAGATTCAATCCAGGTGCCCCAATTCAAATCTAGGCAGAAAGTTAATTTTTAAATTTTTTTTTATTTTTTTAAGATATATTATATATATTTAGGGTTTAAGATTTTAAGATTTAGGAGTTGTATTATAGTAGGATTAAGCCAATAAGATTTTTCTTCTAGGATTTAGTCTTCTCTCTTGGCTTTTAGTAATTAAAAAAAAAATTAGATGTTCACGGGATATATTATATGTATTTAATATTTAAAATTTATAATTTAGATGTTAGGTTATAGTGAGATTAAGTCAATAAGATTTTTCCTCTAGGGTTCAATCTTCCCTCTTAGGTTATAGTGTTCAAAACACAAAATTTTACGTTCACAACTTATATTATAAGATTAAGAAATTATTTATTAACAAATTAAAAAAAAGAGAGAAAAACCCGATCCACACACCTAGATCATCGGTGCATATTATGTGGCGGGCGGTCTACAACAGCGCTGCACTATATATATAACAAATTTGATCGACTGTGGACCTTGCTGCACCTCTGTATGGACCCAGGGCGCTTGGATTCAAATCTAGGTGTACAATAATTTTTTTTTGATATATTATATGTATTTAGAATTTATGATTTTAGGATTTAAAGGTTGGGTTATATTGGGTTTAAGTCAATAAGATTTTCTCTCTAGGGTTCATGCATCCCTCTTGAGTTATAATGTTTAAAATAAAAATATTTAAATGCTCACGGGATATATGATATATATTTAGTGTCTTGCCCAAGGAGCCATATGTCCGATAAAAATCGGATATCATCTCCCCCTATATGACGGACATCTAAAACATATATATAAGGCCTACACAACCACAACAAAATCCATAGCTAACATGGCTAGCAATAATGACAAAACGGAATGTAAAACTACTCAAAAATATCTTTAAACTTACTAAACTACGTGCCAGCATGACTTACCACACAAATCAACACAACATTCCTAACCGGGACTCATAACATACAATCCACACAAAAACACATCACAATATAAATCCATATGACCAAAAGATGTACAAAAGTACCAACGAAATACAAAACCAAAATAACTCGATGTATAGGACTGACTATCAGGTCCTCTCCTAGTAACTACAAGTATATCAACCTGAAAACCAAAAATATAGCAAACGGTGGTGAGTTCGGATGAATTCTGCGGGTATATAGATACAAATATATAGGATAGTAATAAGCTATACAAGCAGTATATTATCAACAAGATACAGTCTTATATGAGTATTGAAACATAACTGAAACAACTGCATAGAATACATATACAAGTCTCAGTCTAAAATGTGGGGTAATAAGATTAGAACCCTTTGAAACCATCTACAAGTCTACTTGTACAACATGAGCATACACAATTAACATACCATTGCAATATATAAACTTGTATGCATGTGTCAACCAAATGCCACAAAACAAATGTCAATGCAATGATTAATCATGTGCATATGATGTCTATACGCAATCCGGCTATTGCTACACTAGGTGACCGAGTAGACAGGATGCTAGGGAGCCAACTTCTCCAGCGATAACAAAGCCCAAAACCAGGCAAGAGGGGAGTCAACTGTTCATAGGCCACATAACACATCATGATATGTACCCATAAGTCAACAAGGAGGAGCTAACTACTCTCAGGTCACATATCCTATCATGATACATATCCAAAGCCAAAAAGAGGGAGCCAACAGCTCTAGTGCCACACAGGCCAACCTCTACTGCCTACACATAACTCCAACTACTAGTACCTGAGTGGTCGAGGGTGGCACAACAAGACAACTGCACACACTCCAACTATCACTATCTTGAGTGGCTAAGTGAGCAGGTCTATATTGTTGGAACTTGGATGGCTAGAGAGGGGGGGGGGGAATATAGGCAGACACCAAAAATCGCTTTCTTTTATGCTTCTCTGCAGTTAGGGTTAGTAGAACAGCGGAAGCAAGAACAAAGTATAACTGTTGAAATGAAAAGCAAACTACAAACGCTAACAAGGAAGATTTACATGGTTCGGGGATAACTTGCCCCTACTCCTTGGCGTGCCCTTAAGGTGGGCGATCCCTTGATCGTCGGCAGATNATTTCAGAACATCTTCATAACTGATAGGTTCGTCATCGCTTATGAGTAACACGTCGTTCGATTCACTTATGAGAAATCCGTATCTCTCTGGAATATTGCGTGTCCTATCAGACCTACGAAGAGGTGGTGTTGATTTAGGTTCAACTGATAGCTCATCATTATGAGTTATTGGTTGTGGGTCTAGACTAGGTGTCTCTGTAATGTCTATTAGAGTTTCTTAAACTTCATCAAGTTCAATGCCACTCGCACTGTTTTCTTGTAAAAGAAATTCTTTTTTCCAGAAATACAGCATGCCTTGAAACAAACGCCTTTTGTTCCAAGGGATGATAGAATTGGTAACTTTCGTTTCCTTAGGGTATCCAATAAATAGACATTTATCAGACTTAGCATCCAATTTGTCTGATACAGTCCGCTTCACATAAGCATGACAACCCCATATCTTAAGTTGAGTTAAGTGAGGTTTCTTACTATTTCACGCCTCATATGGAGTAGTAGAGACTACCTTGGTCGGGACTCTGTTTAGCAAGTAAATAGCTGTCTTTAGTGCATAGCCCCAAAAGGATTTTGGAAGAGTTGCATGATTCATCATAGACCTAACCATGTCCATCAAGGTTCGGTTACGCCTCTCAGTTACACCATTATGTTGTGGTGTATATGGCGGAGTCCATTGAGACAATATCCCATTGTCCCTAAGATAATCTTGAAACTCTTGACTTAAGTATTCACCACCCCGATCGGATCGAAGTATCTTAATACTTTTGCTAAGCTGTTTCTCTACTTCATTTCTGAACTCTTTGAATTTCTCAAAAGCTTCAGATTTGTGTTTCATCAAGAACACATACCCGAATCGTGAGTGATCATCGATAAAGGTAATGAAGTAGCTATAGCCTCCTTGTGCAAGAGTTGACATTGGTCCACATACATCAGTATGTATTAGACCAAGCAATTCTCCCACTGGATTACCTTTTCCGGAAAAGGGTAATTTGGCCATCTTGCCTTTTAAGCATGATTCGCATGTATCAAATGAACCGGGTTCAAATGATTCCAGAATTCCACATCGGTGTAATTTGGTCATGCGTTTCTTACTTACATGGCCAAGACGACAATGCCACGTATAGGAGTCTATTCGATTATCTATTCGAGCACGTTTGTTGCTAACTTCGATATTGAAAACGTCACCGGATAAATCTAACGTGTAGATACTATTGCACAAAGTTCCGGTCCCATAAAGAACACCATTTAAAGTTATGTAACAACAATTGTTACTAAAAGTTAAATGATAACCCTTTTCATTCAAGCATGAAATAGATACAATGTTCTTTATTAACGAAGGAACAAAATAACAATTATCCAATTCTAAGACACGTCCAGTAGGGAGCTCTAGCAAATATGTTCCGATGGCAACAGCAGCAATCTTTGCTCCATTTCCAACACGCAAATTCGCTTCTCCCTTGACGAGTCTTCTTCTATTCCTTAGCCCCTGTATGTCATTACATATATGTGAGCTACACCCAGTATCAAGTACCCAGGGGGTTGAGGAAATAGAGTGACATTCAATAACGAAGATACCTGAAGAGGATGGGGCATCGGATGCCTTCTTCTTCAAGGACTCAAGATAAACCTTGCAGTTTCTTCGCCAGTGACCCTCCTTGCCACAGTGATGGCAAGTGCCTTTTGGTGTCTTTTCAGTCTTTTTGGCCTTTTTCTTCTTTCCCTTATTCTGTTCTTTGGCCTTCCTCTTAGAACCTTTCTTCGAGGAACCAACTAACAGTACCGTCTTCTGATCCTGCTTCACAGAAGGCTCTATAGTCTTCAGCAGGTTGAGCAACTCAGGAATGGTAGTCTCCAGCTTGTTCATCCGATAGTTCATCACAAATTGTGAATAACTTTTGGGCAAACAATGCAGAATTAAGTCAATACTTAGTTCATGATCCATTGCAAAACCGAGTGTGCCCAGTCGCTCAATGTACCCCAACATCTTCAACACAAACTGTGAGACAGAAGTGCCTTCCTGCATCTTAGAGGTGAAGAGGAGTCTGGAGACCTCGAACCTTTCGGATCTCGCCTGCTCGTCAAATAACTCATGAAGATGGAAGATGATGGTATAAGCATCCATATGCTCATGCTGCTTTTGCAGCTCAGGTACCATAGCGGCTAGCATGATGCAACTCGCAAGTTCAGAATCGGTCACATGTTTCTGATAGGCCACTAACTGGTCTGTAGTTGCATTTTCTGGAGGACGGTTGGGAAGTTGATCTTCAAGGACATAAGTTTATTATAGGCCACTATCCTCAGGTTTCGAAGCCAGTCCATGAAGTTTGGCCCAGTCAGTTTATTGGTGCCCAAAATGGAACGCAAATTCAGAGAAGACATGATCGAGTGATTATCCTAGAAATACAAATTGAGCTTATGTGAGAAGAATAATAAAGAATGCATCAACATACATTAATTAAATCCTATTTATTTATCGAATTGAATAACCCTTTTTATCAATTCGGGAGATCGTAGGAACATCTCCAAATAGGTTGATATCCAACCATAGATAAGAACAACCATGGCTGTGGCCATCAAGTTATTCTTAGCTATGAAGGTAGGTAATTATACCGATTACATATCACATATATGTAACTATCACTTTATGCTATCAACTAATTGAATGTTTGCATAAATCATTGGGTTGTTAACTCATTAACAAGTATGCAACATTATACATAGCACCCAACTGCACCTCTCTTTACATCGACCTTGGCTGTGGCACAACAAATCGATGCTCCAAGCTTAAGGCTGACCCATTAATCAAGAAATAGTTTTAATATGGTTGGAGCTCATTCAACCGTTTAGTCAGGCTTGGATGTGTCCAACAACCAAAACTAAGGATTGACCTCTGACTCCAACTATATTAATCATAAACTAATTCCATGGTTTGAACATGTTGAGGTTCAAGCCGGGCATGGATGTGTCCATCAACCCAAACGAGAAACAAAACTCCGGTTCTAACCATATTAATGGAAGGTGTTGGCCTTAATATTTTGTAAGGGGTTTTGGGTCTCATCCTTTTCTTTCTAAGCACATTCATGACATATAATTATGTCATGTACTAACGATTTTCTTAATAAAGTATGTATGTGACTTAATTTATCAAGTCTCATTAATTGAATTAGGAACCGGATTTCCTAATTCTAATTTCATACTTTATTCAAGGAATTGTTTTGGGAAACAATTTCCTAAATTGTCATAATCAATTTCGGAAATAATATGTTTAAGACTTTGATTTCTCTAAATCAAATCTTATTAAATTAAGAGACAGATTCCCTTAATTCAACCACATATTATTTTCATGAAAATCTTATTTAAGAAAACTCTATAGGAAACAATTTTCCTAATTAATTTTGGAGACAACAATATGTAAGAGCATCATCTCTTGAATCAAATAAGGAAATTATCGTTTGAGAATCACCTCAAAATTTCCAAGATTTGATTACATATTTTATTTATGGATTTATTAATTACAATAAATTATTTTCTTTGGGTGGCTCCCCGAGGCTCAGATACCTTAGGACACTTCTCTCATATATTAAAGTAAATGATTACAATCATAAGGTGATTGCCTTAGGACACTTCTCTCATATTACTATCAGGATGCTCTCTGATCACAATAGACTACTAACTCACTTTTCCCAAGCGAGTTTCGTCAAGAAGAAAGTAGGAAACGAGCCTCTTTTAAATAGGGCACGAGTCTGGAACAGCCGCTACCAGTCGACTGCCCAAATGGCAGTCGACTGGTTCCACTCAGATTCGACCGTTGCAGTATAGTTCGAATCCAGCTGTTCCAGTCATACCAGTCGACTGCCTTTGGGCCAGTCGACTGGGACACAACTAATCTAGGGTTTCATTCCCGAGTACAAGTCTCTCTCGCACTTAAAGCCTCCCAGCTTAGTCCCTAAGTACATACACTCATACTCAGACCCTTACAACTCAGTTGACTCTTCGCCAGCAGTCTTAACTGTTGCCTTCACGCCCTCTTCATCTTTGGCCCTCGTCCCTAGAATGCGCACACAAACCTCGAGCTTGCCTCCATGCCACCCTTCACATACGCCTCGAAGTCCGCATCCCTCGGCTCATCATCTCCGATATCCATGATCCCTCGGATGAACACGTAAGCCTCCAGCTTACCTCCATGCTATCCTTCACCTGAAAATGTCAACTAAGTCCATGTGTACCTGTACACCTGCACACTCATGTACACATATGAGAACAACACACATCCTAACTTAACCATATTGCCCATACATCAAAATATCATGATCCTCCAGATCATCTCAGGGCCGATTGCCCCAACAATCTCCCCCTTTTTGATGTGTGGCAATATGTTAAGTTAGGTAAACATATAGCAATAATAATAGCAAAAGCAATTGAAATTCAAGCATATCACACAAGAGGCTACCTCCACCTTAACCCATGCTTTCTCCCAAATTTCAATCCTTATTGCTAATCCCAAGTTAAGTTTTCCCATACTTAACTTAAAACACAGCCAAGCCTAAGTTTAAGTTTCAACCCAAACCTAACTTATCACTCAAGTTCTCCCCCTTTGACACCATCAAACAAATTGCCCCAAGCAACCCAACCCTTGATGCCAAACAGAACATAACCCTATTTCTGAAAACGACCCTTCAGAAATCACACGAAAACATTCTGTCCACAGGACCAGTTGATTGCCCCCAGGGCAGTCGACTGATACGACAGGTTTCAGAATTTCAGCCGAAATTCAGAAATGAATAAAAAATTCTAAAAAATCTGGAAAAATGTGAAACTTTGCAAGCACAATTGTTAAGGTATTCCCTAACTTAGAAAATTTTGGTTCATGAAAAACATCAACCGTGCTTGACTTTTGGTACACACTCTAAAGTTCTTAAATTATGTAAACTTTGTATCAAGGGTGACCTCTACTCATGGTATCCCATACCTCGCACTTTCTGTCAACTCCCATTGACATTTAGAATGGTTCCAAACTCCCCCTTTTTCATATAGACAAAAGCTCCTTTTCTTTTCCTTTAATGTTTAGATGACCATCCCTTTTGCACATATCACCCTTATTGACTTCCAATCAGACCATGTTTGATAACAAAATACCATGCAAATTTCACATCATATTACGATCGCAAAACCAACATTCATTAATATTTCAACATATCCAAAAATGGCATCTAGTCATGATAACACTTTCATACTTCCATAGAAACACAGGAAGACAAGTCATATGTCATAAAAGCAACACAATGAAGTAATACAAAGAACCTAACGTAGTACCTAGGGCCAAGGCCCTGAAATCATCCATGTAAATACAATCATCAGAATATGAAGCGTTTAAGAGGTATAATAAAATATCAAGAAAAACACTCTCAACACTAAAAACCAACAACTACACCATCTGATCAGAAGTACATGTGGTCATCACCGTCTGGAGGAGGAGGAGGAGCAGGAAGCCCCTGATATGCTAAATCTCATCGCTGCATCATCGCATATATGTCCTCCTGCCTGGTCATGAAGCCCTGGCAGAAGTCTGTGAGGCTCTGTACCTCCCTCTGAGTCGCCGCCTGACCCTGCTGGAGGCTCTGAATATCCCCCTGGATGGTGTGGACATCCGCACGGAGCCCATGAACATCCTCACGGTAATGAGTAAACTCTGCGTGGGTGACCAGCTCTGTGGGCTCCTCATCTGCACCAGCGGCCTCTGGGCGCTCCCTCCAAGCAAATGCCCCCTGTCTAAACTCAATCCCTGCTAAGGATAATTGGCGGGTGCCAATTTGATCATACTCCTTGGACAGGTGTTTGACCTGACCACTGGTGACACGAATGCCAAACCGTAGCTGGAAGAACTCAGTCAACATGTGGCAAAAGGGCATATAAATTTTTCCACTGACACTCAGGGAAAAATGACAAATGGAGGCAAACACATGCAATGACACATCTATGTCCAATTGTCTCTCAAGAGCATACATCATCACTAAGTGAGGCAATATAATCC
The DNA here is from genome assembly GCA_024364735.1 of Boesenbergia rotunda. Lineage (NCBI taxonomy): Eukaryota > Viridiplantae > Streptophyta > Magnoliopsida > Zingiberales > Zingiberaceae > Boesenbergia > Boesenbergia rotunda. The sequence continues at coordinate 69,576 of JAGFNQ010005536.1, forward strand.
TTGCCCTCCCCTTAGTAACAATGGGTAGGATGCACTCTACCACAATCTTATACAGAACATGGCTAAATGGACGCATAGGCTTAGCATCAAAGGTACGCTCAGATTCATGCCTATGTCGTCTAAAGTAGTGTAGATGAATCTGATCAATGGTAATGTTTTCAAACTCAAGTGGCTCAATGACATTGGGAAAATAGGTGTTGACATTGTTAGACGCCCGACATTCTAAGAAACTGGCTAAACTCATGGGTGTGAAAGGAATGGTAACGCCGGCTACTCTTGATTCATAAATACTATTATCTGAATCAATACAAGTTAAATTTGCATAGAACTCCTTGCATAGATTAATGTTAACGTCATGTCGGCAATAGACCAATTGTTCTATGCCAAAGTGAGTCACTATCTCAGTAATTTGTGGTGCTTTTTCCTCAAAATAGGATTTGTTAAGATACCGACAAGGCAACACAACAAACTCATTCTCCTCGAATCTCTTTTTGCACTCTCGGCTCCTAAATAATGACTCCTCTGGAGAGTGGGGACCTGGTCGGGATGAGCCCTCACCCCTAGACCTCTTAAACACAACCCTAATATCCCAAACACATGCATGCACACCAAGAAACCCCCCGCCCAAAAAAGAGAAAATATTAAAGGAAACATACACAAAACATCATATTAGTATTAATGCAAAGCCTAAATGGAGAGATGAACCTTAAACATCATACCTCTTTGCCCTTTGCATTGTGAGATTTGGAAATCACGTAGGTTGACTTGAAGAGGGGTTTTCTACTAACCCTAGAGGTAGATCAGAGTTAGAGGAGGCCTTAGGGAGGAAGCTTAGGGCTTAGGAGGAGCTTAGGATGCAGGAGGATTTGAAAGGAGAAAATCGCCGGGAATAAGCAGCCAAAACCCTAGGTTTGGCTTTCCCGGCGCACCCTTCTATTTTATAAAACCCGCGAACCAATAGACTGCCCCTGGGCCAGTCGGCTGGTTCAAAGCGTAATTACATTATGTGGGTTTTCTCAGTCGACTGCCTTCCAGGTAGGCGACTGGTCCACACTGTAATTTCATTCTGTGAGGTTTGCCAGTCGACTGGCCTACAACCAGTCGACTGGTGTCTGATATTCTGAATTTCAGTTTCTCAGTCCGAATTTCAGAAATGCCTAACTAATTCCATAAATTTTCAAAAATCCTGAAATCTTGTGAGTATATTTGTGGATCTCATATTTACTTGGGAAAAATATAATTTCAAATAAATGTACTCTGGATCCCAAGATTGGCACGAAAATCTATTCTTTCTAAAGTGTATCATCAAAATCTTAGCTCAAAGTTCTAATTTGGACCTCACCTTGATGCTACTTCCCATACTCGTCCACAATCTATTCATAGCATCAAGTTATATGGTATTTGGGCATTAAAACTAATTTGTCTCAACTAAAATCTCAATTGCACCGTTTTCTTTATAATCCTCCCTTTAGTGTGCCAAATCTCTAGAATCAAGTCCAACCTTAGCCTTTTAAATCTCTTGGCACACTCTAGAGTTCTTTTCAATCTCCTAGAAGTAAACCACCTGAGATCCATTGACCATGGAACTCATTTTGACTTCTAGAGTTTTCCCTTGAGCTTCTAGCCCTAGTTACCTCACTAGGTGACTCTTCTACAAAGGCAAGACCACACCGGTGCTCCTCCGGGGCTTCTTGACCTTCAATCCTTACTTTCTTGATTTTCCATACCTTATCCTTGGTTGACCTTTTCTCTTTTCCTTTAAATTACTTTTCTTTACAATTTTTTACCTTTTCTCTACCATAATTGTAGGGCATCCTTGAATATTATACTTTATCGATATTAGCCCTCCTAGAATGGTATCCTAACCCCGGCCTACCATCTCTAAGAGGCTGATCATTTTGTATCCCTCTTGGTTCCTTGGATCCTCTAATAAGTCTATCCTGGTTCCTCTCCAATTTATCAAGTTTGGCTTTTAGGACTTGATTCTCCTTTTCCAAACTCCTACTCTTAGGATCATTAGACCTAACTTGATCATTCATAGGTCTACTTACTTTCTGAGGCATATTTCTCTCTTTCTTAGAGTTCATGCCTTGGTCCTTACCCCTAGAATTTCTAGATTTGTCACGAACCATAGAATTCTTGGTGTTTTGGTATACAACATTGTTTCTACTTCTATCATGATATTTAAAACCAAAAACACGCATGGGCACATAATTATTATTAATTCTATCATTCCAGCAAACATTTTGAGCATTCATTGAAAAGTTTGAAGCATGAGTCGGGTAAGAGGATACCTTCCTTACCCTTGGTGCTCCCCCTTGATGAGTGCCCCTTTTTTTTCTTCTTTCTCCCATTTCCTAAGGTGCTCCATCTTCTTGAGCTCTCCACCTCTTGGACATTTTGTATGATAATGTCCGAGCTCCCTACATGTAAAGCACCGAATTCTCTTTCTTTTGTTTTGAACTTCCTTATTCCTACAACCCATATTAGATTTAACTTGACAAAATTTGGGCTTAGGAATTACCTCCTTTTTATCTAGTGGGCACTTATCCTTGTAGTGCCCCTTTTTGTTGCAACCAAAGCAGGTGATGTGATCTTTTGATTTAGCTTTGGCACAGGTGGTAATCTTTTCTTGCTCTTGGATGATTGAGGGTCTCTCCTCCCCCTCAACCTTTGAATTTGTCACTTCTTCTTCTTCTTCAGATGGAATGTGTAAAATACGGCGATTCGAAAATCCGGATCAGAAAATTTTTTGGAATATTTTCGGATAGAGTTTAGGGTTTCCGGCCCTACGAGAGGAGCCCAAGGGGCTTTCTTGTAAAAACATAGAACTTATCGAGGGTTTTGGGTAAACTCTAAATTACGAGAGGGTAAATAATTTAACCGTAGAGATTATTTGAGGTTAAATTATAATAAATGGGAGGGTTAAATGATTAAATCCTTTGCTTTAAGGGTAGGATTGGAATTTCTAAAGTTGAAGGGCCTTTCTGTAAAAATCCCCTCACCTTAAAACTTCACCCTTCGGCAGCCAAAACCCGCAGCCAAGCGTCCCCTCGCCCGTGCCCTAGCCGCAAGCGCCGACCCACTTCCTCTTCTTCTTCCCCTCTTGCGTGTGCAGCCGCAGCCACGCCCAACGACTTCCCCTTCTTCTCCATCTCGTTCGCGTGCCCTAGTCATCGCCGCGAGTGGGGAAAGCGCCGCCCGGTCTCCGGTCGCCAACCACCAGCCGAGGAGGCGAATTGAGAGCAACCTCGGGTCTTTCACTTCTCCACGTGAGCAGCACCAACCCCCTTCATCCCTCATCAGCGAGCTAATAGCGGCTCTCTCCTTCTTCGACAAAGGAGCGTGATCCCTCAATTCAAGCGTGAGTCGACGCCTATTTTTCCTTGCGCGATCTTGCTTCATCGTCGGTCATAGGCAGGTAAGGACCTCCTTGAGTAGCTGATTTTTCCTTGCTCTTCCTCTTCCCTTGGATTGATTTGTGACAGTGTTGCTAGGAGAGCAAACCTGTGGCGATTTGCCCTAATTGATTAGGGATGCGACAAGGCTGTTGAATTGTGCCGATTTGAATCAGGGGGGGGGGTCCTGTCATTACTGGTTAAGGTAAGACTCCTTCTATTTTGGGTGTTTGGATTTGTGGTTGTCCATGTGTTGCCGTGAGCTATAATGCTAAGGGAAATACTTGTTAGAGATATTTGTGAGATTGGTGTTTTGGTTGTTGCCCTATTCTAATACTACCGAGAGCTACACAATCTGTTTGGGAGCTTTTGTTGTGGCATGTTTTGTTAGGCTAGGTTTTGTAGAGTTTCCTTTGAATTGGATTTGATCTAGTTTCTTTTGAAGGATCTGATTTGGGCTGGTGTAGTTCTGTGTTTTGCTTCTGTGATGGCTGATCTGAATTGTTCTGCTATTGTGAGTTAGTTTAATTAGGATATGTTCATGATTTTGTCTTGTTTGGAGCTTTGGATTAGGTTTCGGAATTGGTTTTTTGTGGGTTTGTCTTCTTGCATCAGTTCGTGTAAAATAGAACTGTTTATTTGGTATTGAGATTGGAGGTTGATTAGCATGATGAATTGGTGTAGCTAGATTGATGTTATTGTTGTATGGATGGTTTATGCACTGCTTTATCTTGTTTTGATCAGTGGAGGGTTTACTTTGCTATCATGAGGTAGAGGTGAATTAGCTTGTGATTATAATTAGGATTGGGGTTTTTAATGATTCTGGATCTGTGTTTGGATCCTTAGAGGTTAAATCGAATAGCCTTTGAAATCAATATATGATTGCTGTGATTCTACCCGGTAGAGTTGGTTTTAGCTTTATGTGTGGTGTGTCTACTATGAATAGTGTTTGATCCATAGATGGTTTTGGTAATCGATTTGTAGGATTTGGAATCGAACCTAATCAGAATTGTGTGGTTCATCTATTTGATCTATTTTGGACTAGTTCTGTTGGCTTAGTATTGAGATCTTGTGGTGCCTTACCATATGATATTTGGATGGTGGGTGGGATTAGGTGTGGGGCACAATTGAGGTGACCGCTTGGGTTAAATGTGGACTAACCCTAAGCTTAAAACCTAATCCTAATAAGTTGACTTAATTAAGTGTAAACATTTAATTAGGATTAATTAAATGAATGAGAAAATTAGGCATAGTCCTAATTAATTGTGGTAGCTCGTTTAGCTAATTTATCACATGTTATGATAGCTAAAAATTATGTCCGCTGATACAGGACACTGATTGTTGCAAATTATTGGATGGGAGGTTCTTTCTGATACGAGCATCCCTCTTTTGGAGGCGGGTACCCTTTGACTTATCTTTTAGATATTGTCATATTGCTATGCATGGTTGGTTATAGATAGCAGTAAGATTATACGCTAGCCTTGTTTATTATGCTTGTTCTGGATACTTGTTGTTTATCTCTGAGTTATTATGCTGTTAGTTTCATACAGTCTCAGGTATTGTCATATCTATATGTATGCTTAGATATCGGGATGTATCTCTTGTATTTGACATGAGGGATGTATGTGTGCATATCATACATCATTCTTGCATTGTTGCATGCCGGCGATCAGCGACTCCCTTGTGGTTGAGCCTAATCGTCTTTCGGTACATGATATGCGCACACAGCCACTCATGGGTTAGTGGATACCGTAGGATGTGCGCATTTACCCTGTATTGCTCCGTTCGACCACTATTTGGAGGGTGAGCGCGGGCGTGGTAGCAGCCAGGGATCCCTTCTCGTACTAAGCCACGAGGAGATGAGAGCTTGACTCCCCCATTGCTTGGGGTAGGAGCGGAGTCTCCACCAGCATCCTGTCCACCCGGTCACCTAGGAGCAGTGATAGCAGGGTGCGTACAGTTGTCATAGCCCTACCCGTTCAGACGTCCCTATGACAGGTGTACGTTGATCTGACTGGTGTCAGGGGTGACACATGTCATTGCACCATGTGCATATTTTACATCGTGCATTGTTTGCTGCACTTGATTCTTGCACTTGTTTGACATGCATATACTGGAGACTTGTTATTTGAGATTATATGTCTATTGATATTCCCTTGGTACTAATTACCCTCTTTTCAGGTTAGCTGGATTCTGGTATGTATCTACCTCAGTATTTCCAGTACTAGTTTTTCCCTATTGTTGATATGAGACTGTATTAACGTAGATGCTTATTGTTATTATAACATACTATGCATATCTGCTGGGTATTCGCTGAGTTTATGGACTCACACCCGTTGCCATATATTTTTATTTCAGGTTGAGATATTTGGAGTCGCGAGAAGAGCCCAGCAGCCAGTCCCTACCCATCGCGACGGCATAGTTTCGTTTTGTACTTAGTAGCGTCTATTTTTATATTTACTTATTGGACTTGTATATGTCTTGGGAGTGTTGTCGTGTGCCCTAAGGAGTATTTGTATTGGTTGTTTTGTCATAAGTCGGACCGGTCCGCAGTCAGGTATGATTTACTTAGTTGTCGGGTGCTTTTATGTTGTGTCTATTGTAACACCCCAATTTTTACAATCCTGAATACCTGGGGAATTGTTTAAAGTTCGGGACGAACTCTCTATAAGAGAGGGAGGATTGTAACACCCCAAATTTGTCAATGTAAAATCATGACAATGTATGAAAATGGTTATAATGAAATGATATAAATTTCATGCAATCACATGCTATAAAATGTTATGGATGCATGAAATATTATATGCATGAGATATTATATTCATGAAATAATATTATCATGAAATATTAGCATGAAATATTATATTCATGAAAATGGAATATTAAAAATATTATGAAATAATATTTTTGGGATATTATGAAATATTCTGAATTCATAAAATATTATTCATATTATGAAATTTCATGATGGGCTTGGTTTATTGGGCTTGGAAATGAATGGTGCTAAAAAAAAGAAAGTGCAAAGTGGAGGAAGCAAGGATTGAACCTTGGACCTCCTAGTTGCACTCACCATGTCATAACCAATGAACCAAGCAATATTTCATGTAGAAGGAGAAAGGAACATGCTTGTTAAGTGGGTAAGAGTGAAGAGACATGTCTTTTCATGAGAAAAGTATAAATAGGTGGAAGTTGGAGCAACTTCCTTCTTTCCTTTTCTTCTTCCTCTTCATCTTCCAAAACCGAAAACTCCTTTCTCCCTTCCCCTTCCATTTTCGAAAATCAACACTAGGGTTCTAGCCCTAGAAAAGTTGGAAGGAAGAAGACCTTTGAAGGTTCTTGCTCCTACCAAGACCAAGGACTACTAGAAAGAAGATTTGGAAGAGAAGATCTTTGCATACCCTCCAAGTGTAGGGTACCCTACGATTTCAAGAAGGCGAATTTCCAGCGCTAGGATGTAAGTATCCTCTCGCCTGCAGTGTAATCGTTATTGTGTGATTGTCATGCTTTGATTGATTTTGAATTTGGTGTTTTCCTTCTTGTAAACTTTCGGCCAACTCTTGTAAGGGGTCCAAGAGAAGGTTTTTGATCCAACTTGATGCATAGGAAGACCTAGAGACTTAGGGTATACATGTAGGTGGATTTTTCTTCATGGTGTTAAGGATAAAATCTAGGGTTTTTCCTTATGAGACTTTCGGCCACCCATGGTTGGAGGTCCAAGAGAAGTTGTTTTGATTAAATCTTGATACATGTTAGTGCCCTAGGGATTCTATACACCTATGTGTTGTTCCTAAATTTTTGGGAGAACAAAACACTAGGGTTTCCCCTTGGGAGACTTTCGGCCACCCCCTTAGAGGGAGGCCTTGGTCCCTTTGGTTTTAAGAATACATTCCTTAAAACTTAAGGTAAATGTGTATGGGTTTTCTTAATGGTGCTATGTACAAAATTCTAGGGTTACCCCTTGTGTAGGTTTCGGCCAAGAAAAGAAAGGCTAGAGTTTTTGTGTTGCTTGATATCCTAATATGTTCCCATGATTAGTGGTGTAGATAACATGTTTGTGTGAATGTTTGTGTGAAGGTTGGATGTCAAAAACCTAGCCTAGCCATGATTACACCATTCGGCCACCCTTGTAAGTTAGGGTTAGTGGAATCTAACCTCACTTTGAAGTATAAACCATGGTCAATTGTTAACATGAAGCATGCTACTACATACATGATGTGTTGAAGGATTAAATGAGATGTTTGTATGAAATATGATGAATATATGAACATGTATGAAAACATGATGCATGTATGCATGAAATGTGATGTATGAACATGGATGACATGTGATGTATGAACATGGATGACATATGATGATAAGAACATGATGTGTTTGGTAATATGCTTAAAAAGGGTTACTCCATTGAAACTGGGATCAAGAGCACCCGAATGCGTGGTGTGTCCCTAGGGGATCAAGAGCACCCGAATGCGTGGTGTGTCCCTTTGAGAAGTGATTAAAGAGTACCTTTAGGCATATACTTATATGAGTAATTGCATGATAAATTACTTTACTTTGGAAAGTTGTCTACCCGACTCGGAAGGGGGTCGTTAAACAAATCCAATGAGCATGTACGGAAGGGTCATGGCATTGGTAGGACGGAAGGGTCCTGCTCTAATTAGATTGGTGGCTCGCTACCCCAATTTATTAGGGAACGCGCATGATGATGTGGTACGACAACTGGGCCCTGGATGATGATATGTTATTTTGAAGTACTTACCATTATGGAACTTTTTGAAAAACATATTGTTTTCTCATTATGTGATGATCTTGTTCTGTAAAGTACTTAGAGATATTTGATGTGATGTTCAAGATGCTTGATGAGATGCTTATGATGCATGATGCTTGATGAGATGCTTAAGATGCTTATAATCTTGTTCTATCTTGATTATTGTGTACATGATATGATGTATTGATACGGATTTTGCGAGTAGGCCCGGATTCTTACTAAGCATGTTTTGCTTACTAGTTCCTGTTATTTTTCTTATGCTGCAGATAGCGGTAAGAAATACTCGAACTAAAGGAAGAGGCAGATGGAAGGTTGGAGGATGTGTGTGGTGATGGCTCGGGAAAGGATGAAAGATTCTATCTACCTTCGTTTATCTAGAATCTAAACTGCTTCCCATGATTACGATTGAAATTGTATTACTTTACTCTGAATATATGATGACTGTGACTACTCTACTGTTAGTGATATGAAACTTATGTCACGTAGATAATTAATATTAAAATTTTATTGTATGTATGCTAAGTGAAATGCTATAGATTTTCTATGTCTGTTTCTTTTACATGAACCTAAGACTAGATAACTCATGCTATATTCTTACTTAGGATTCCATGCTATAGTATGTTAAATGATCTTCCTATTAGGCTGTAAATGCTTGTAGATGTAAAAGGAATGGAAAATCTTGCTTGGTAAATTAGTCTTCAATAAGCATGCTTATCACTAGTTCATGTATTGTAACTGATTTGTTTGAAATATACATGCTTAAGATGATTGTATGATTTGAATGTATGGACCGTAACCCCACCTTAAGGGTAGATATAAGGTAGGGCGTTACATCTATATACATTTTGAGACCTGAGGCCAATTAAACTGTGTGGTGATGTCTATTATGTTGTATATATGTGTAAGTTGTCCGCCGGACAGGGGAGGTGCTGTCCGATTTTCTATTGGATCAGTGGCTCCTGGGTCTCGGGGCGTGACAGAATGGATGCTTCTCCACTCTCTTCCTCTTTGCTTAACAATTCACTTTCTTTTTCTTCTTCTTGGATATTTGAGTTGATTTCCTCAAACTCTTCCACTCTTTGAGTTGATGTAGGGTTCTTATGAATTTCTTCCAACTTATTCCACAATTCGCATGCATTTGAATATTTTCCTATATCACTCAAGACATGGTTAGGCAACATATTAATCAAAATATTTATTACCTTCTCATTGGCCCTAGCTTGTTCTTGTTGTTCACTAGTCCAATATCTAGGGCAAAGCCTTTTGCCATGCTTGTCCTTGGGATTTCGACTGGGTCTTCAATGGTCATTCTACACTCCCAATCCATCCCGAGTCACATATTCATTCTATCTTTCCAATAGTTAAAATTTTCATGCTCGTATGATGGTGGTGAGTTGATATCGTCACCCAACTTGTCTTCCATGACTCTTCTCCTCTAGCAAGTGCTCCCTCGGCGGTTAGTCCGATCAAGAGCGGTCCTCGCTCTGATACCAACTGAAGGATCGTTTATGGTGTGCTAGAGGGGGGGTGAATAGCACTTTTTCGGATCTTGGATCTCTACAGGATTGTTAGCGCAGCGGAAACAATAATATGCAAATTAAATAAGAAGTAACAATGCTAACAATACCAGATTTACTTGGTATCCACCCCGGTCGGGTGACTAATCCAAGAATCCTTCGGTGGATCAACCCCCGGACAACCTCCGGCTAGATCTGTCGCTCCTTGTGGGTGGAGAAACCTCGCCACAACACGTAGGACGCTCTCTGATCACAATAGACTACTAACTCACTTTTCCCAAGCGAGTTTCGTCAAGAAGAAAGTAGGAAACGAGCCTCTTTTAAATAGGGCACGAGTCTGGAACAGCCGCTACCAGTCGACTGCCCAAATGGCAGTCGACTGGTTCCACTCAGATTCGACCATTGCAGTACAACGTTCGAATCCAGCTGTTCCAGTCAATACCAGTTGACTACCTTTGGGCCAGTCGACTGGGACACACCTAAGCCTAGGGTTTTATTCCCGAGTACAAGTCTCTCTCGCACTCAAAGCCTCCCAGCTTAGTCCCTGAGTACATACACCCATACTCAGACCCTTACAACTCAGTTGACTCTTCGCCAGCAGTCTTGACTGTTGCCTTCACGCCCTCTTCATCTTTGGCCCTCGTCCCTAGGATGCGCACACAAGCCTCCAGCTTGCCTCCATGCCACCCTTCACGTACGCCTCGAAGTCCGCATCCCTCGGCTCATCTTCTCCGCTATCCATGATCCCTTGGATGCGCACGTAAGCCTCCAGCTTACCTCCATGCCATCCTTCACCTGAAGACGTCAACTAAGTCCATGTGTACCTGTACACCTGCACACTCATGTACACATATGAGAACGACACACATCCTAACTTAACCATATTGCCCATACATCAAAATATCATGATCCTCCAGATCATCTCAGGGCCGATTGCCCCAACAAGGGCCCCCCGGGGGAAACCTTAGAGATGTCATATTCATCATCTCTGATGATCCGCCCACCTCCAAAGCAAGGAGTTCATCCAAGAAGACCAACATCGATAAGCAATCTCTTCCCTCTAAACTCCTCTTTTGGATTGTAGATACTATTTTTCTTATCTCTTGGTTGTATGTCTCTTTCAATAGAGTAGTTCTCTAGATATAAGATACAGGAAGTAGCTATTATGTAATATTGATATATAAACTATAGATTTGTTCATTTCCTTGTTCAATGAAATGTTTATATCTTGTTCTATATTTATTGTGTCTTGAATGTGTTTGATGAAATGCGTGAGTGGTGAATACATGTAGTTATGATAGTTTTGTCGCCACGTAGAGGGAATGCCCGAGATCATATGACCAGGGGCCCTTAGTGACAAAGGGTTCATTTAACTGGACATCTCAAGGGTTACCTCATGGAGGTTAATTCTCTATAAGAGATTATCTAATGTTGGTTAATAGGTTTCTCTTTATCCCATGTAGGATGTGTTTTGCATAATCTAGAGACGTATAACCAGAGCCTTTAGTGACAAAAGGTTTCTTCAATCGGACTCTCTAAGTTACTTTCTCTACTTAATGACATTGGATACTCAAGGGAGAAACACTCCGGTGTACTTTTGCAGAGTTCACATTGGTACTTAATTAGGATCTCTACAAGTTCATAACATTGAAATTATGATATGAACAATTCATAGAGCATCAACTAATATCATAGTGAAATCGAAATCTTAGATACCACTCATTCCAACCTTCCCTCAAGATCAATTCTTCTCTTCTCTCTCTTCTTCTCTCTATTTAGTCTACAAACTTTCACACCAATCTTCGATAGTCTAAATAACTTACTTTGTGGACTCGACTAGTCCTTAATCAACAGTTTCTGTGGATATGATAGTCTTTTATATTACTAGATAATATTTTTGTACACTTGCGGATAACCACATCATTGCTCATATCCATCAGTTAACTGCTCATACCCATTAATCAGGTACTCATATCCATTAGTTGATTGCTCATATCCATCAACCAATTGATGACAATTAGTTAAGTTCTCGGATCAATCTAAAAAATTTGTGTTCGCTTGAACAGTGGTCAATTACTCATACTCGATAGTCATCTAATTAATAACATGTAGGTTTGAATAAGCCGACCAGTGGACGTGAATATATCAAGAAATCAAACTCAATCTTTTGCTAGCATTTTTAGTAATGATAACCAGATTAATTAAGCACTTAAAGTAAACAAATAAAACAACATAAAAATAGTAAAAGACAACAGAGGTTACTTGGTTGCAACTGGGAAGATTTCTAATCCCAGGATATGGAAAGCACACTAAAAATCTCCTTCGTTGAAGGCGAAGAAGCCTTTTATAGATGTTAGAAAGCTTAGAAAAGAATAGGAAATTAAATATAAGTTGTTAAACTTTCCTAGCTCTAAGGGGCTATTTATAGTCTAATGGTCAAAGTGATTGTTTGCTACGTGGCACTCAGGGCGCTTCAGTTAAATAAATTTTTATCCACACGGCCAACGTAAACTTTGTGTTACTGTTCACTTGAGGCACCTCAGTTCACAATGATGGCATCTCAGTTCACAACGAGTAGGTGCCTCAGTTCACAGTGAGGGCGCCTCGAGTATTGTTCATTCGAGGCCCTCTCAGTCACAATTGTGGCGCCTCAGTTCCTCTTTACGGCAGCTTCAATGTTCACAATCGAGGAGCCTTCAGTCGCAACTGAGGCCCCTTGAGGCTTCATGGTCAGCCTTCGAGTTAACCTTTTTGGACTCTGCTCACTTGGGTGACACTCCGACCATCCGAAGTTGAGCTCACCGAAGCCCAACTCCGACATTCTCCTTGAGCAGGCTTCCTCTCCGGCTTCTCCTCCCTCGGACATCCTGCATGTCCTTCTCGTCTACCTATGTACTCTTCCATAGCTTCTCGTCCCTCGGATGCATCGAGTCAATCGACTCCCTTCCCGTGCCATCCTTTTCATCCATTGCGTCTTCCGCTTGATTTCTTGTGCTCCTAAGTTTCTTCATACTTAGACAAAATGCATCAAACACAATAGGACCTAACTTGACCTGGTTAACCACATCAAACCAACCCAGAGTACATACAATGTCCTCTTTTTTATGTGCACAAACCCGAGTTAAGTTAGAGTAACAAACAAATAATAAAATTATTTATGAAAACAATACAACATAATAATGAAATTAAGTACATAAGAATTCGTAATTAATCATAAGCAAAATTTTGCAACAAAACATCCCCTTTAACTTGACCTCATAACTCTCTCCCTTTAAACACAACAAAAATAGGGTTAAAAAAATAGTTTTTTTTTAAAAAAAAAATTACAAGGGGTCGTTCAAGATGGAACAAAAAAATCTGTGAATTTTTTAAAAAATTTTGCAACTTAGATAATTTTTAACTTTTGAATCTCATATTTTCAACAACAAATTATTTAATAATTATTTGTCATTGTTAAAAAATATCAAAAAAAATTGTTATAGAAATAAAATTTTGTAATCAGGAGAAAAAGTTTCAATCAAAAATTATTTTTATTTTTCACAAAGAAATTATTTTTAATAGAAATAATAGTTTGAAGAATAATTCTTTTAAAATAGTAATCCTCGGCAAAAAAGTTGTTAATTTTTATATTTATGTGAAATCTAATGATTAATCACTCAAAAATATATCTTCGAGAATTTTTAATTATAAAACTTTAATTCTTGAAAGAAAATCCATAGAAAAGTGTTAAAGGACAGAAAATTTCTAAAATTTTTGTAAAGGTTTACATTTAATCATGATTCCACGAAAATATTCATAAAAATGAGAAATTATTTTCTTTACAGAATTAAAATTTTTTGAAATTTAAATTTTAAAAATAAATTTTGACTTCAAAAAGTCTTGCTAATTTTTTTCAATAGTCAAAATATATCGAATAATTTTTAAAAAATCAAGAGTTTTGGAAATAATCTTTTAAGTATTTTAAAATTTTAAAATTTGATTTTCGGCCAAAAATTTATAAAAATTATTTAATAAGGAAAATTCTCAAAATATTTCTGTAAATAGATGATTAATTATTCTATTATAGAAAAATTTGAGAAAAACTAAAGAAAAGTTTCGAAAGATTTTTTTGTAAGTAACTATAGAAATTTTGACTATAATAAAAAAATTCTAGCTTACACAATTTTTAGTAAAACTCATCTAATAGTTCAAAATAAATTTAGGAATCTAAATTAAGTCTATACCTACTGGATTTACCATTTAACCCTTATATTTTTCAAATACCAATTAAGTTCTCTATTGTATCTAATATTTCTTTTTGAGATTTTTAAAATATTTGAGTATATATGATTTTTTTTCAATAATTCTGTTTGTTCTTTCAAATTTGCATTTTCTTCCTTAAGTTTATCAAAATCTTCTAATGGATGTGCTTTAGCTAAGATAGTTTTCAAATCCATAGTCCTTTTTAATTTAATATATTTAGACTTAAGTTTGCATAATGATCTAGTCATTAGTTTTATACCTTGATATAACTGATCAGGAGATAGAAAATATACTTTACTTACCATATCGGATTTAAAGTTGGATTCTCCCCCTTAATTGCTGTTGTCTTCTGACAGAATTCCCTCTTCATTGTTGCTTTCTTTCGAGGATGTTTCGTTGTCTGATTCTTGGTGACTAGTCATCAAGGCTAGTCTGACATTTTCTTCTTTCTTAGACTCAGATGACGATGTTTAATTCCATGTGGCCTTGAGGTTTTTTTGTTTGGACGTGTTTGACTCTTTATCATTATTCTTCAATTTTGAGCAGCTATCCTTTATGTGTCCTTCTTCGTCACAGTGGCAGCATCTAACATTTCTTTTACCTTGTGAATTTTTCTTGGCCTGCATCTTATTATGCTTATTAGATTTAAAAAATATTTTGAACTTTCTTATCATATAAGCTTCTTGATCCTCGTCGAGGGATGACTCTGAGTTAGGTTAGTTCTTTTTCACTTTCAGGGCGATGTTGTTGTCTGATCTTTTTATATCTTTAAGACCTGCACATTAAGATTCATGAAAAATATATTTTCTAACTTACTCATCTCAAGTTCTTTGGAGATATAGTAGGGATCTACTACTGAGGTCCATTCTGGTATTCTTGAAAATGCATTTAATACATACCTTAGCGAATCTCGGTTTGTTATCGTTTCTTCGAGATTCGTGAGTCTAGTTATTAGCTCCTTGATTTTCGCGTGAAGTTGGGCCACCAAAAATTCTCCTTCTTTCATTTGGAGCTTTGTCAACTGATTTCAGAGGATATCTCTTCTTGCTAGCTTAGCCTCTGATATTTCTTCGTGTAGCTTCAGAAAACTTCTCCTAAAGCTGTTGGGTTGATTGGTAGGTGCCGATTCGGTTGACTTCTTATGGGGGTAGAACACTCAGCAGATGAAACTCTGCTTTACTAGTGGCAACAAAGTCAGTCTATTCCTTTTTGGTCTAGAGATGCTCTTCTTTTGCCTCTCTATTGTGATCTTTGGGTGTTTCAAAACCATATTTAACTATTAGTAATAAATCAAAATCAGTTTTGAAAAATACTTCCATCAGCATTTCACAGCACAAACTCTCTCAAATTTTAGTGGGTGCATATTTGACCCCGACCCCGCCATCGTCTTATTACTTTAGGCGGCGGTTAGTCCTCCTAGAGCAGTTGGACTCTGATACAACTTGTAGGTTCAAGTAGGCCGGCTAGAGGTGGGCGGGGGTGAATAATCCTAAAAATCAAACTTAATCTTTTACTAGCGTTCTTTAGCAAAGATAATCAGATTAATTAAGTAGTTAAAGTAAATGAATAAAACAACATAAAAATAGTAAAAGATACCAGAGATTACTTGGAGCTTTGTCAACTGAGGTCCATTCTGGTATTCTTGAAAATGCATTTAATACATACCTTAGCGAATCTCGGTTTGTTATCGTTTCTTCGAGATTCGTGAGTCTAGTTATTAGCTCCTTGATTTTCGCGTGAAGTTGGGCCACCAAAAATTCTCCTTCTTTCATTTGGAGCTTTGTCAACTGATTTCAGAGGATATCTCTTCTTGCTAGCTTAGCCTCTGATATTTCTTCGTGTAGCTTCAGAAAACTTCTCCTAAAGCTGTTGGGTTGATTGGTAGGTGCCGATTCGGTTGACTTCTTATGGGGGTAGAACACTCAGCAGATGAAACTCTGCTTTACTAGTGGCAACAAAGTCAGTCTATTCCTTTTTGGTCTAGAGATGCTCTTCTTTTGCCTCTCTATTGTGATCTTTGGGTGTTTCAAAACCATATTTAACTATTAGTAATAAATCAAAATCAGTTTTGAAAAATACTTCCATCAGCATTTCACAGCACAAACTCTCTCAAATTTTAGTGGGTGCATATTTGACCCCGACCCCGCCATCGTCTTATTACTTTAGGCGGCGGTTAGTCCTCCTAGAGCAGTTGGACTCTGATACAACTTGTAGGTCCAAGTAGGCCGGCTAGAGGTGGGCGGGGGTGAATAATCCTAAAAATCAAACTTAATCTTTTACTAGCGTTCTTTAGCAAAGATAATCAGATTAATTAAGTAGTTAAAGTAAATGAATAAAACAACATAAAAATAGTAAAAGATACCAGAGATTACTTGGTTGCAACTAAGAAGGTTGCTAATCCAAGGTGATAGAAAGCACACTAAAAATCTCCTTCGTTGAAGGCAGAAAAGCCTCTTATAGACGTTGGAAAGCTCAGAAAAGAGTAGAAAATTAAATATAAGTTATTGTTAATTCTTCTTAGCTCTTGGGGGCTATTTATAACCCAATGGTCGAAGTGATTGTTTGCTGACGTGGTACTTAGGGCGCCTAAGTTGAAACCTAGGATGCCTCAGTTGGATACAGTTTTATCCATGCGACGAACATTCACTTTGCTGTACTATTCACTTGAGGTGCCATAGTTCACAATTAACCGCTTCAATTCATAGTGAGGTCGCTTCGACTACTATTCATCCAAGGCGCCCTTAGTAACAATTGTGGCGCCTCATTTTGTCTTTGCGGCAGCTCCAATGTTCACAACCGAGGTGCCCTCAGTCACAACTGAGGCACCTTAGGTCTTCAAGGTCAATCTCTTAGTTGACTTTTTTGAAGTCCACTTGCTTGGGTGATGCTCTAGCCTCTGGAGTTGAGCTCACTCAAACCCAACTTCGACTTTCTCCTCGAGTAGGCTTCGCCTCTGACTTCTCGTCCCTTGGATATCACATACGTTCTTCTCGTTTACCAGTATACTCTTCCGTAACTTCTCATTCCTCAGATGCATCGAGTCGGTAGACTCTCTTCGCGTGCCATCATTCTCATCCGCAGTGTCTTCTGCTCAACTTCTTGTGCTCCTAAGTTCCTGCACACTTAGACAAAAAGCATCATACACAATATGACCTAACTTAACTCGGTTGGCCACACTAAAATCAATCCAAGGTACTTACATAACAAACCCCCTAAAATCTCCTAAAATCTCGAACTTAAGGTTTATGGGTTTATCAATTGATTGATACCTTTGTTTCAGCCTTACCAAAGATTGAATTCTCACTGTACTTGTTGAATTCTCACCGTACTTGATATATGATTGATCTTAATCTACCAAAAACTTCTTTTGCCTAATATTCAATTAACTTTAACCTATTGTAACTTCACTATTTCTCATCCAATCAACTTTAACCTATTTAAATTTTCCTCATTGTCAAAGTGTTCAGTTAATTATGACCCATTTGAATTTAATGTATCTTGCCAAGTGTCTAATCCTTCACATTTCATTTGGACTTCACCTCTCATGTCAACTTTCTATCGGACTTTCAATCACTAAGTATCCGGTTAATCATGACTTGCTTGGACTTCGCCATTGTCAACTCCTCGTTTAATTAACCGTTATCCAGTTAGACTTTTCCACTATCAAATATATAGTTAACCTTGAGCTATCTAACTTTTCACTCAACCAACAAATGTATTAATTAAACATTAAAATTCAACTTGAGTCAATTAAGTTTGATCAACCTTAATAAAAGATCAATCGCACCAATAAAAATAAATCTAAAAAAGACAATAAAACGCTCCATTTGGAATTTGATTATTTTATATGTACTTAACCGTTTTAACTATAGTAGAACCACATCAAATTAAAAAAAAAAATCTGCGAAGTAATTATTTTATATTTCTAAAGAGTCACTTTAGAATTTTTGCCTGAAATATAAATGGATGGTTTCGTGGCTCCTACAGCAAAACGAGTGAAATCCTTAATAAAGTAGAGAGAAAAGTGGGCATGCGGGACCACCCGCAGCGCACCAAGGACGGTTGCGAGCCGCTGCCGACGTGGTATCTCATGCCACGCCGTGACGTGTCGAGGCGGCGCCCCACACCCTATTTTGCGCAGACCGCCTCACCGCCTCGCCTGCTCCCCTTTCATGTTCTCGCTCGCTCGCTCGCTCGCTCGCGCCTCTCACTTCTCGCTTGCATTAATCAAATAGCCATTTGATTCCTCTTTATATTAAATTTTCTTTAATCCTCGTTTCCGCTAGCTTATAAATATTTCCTATTCATTTCTTGTTTTATTCCTCTTTATCGCTCTGCTTCCTCTCACGCTTCACGGTTCGCTCATCGCTGGAAGCCGGAAGCCGTAACCGAAGCCGAATCCCCGGTGGCCCAGGCGAGTGCTCCTACTTTTTGTCTTTGGTTTTGTTGCTTCAATCTATTTCGTCAGTTTCTTCCTCCGAGGTATGGTTTTTTCGGATTTGCTACCTTTGGATGCTATTGGCGCTACAAAATTTTATGCTGTAATCTATGTGGTGAATCATTCTTCGGAGTTCCTTCAATCTGAGATCTGTAATTCCATCCTCGTTGTTAGTGTTTGACTAATGATGAATCGTCGCAAAAGGAGGAAAGTTTTTCCAATGAGAATTAGATTAATCCTTATTGGTGCTTCCGTAGAGTGTTTTGGTTCCTTTCTCGTGGCTTCTCTTTCTTTACAATGGTTCAGCATTTTCGGTATCACTGTATTCTCCAGTATTCTCACTATTTCAATATTTAGTGGCTTCGATAGCATATCGGAATCTACTAGCTTCTATTAAAAAAAATATAGTAGCGAACAAGTGATCGAAGCGTCAAGTCTACGCTACATACATTATGTTTATCTGCAACCTGCGTACATTATATTTATCTGCAATCTTCTATTTTTCACTAGTTAGGGTTTGTAAGTAACTAATATCTGGATGTTCATCTCATCTCATCTCATTTTTCCTCAAAGAAAAAAAAGTCTTATTATCTCCCAGCTTCAATGTTCTGTTTTGTTGCAGGAGATGTATGATAGTTATTCTCATATTATCAATCCTTTCTATTGGAAAGAGGTTTTGCAATGGTCAATAAGAAAACTGTTAGCAGCACCTTGAGATTAGAATTCATAAAATTGGAAATTCTGACCCTTAATTCTTCATTAAAATTTCTTTACGATGAGTTTTGGACTTAATCCCGTTTGTTGCACAATAACAATTTCCTGCTATTTTTATTGTTTTCTATTCAACAATAAATTTGATCTCATTGACTTAGTTTTTTATACAATCTTATGTGTGTGACCACCAAAAAAAAATATGGGCTATGTGTGTGACCACCAAAAAAAAATCCTCATCCACTTCCCTCACCTATTATCCATTGTTCGTACAACACATAAACCTCTAGGTATAGTACAAATAAAATCTTGTATACTTGTACCTTAATTTTGTGTATGATGCACTCTTTCAAGCACACCACTCCCTTAACACACACTTGTTTCTGCTCGCCATATTAGTTACACTGTAGATGCAAAACCGATTTTCTTGGCCTAGTTTCGCTAACCAGTACCTCAAGCTTCTTATGGAAACATTTCATGGTGCTTTGCAGTGATCATTTGTCTCTTGATTCTCATTCAACACCATATATGATCCTATATAGACTTGTTGAACTTATAGTCAAAGAATAGGTGCTCCTTAGTTTACAGCTTGGTGTTGCATAATTCACATGATCCTGAGAGCTCCTGTAAGGTAATGCAGCAAATGTCCCTTTGCTCCCAAGTACAGGATGAAGGCTTCTTTCGGTAGTATACAAGAGCTTCAAATCAACTCTATAGCTGGCTGCACTCTACTTTTTGGTTTGAAGAATTCATAGGCTTGAGCGGTGCATAGATGATTCTCCTTACTCTTAGCTTGATATGAGGTTGATGGCTGAGTTTATCGAGCTTGTAAGTTGTATCTTGCACTGCCAGTTGCTTGAAGATTGGTGAATCTCTTTTCTTTGTTTGTCATTCTCACACTTATTGTAAATGGAGGTATATGTTGTTGATCCACTTGACCTAAAGTGTGTCGTCTTTGGCATGGATGTTCCAAAGTACCTTGATGAGAAGAGCACGGCTCTACTCCTTGTATCCCTGAAATGAAGTCTCCCTCTTCTTTGGCATAACACAAGTTCTCCCACACCACCAAGGACATCTTCAACCCCTATAGAAACATTCTGCAAAGTCCGGCAATCCAAGTTACTAGCATTGTTGGTGTCAAGAAGGCAGATAGCTAAAGACATTCCACTCCTTATAACACTGATTGAATTAACTTGTCTCTAGCAGTATAGAATAAGGTTTTACTGGTCCAACCATTGATTAGAGAAGCTATCCTGTCTGTAAGAGGTGTATAATGCACAATCTTGAGTTTTGTAGCTGCAAGTGGCATACCTTAATTTATGAACCTCAATGTACCCTTCGGGATATGAGTAAGGTTCTGCATTTGCTCTATCTCTGATCCTACAATGCTCAAAGTGTATATGGTTGGCTTCATGACATTTACCTACAATCCTAATGCTGATCTGAATTCCTCTAGGCCTTGTAAAAGGTTGTCAACTGAAGTGTTGTCCCCTCTAGCCATAAGGATTAGATCATCTGCGAAAGCCAAGTGTGATATCTTCAAGTTGGCACACTTTAGGTGATAGTTGAAATCCAGGTTTGCTGCCCTCCATCATAACAATTGGATAGGTATTCCATGTAAAGAAGAAAGAGGTTCAATGACACCAATTCCACACTGCCTTTTGGAATCCACACTGCCTTTTGGACCTTGCACTCTTGACTCCTACTTGAAATAACCAAAAAAGAGGCTATGTGGGGCTTGAGACCCCTAGGGCGACACCAATTCCTTCACTCGCTGATTGGCTTCAATGAGGGGAAGTCGAGCGATGCCTCTTGAAGCCTTCGCTCTGGACACTTTCTTGAATGAATGAAAATCTTTTCAATCGGTTTTGCTTGCACCCACTTACGAGCCTTGCTAACCCTCTATGAGAGTTGTTGGTTGAGAGAGGGGGGAAGGCGGTTTGGTAAGAAAACCCTAAGAGAGCGTCTCTCTCTAGTTCTCTCTTTCTCACACCTACTGAGAGCATTTTCTTATGAATAGTGTAGGTATAACCTTAGGTTTTGATGTTTAGGTAAGAGGTTTTAGTTAGGCTTTGCTTATATATGTGTGTTTAAATGTGCAAGGATTTGCAGGAACACATGGAACTTAAAAAGCTCATGGCTTGGTATGGATAAAGTGGCGCGTGGTCAAGGTGGTATGCTCAATGACTTCGAGGTTCGAAGAGATTGAAGAAGGATGGACTGAGACATCCAAGGGATTGTAAGACGAGGAGCACTAAGGTGGTGCTGAAGCAGATCTAAGGCAATGGCATACCACGACTAGGTTGGCAACTCAATGGCTTGAGGTCCGTAAGTGATCAGTGAAGGTTGTATGATGTGGACTGAGGGATTATAGGATGAGGGGTATTGAGACAATGAGGACGACAACCGATAGAGGCAAACAATATAAGCAAGAGGCGTGAAGTATGACATAAAGAAAATCCAAGGGCTCTCGGGTGCATCTGAGGGACATATGACTCGAGGTGAGATAGCTGAGTGCAAAGTCAAGTTGAAATGGATAAAACTCAAGTGAGCAATGTTGAATGATTTACATCCATGGGACGAGGGTAGAGTTCAATATAAGCGGATTCCACCTTAGAAGTGGTTGAAGTCAGGTTTACTAATCGACTAGTGGTTGAAAAACTCAATACCCCAAAGTGTTTCAAAGTTTGTGGTTTAAGCAATTAACTAACGATGGATATTAGTCGGTTAGTGAAGCAATCAATTGGGGTAGTTGATTGGCTTCGAGGAGCTGACAAAAAATATTGACTCTGTTCATCGCTGAGTCGACTAGGTAGTTGACAAATGATGAGTTATTTGAATGTTAATGTGGAAAGTAGTTAGAAGTCGTTCTACACATTAATGGTCGAATCATGATTTAATGGTGCATGCCAATAGAGAGGTGGAGGCTATAAAAGGAAAGCTTGTTAGAGGCTCGAAGGATGACGAAAATAAAATTGGTTGTCTTATTAAAGCTTCTCTTGTGTACTTAAGCTTCTATTAATCCTCATATTCTCTTGTACAAATAAGAGGTTTCTTCACCTTTGGAAGAGTTCTGAGAAGGATAAAGATAGTAACTTTTGAGAGTGATCCACTAATGAATCATAGGTCGTGGAGTAGGAGTCCACGACATTGCCGAACTACGTAAATGTTATTGTTAGCGATTTTAGTAAGTATGATAGCATGATTGTTTCACTTCCATTGCACTAATTGTGTTTGACATTGCTAGTTTGATAGCAAGAGTATAGAATTGCATTTATAGGTTACGATCACTATTCACCCCCTCTAGCATTCTTCAAGTGGTATCATAGTCTTGTAGCTTTATAAGGATTAACTGCTGACCGAGGCATTAGAGAAAGTGCTAGAATAGCGTACCCAACTTCTTATTTTTTATTAAGACTATGAAACACCACTGCATTGAGAGGACATCGAGTTTTGAATGGAATTGCTAGGGTGTTGGTGTACAATTAGCCGTTGCTTTGGGGGTATACTCAACTTAGAGATGAAAAGGGAAAGAAAGTTCGAACAAAAGATTGGACAAAGCACCAATTGTAGCTATATAAAGGGAACAAGAAAATTTAGAATCCTCTAATATTGGTGGTGCCTAAAAGAATCTTGGATGAGATAGATGAAGAATGTAAGGATACACGCAACACTTTAGAGTCCAATTGTGTGTGTTCATGAGGATTCTAAGGAAAAAAGTCAAAGATGACGAGGAAAGTTAAGAAAATTTGAAACTCTATTACTGGAAGAAGTGGAAGAGATTATAAGTCCAAGAGTTGAGGAAGTCAATGAGGACTCTAGACCTTGTTCGTAGGATGGATCAACTAGGGAACCATCCACATATTTAAGAAGTGAGGAAGAAGCATTAAAGCTCAAGTTTTGAGTACCTCTACCGATCAAAGAGCATATTATATGCTTTAAGTGCAATTAAAAGGGGCATTGTAAAAATAGGTGCCTAATTGCCATGGAGAAGGAAAGAAATGTAAAGGAGGTAAATCTTTCTAAACTTAGTAAATTTTTATCTAACCTATGTTGTAGGAACTTGGATATCATGAAGAACCATGTCATTTGTTTCACGTGGGGAGAGAGGTCATTTCCATACTAAGAGCCCAAAGAAGGGGAGGTCAAGAAGAAGCAAATGAGGAAATGGAAGAATGGATGCTTATATTAAGGGGGAATTCCAAAGGTAAAAAGAAGGTAAACTCTCCTAATTTGAATTTCAACTAAAATGACAGTACTGTTCTCATTATTATCCCGTCTCCCACCTAAATCGGACATTGTAGCACCATACCTGCTACACCATTGTAGCAACTACGATTTTGTAGCTGTTACAAGTGAGATGCTACACAATTGTAGCAGCTATGATTCTATCGCTACTACATAGTTGTAACAGCTACGATTTCCTAACTGGATAACATGGAAAATTTTTATAAGTCTAAAATTGTTCGGAACCTCCGAAAAGATTTAAATGATGGTTTTTAAGCTTGAAACCATTATGACCTACGAAACTGTAGCTGTTACAACATGAATGTTAAACTCTAAACTTTCACAGACCATAATTTTTGACTTTGATTGAATCACGGGATGCACAATATATAAAATCGAAGTTTATTTAGAGATCTACAACTATATAGTAGCTACGAGTTTGTAGCTGCTATAATACATCGATTTAGCAATGAACTGTTACTGTGCAGTGCAGTAAAGGGTAGTTGGGTAATTGTACATGGGGTGGAGCGCCCTTTTGATAAAAAATCAAAGTGGGGTGCCATCTTGATGATTCCATAAAAAAGGGATGCTCTTTTGACTTTTGCTATCTTTTTTTTTTTTTTTGTGAAAAGGGGAGAAGAGAAAAAGTTTATGTGATAATCTTATTCTCCTCTTTGGAGATTCTTAGATTAACAACAATTAAAGCCTTTGTCCCACTAAGTTGAGTCGGTTATAAGGATCTTCTTATGACATTAGACTCGATCCTGTCTATATCTTTATTTATATTTAAATAAATTTTATTCTATTTTATGTGTATTTGTTATGGTCTTACATCGCCTAACTGGGACATTTATTAGATACCTAAGTACTTGTCTATACTATCTTCAATAAGTCTTTCGGAATTTTCCCTCAGTAGGTACAACTCAACTTTCCTTCGTGTTTTTTATCCTATCCATCCTCCTATATTCTCACATCCACCTTCATCCTTATTTTTGCGATTCTCATCTTTTGATCGTGTGGTCACTTTATAACTCAGTTTTCAATTTCATATAACATAGTAAGTTTAACTGTCAGATTGTTGAACTTCCCTTTAACCTGTAGAGGTACTTTACGATTATAAAAAAACATTTGATACACTCCTTCATTTCAACCATCATACTTGTATCCTATGGAAAACATCTCTATCAACCCCTTCAATGTTTTACAAAAACAATCCTATGTTTTGATTAAGAGGAACCTAATTTAAAATTAGAGGGAGAAAAGAGAAAAAAAATTTATAGGTGTTAGGTGCAATTATGCCTTAAGTGATGTATGAGCAAAAGATTTAAGTTTGAGTGTTAACTTTGCGTGACTAAGATAACATGCTTACCGACTTGGAGGATCGAAGAGATAAAAAAGAATGATATGACACATTTGAGGGACCGTAGGACGAGGAGCACTAAGGTCAAATTTTAGAGTAATGACCTAGCACGGTTAGGTGATAGCTCGATGACTGAAGGTTTGTAAGAGATTAGAGAAGATTACATATGGCAGACCGAGGGACCGCAGGACGAGAAACATTGAGGCAGTGAGGATAACAACCGTTAGAGGCAAACAATATATAGGCATGAGACTTGAAGGATTGTATATGGAGGAGTTGAGGGCTAAGAAGAATCCAAGGGACACATGACCTATGGCAGATGACCGAGAGTGTAGTCAAGTTGTAAAAGTAAGACTCTTGTAAGTTGAGTGTTGAGTGAGCTGGTAATAACGGGACGAGGGTATCACTTAATGTAGGTGGGCTTGACTTTAGAATTTGTCGTAGTCAGTGTCTACAGTCGATTGTTGATGAACCATAATTGACTAGTGATTGGGAACTAGTTCCCTAAATGGATAAGAGTTTACTAGTCAATTAGTATGAAATCCAATCAGTTGTTGTTGAAGTCAACTAATGAAAGAGGCAGTCGACTGGTAAACTTGTGTTTGTGATTTAGAGCAATTGGTTATTGTGGAATTCAATTGCCTAGAGGAATAGTCAATTGGGGTGGTCGGCTAGGTTCGATGAGCCAATGAATAGAATGATTCTTCATGGCTTAATCGACTAGGCAATTGACTTATAGTAAGTAACGAGACAACTGTTTGCTGACATTAAAAATATAAAGGAATCGTCATGGCATGAAAACTATTAAATCATGAGGACTTGATGATGATGGAGAGTCAACTGTTAGGCAATAGTCATACTCATAAGAAGTGTTAAAGAATTTCTTTTATCAAATATTAAAAGATATAAGTCCTATTTATATACAAAGTTAGGACCTACTTTAAGAAATAATTAGAACTTTATTCTAGGAAATAAATCAGGATTCTATTCTAAAGACTAATTTATATTTTAGGTAAAATATAAATTAGGATACATCAAATTATTCCTTGTTATATTTACAATATTCTAACACTCTCCTTCAAGTTGGAGAATATAAATCATATGCACCCAGTTTGTTATATATGTAGTCAATTCGGGGTCCTCTAAGTGATTTAGTGAATATATCTGCTAGTTGATATAACTAGTAGATATTTCTCCAGATACAACTTTCTCTCTGACAAAGTGACAGTCGACTTCAATATGCTTTGTCCTCTCATGAAAAACTGAATTTGAGGCGATATGCATGGCTGTCTAGTTGTCACATATAAGTGACATTTGTGTAATCTCTCCAAATCTTAGTTCCTGAAGCAACTGTTTGAGCCATATAAGCTCTTGACTGGCTATGACCATAGCTCGATACTTTGCCTTTGTACTGGATCTTGTTATAATATTTTGCTTTTTGCTTTTCTAAGAAACAAGATTATCTCCGACAAATATACAAAACCCAGAAGTAGATCTCCTATCAGTGGGAGAACCTGCCCAATCTGCATTAGAATACCCTACGACTCAAGTATGTCCTTTATCTCCATACAAAAGACACTTTCCTGGAGCGTCTCTAATATATTGAATAATGCAGATCACAACATCCTAATGTTCCTTGCACGGAGAGTTGAGAAACTGACTTACTACATTTACTGCAAATGAGATGTGTGGACGAGTAATAGTAAGATAACTTAGTTTCTCTACTAATCGCCTATATCATTCAGGATCTGGAAGAGGTTCCTCCTGATTTGGCAGGAGCTTGGCATTAAGATCCATAGGGTTGTCAACTGTCTTTGAGTTTAACATTCCTGTTTCTTCCAAAATATCGATTGCATACTTCCTTTGGGATATGATGATCCTATTTGGACTGCGCTATTTCTATCCCCAAGAAATATTTGAGTTTGCTGAGATCCTTTGTTTGGAAATGTTTGAAAAGATACTGTT
The DNA here is from genome assembly GCA_024364735.1 of Boesenbergia rotunda. Lineage (NCBI taxonomy): Eukaryota > Viridiplantae > Streptophyta > Magnoliopsida > Zingiberales > Zingiberaceae > Boesenbergia > Boesenbergia rotunda. Next base: position 96,199 of record JAGFNQ010005536.1, read on the forward strand.
TCACCTGTGAAATTTCAAGATGATCGCTACCTGTGATGACAATATCATCAACATTAACCACTAAGTAGATGCAACCAGTAGATGAGTGGCAATAAAAGACAGAATGGTCGGTCTCGCTCCGAGTTATGCCGAACTGTTGAATTACAATACTAAATCGGTGACTGCTTGAGGTCATATAAAGATTTTCGCAGGCGACATACAAGACCAGAAGACTTTCCCCTGAGCAATAAAACATAGAGGTTGCTCCATGTAGACTTCCTTGAGCATGTCACCATGTAAGAAAGTATTTTTGATGTCCAACTGATAAAGAGGCCAATGTCGAATCGTAGCAATGGACAGAAATAGGCGCACAAAGGACATCTTGGCAACAGGAGAAAAAGTGTCCCCATAATCCAATCCGAAGATCCGGGTATAACCCTTAGCGATGAGGCGGGCTTTAAGCCGGTCAACTTTTCCGTCTAGACCAACTTTCACCGTATATACCTATCGAGAACCAACAACTGATTTCCCTTGTGGTAGAGGAACGAGATCCCAAGTCCCATTGCTTTGTAAGACACATATATCGTCGAGCATAACCCGTTTCCATTCTAGATGAGCAAAGACATCACCTGCAATCTTTGGAAGAGAAATAGACGACAAAGAGGAAAGACAAGAATAATAGGAAGGAGATAGACGATGATAACTCAAACAAACATATGAGGAGAAGGATTACAAGTGGAACGCATACCTTTTCGAAGTGCAATAGGAATATCAGACTCAGGAGATAGGACCGGAGGAAGAGGCGAATGACTTGGCTCCAAAGATGTGTCTACGGTAGTGTCAATGCTGGGTGGCGGCAAAGCAGGATGAGGATGACGCTGCTAAACCCGCAATGGAGGAGGAGATGGGGATGGAGGTGATAGAGAGTCCTCCGGAGGGTAAAAGATAGTCTTTGGCGTTGGCGTAGAAGGAGAAAACTCGGACGGAGATGCGTTAGGCCCAAAAAATGGAACCGAATCAAAGAACGTGACATCAGCGTATATGAAATACTGACGGAGAGTAGGGAATAACAGTTGTATCCTTTCTGAGATCGTGGGTACCCAAAGAAGATATATTTATGAGATCGGTGAGAGAGTTTGTCAATGCCAGGATCAAGAGCATGAGCAAAACATATAGAACCAAAGACCCTAGGTGGTAAAGGATGAAGAGAACGATAAGGATAAAGTACATGATGAGGTATTTTATCTTGTAGAGTAGAGGAAGACATGCGATTGATGAGATAACACACAGTAAGTACGACGTCACCCCAAAATCGATGAGGAATATGAGAGTGGAAAAGAAGAGTCCGGATGGTCTCGAGAATATGACGATTCTTACGTTCTGTAACTCCATTCTGTTGGGGGGTATGAGGATAAGATGTCCTATGCAACACACTATGAGACGCCAAGAAAGCCCGAAACGGAGTAGATAGATACTCATGCGTATTATCACTCTGCAAGGTTCGAAGAGAAATACCAAATTAAGTTTTGATTTCATGAAAAAAAGATTAAAAAATAGAAAACAATTCTCAATGATCTTTTATCAGATATAACCAAGTACAACGGAAAAAATCGTCTATAAAAGTAACAAAATATCGAGACCCTAATGTAGAAGAAATACGACTCGGATCCCAGATATCAAAATGAATCAAAGCGAAAGGGGACGTAGCCCGACTCATAGTGCGAGGAGAAAAAAAAACTACGAACATGCTTTCCTAATTGACATGACTTACAAGCCAAAGACTCTAAGTGAAAAAGGCTAGGATATAATTATTTCAACTTATCAAGACCTGGATGTCCTAACTGAGCATGAATAAGAAAAGGAGATGCCGCCGCCGAACTAACAAGAGAGGGCTGGTGAAGTTGATATAGGCCATGAGACTCTCAGCCGAAGTCAATCATCCTTCCTGTATTCCGGTCCTGTAAGGACACAAAAGTTTTAGTAAAAGAGATGACATAATCAAGAGACGAGTAAGTTGACTTATTGACAACGAATTAAAGGGAGCTCCGGAAACATAAAGAACATTATAAATAGGGAGAGATGGAGAAGGATGAAAAATACCAACACCGTGGGACTGAGTTTGAGAACCATTTGCCATGGTGACAAAGGGTAAATAACCGGAAGTAGTGAGATAAGAAAAAAGAGATTTATTACCAGTGATATGATCGGTGGCCCTAGAATCAAGTACCCAGGGATCCAAAGGTCGAGATATGCCAACAAAGGAATTATCAGCATGTGCAACGACAGTAGTGGAATCAGAAACCTGTCGATCCTCATACCATTTCAGAAAGTTGTCATAGGAAGGCAGTGGGGTCGGATCTGGCGACAACTATGAAGTGGAAGCTGAAGAAGCGACAGAACTCTGGACGATCTGAGTAGCACGAAGGGGTCGACCATGTAGACTCCAACATTTATCAATCATGTGTCCTGGTCGCTGGCAGTGATCACACCAAGGATGTCCTTTGCCACCCTTACGGGGTGGAGGTCTGGTGTTGCTTCGAGAGACCAAAGATGATAAGTCAACAGGAACGGAAGGAGGTAACGTCAAGACTTTGGCAGGGACACGAAGGAGAGTCACCCAGGTATTGTCCATGGTAACTTTTGTGGGGCTGCTCAAAATCTGATCTCGAACATGAGAATAATATGTGGCCAGACCATATAAAGCCAGAGATAGAAAAAATTTCTTTTGATTTTCAAGATCTGCAACATGAGTGGTCGTAGGTGGAAGTAGTTCATTGAAGTCACAAAGAAGGCTAGAGACCGAACCCAAATAAATTGACATAGAATCCTTAATCTGATGGGCACTGAGGATGTTCAGGAGATCTTCACAAACTTGATAGAGTCGCCGAGAGGTGTTTGTAAAGAGTTGTTGAGCTTGTGTCTAAACAGCTTTGCGGGTTTTGTGAGTGTAGAAGTTATCCTTAAGAGATGGATAGATTGTGGCTTGGATAATACAACACAACTAAGCGTCAACTTTTTTCCATAGAGGACGATTGGCACTTGGGCATCCTCTTCGGTTTGGGTGAGATGTGTCTCATAACCTTGTCCAACAAGCTAAAGCTCAACTGTGAGAGGCCCAAGAGCAGTAGTTCTTACCATCCAACTGCTCAGAAGAGAGCGGTGCAGTGATGTGGTTGGTAAAGATTGAGATATCCTGTTTTGGAGTGCTAGAGATAGTCATCGATCAGTTTTGGGTTGTTGAGAGGTTCTCGGCGTCAGGAATAGGCGCCGGAATACGCACGCGACGGAGGAGCCTTCAACGTTTGACGGAGGAAAGCAATTGCGGAGAACAACACACGGCGTGCGATGGCGTGCAGGAAGAAGCCTTCCGCGCACCTGAAGATGGAGGTCGCGAGCTGAGGAAGAAAAGGAAGGACTGCCTTGCGCAAGCAGGTCGTGTGGAGCGACGCGATCGAGTGGAGAGCGACGCATTGCCGAAGCTCGCGACACTTGCAAGAGAAGAACAACAGCTTCGACTTCTCTGGAGAATAGTAGCTTTGACTTCTCTGGAGAATAGCAGCGTCACATGCAAGAGAAGAACAACAGCGTCGCGTAGAGAGAGGGGAAACATGAAACGGATCAGCCAAGATTTAGGACAAAAGAGAATTTTATGGTAAAGGAAAAACTTAGACCTTGCGCTCTGATACCATGTTAAAGAATTCCTTTTATCAAATATTACTAGATATAAGCCTTATTTATATACAGAGTTAGGACTTATTCTAAGAAATAATTAAAACTCTATTCTAGGAAATAAATCAGGATTCTATTCTAAGGACTAATTTGTATTTTAGGTAAAATATAAATTAGGATACATCAAATTATCCCTAGTTATATTTACAATATTCTAACAACAAGGATTCGAAGGGTATAAAAGGAGGAGTGGTGGGAGACTTCTAAGGTTTGTGAAATAGAGTTAGTTAAATTCTATTAAAAGCCTTATATTTATGTACTTTTCCTTTTTAGAATTCCTTTGTAATCTTGAGCTTGATCTTGTAAGATGTTTCTCCACTTCTAGTAGTTGACCAAGAAAGAGAAAGTGGTGTTTTTTAGAAGTGATCCACTATCATAGTTGTGGAATAGGGGCTAGGCGTTGCTGAGTCACGTCAAACAAATATATTGGCTGTTTGGTAAGTGCAATTGGTTTTTTGTTTTCATTTCCACTACTAATGGTTTGTTTGTAACCTTGCTATCAAGAGCAAGGGCATATTAGAATCACACTTATAGGTTAACGATTGGTAAGATTGATTGTTATTCACCCTTTCTCCCTCTAGCTTGGTCATATGATCCTATCAATGGGAACCTTGTTCTCCTCTATAATGAATTTAGGAAAGTTTAGGTCAGTGGGAGCCTATATAGGTCCGGTGTATGATATTGCATTTAGTGCATGTGCATGGGTGTTTTATTATTGTTTTGGTTTTCTTAACGTAAACGAATTGCTAAACATTAGAGAAGGAGTATTATTAGTGTAATCGTGCCCTAAGTGGTCTAGTGCGATCTTGGATTTTGTTGTTTGGGGAAAAGGTTCAAGTTAGATTTTTCCTTTGTATTATATATGTGTTTGAATATGTTGGGACTTGTAGGAACACACACATAGAGCTTAAAAAGTTCATGGCTTGGTATAGCTAAGGTGCTGGGCATGCTTAGTGACTTGGAAGTCTAAAGAGATCAGAGAAGGATGAGATGGGACATCTGAGGGACTATAGGACGAGGAGCATTGAGGTGGTGATAGAGCATCTCTTAACAATGACTTGGTAGGTTGGCAATTCATTGGCTCGTGGTCCGTGAATGATTGATGAAGGTTGCATGTGGCAAACCAATGGAAGCCCTATGTGACAAAAAACTACTGCAAGTCATTGCAGAAAATGCCATTGTAGAAAACATTACAATGGAAAAATATTTGCGTAAGTTTGTGACAATCGACATTGTTCCTAATCCATTGCAATTAAACAATCATTCATGACAATTCTCGTGTTGGAAAACACCAATCATGAATAACCAATCTGACACTAACTATTGTGAGTGTTGTGTAAGGAATTGAATTGCCATCAACAGTGTTAACTTGTCATAATAAAGTTTCACATTTTTATCCATCACAGAAAGGTTTTACATTAAAACATTTTTTAAATAGAACATCCTTTGCACGCAAGATAATGTTAAGGATACACAAATCTTGTATACAAATTACACATTTATAACATTCCAAACATCAAAATGTCATAGTTTCATGATAAACAAACAGCACAAATATAAACCAGATAAGAAAATGTTGCTATTGGTTTTAAGATTGCTCGCTTTTTACAATTTCATTCTAATCCATATGTTTGGAAATACTAGTGCCAAGGATACCGAGACTATAAGAGTGTATCCTATGAGAAAGTCAATATGAAAAGATAGACTCTTGAATATCTCTCAATAGGATAAATCCTCTATTTTAAAAGTTGTATTGGCATTTAAAAAGGCTGTCAAACAATGACGAGTCAAATAAATAAACATTGAAACCATTTTTCACACCATTAAGAGATGGTGGTGTGAATATAAATGCATTTGGAGAGGAATGAATGGATGTAAATGCATTTGGTGAAGGATTATAGGATTTCTTGGGCTAATAATGCATAATCAATATGATCTTCTAATCTACTAGACACATCAATATCAACTTTATAGTTATCATTAACGTGTTCTTTTTAGTACGGTAGATGTGTCTCTTATGCACACGATAGATATCTTTGTCTAAAAGATAGAAGTATAAAAATGAAATGAAAACTAAGTCTTTGAGCTTTGAACCCAAAAGTGACTATAAAATAAGCATGTTTGTAAATATTGTGATAGAATTATCACAAATTAGAAGCTTGCTTTCCTAATTTTTTTTTCTTTTATTCAATTTTGGTTTTTGTGCTCTTAGGGTAATGTGGCAATTGTGAATTTAATGTTGAATGTTCCCTAGAGGTGGTGAATTGTCTAGAGCTCTTTTGAAGGCTCACTTCAAGATTGTTCATCAAAGGACATGAGTTTTGTGTTGTAGAATTTTAGTGGTTATATGATTAATGCCATTTTGAATGTTCTAAAAGTAGGTAGGCCATTAAGATGCTCTATGGGGTAAGATTAGGGCATAATGAATAGCGCTTTAATCTCTAGAGAGAAATTGAGGTAGGAGTTATGTGTTGTAGTGATATGATTTTCTTCATCACTATCTCTCTATTTTTCTCTTGAACTATAGAATGAGGAGTCTTGAGGTTTTTTTTTTTTAAATCACATCCTTCGGACTCATTTTCATGAGATAGCTGGCATGATGAAGGTGGGGCTTTTGCTCTTTTTATACGGTATAGGATTAACATTACTCTCGAACCTTTTATTTCCTATTTATGTTTGATAAGAAAGCAGATTTATAAGTTTTCTTTGTTATTTACAACTTTAGTTTACAGAGCACTATGTCTAATGTTCTTCCTATTGTATTTTACGGTGTATATATTTTCACTTTCTTGGTGTGAGATCATATAATTCCTATCTATCTCAGTTGACATGGGGAATGTTCACGGGGAGAACATCGCACTACTATATAAGTTTGCTAGCTTATTTGTTGAAAATCAAACCAAGGTTTTAAATTTTGAGTTGGTATTGGATTTAAGTTTTAGTTTAGGACCAGAATGATATGCTCTATCATGTGGCGCTGACCGACTTTGGTTATTTTTTAAATGTAAAACATATTATAAGATTAAGTATTATATCATATTATATTATAAAATTAAGAATAATTTGGTTCAATTTTTAATCAAAATAATTTGGTTGCATCTGAACATGTTTAAGATGATATGAATATGTCCTTGGACGATTAATAAATCCTCTAGTTAGGCGACGTGAAACTATAATAAATACACATATCAACGAGGAAGAGGAAGACCAAAAAATATTTGATTAGCAATAATAAAATAAGATAAAATTTATTTAAGTATAGATGGTGATATAGTAGGGGATAGAGCCTAATGGCGTAGAAGGATCTATATAACCGTCCCACCTAGTGGAATAAGGCTTGGTTGTGATTGTATTTAATCAAAATAATGGTATGTTTTATAAAATTAGGAATTATATTATATTTATTTATTTTTGTATCTCTTGATTTAATTTTGTCCGTATATCTTGAAAAAAAAATCTTAGTTGGAAAAGGTAAAGAAAAGATTTTGTAAATTAGGGGGGACAAAGAGGAATATTAGAAGGTAAATAAATAAAAAATCAATGAATGAAAGAGGAAAGTAACCAATAAGCAGGAAAAGAAGAAAAAAGAAACAAAGGGAAAAGAGGAAAAGAATTAGTAGAAATGGCTACCGCGAGGCCGCCACGAGCTCGTGGAGGCCTCAAGGCCTTCTATGTTACTGAATTTTTTGGTGAGAAGAATCGCCTGTTGCCCAATCCTAATCGGCTCGTCGTTATCATCCGTGACGGGTAAACTTTCTACTTTCTTCTCATTCTCCTCTCTTTGGTTTTTGTTGGCTTTATGTTGAATTCGGTGTTGTGCCTTTCGGCAAACAAAGTGCAAATTTCGCTTGTGTTGACCGGCACAACACGAAACCTTAAACCTTGAACCAAACATTCTTTATGATTGCTAAGGATGTTTGATCTACCTGCACAACTAAAGTTTTTTTAGTTGTATATAGTTGATTGCCTTTGTGGAAACTACGTTCATAAACTTCTATCAATAATAATCTTATATCTTGTCTCCTTTGCAAATGTATAAAAAAACCAGTGTACTTTTTTCATGTTCCATCTAGTATGTGTTAAGTTGGGAATTTGACTATGTTAACTTTCATATTTATTTTTTTTAGTTTCATCTTTATCTTTGTTTAATGGTTCAGCAAAAGAGTATCTTCATTTTTATCCTTTTCTATTAATTTAAAATTATCTTAGTGTTTGATTGATGTCTAAACATGTTTGTGCAACATCCTTAACTTTTATCAACAAACTTTATTAGATTATCTAAGTTTGCTTAAATTATCCTATCTAGGTTCATCTTGCATTTTGATTGTAGTATCTTTGCAAGTAGCATGGATACCTTTCATATCTCTTACAATAGTTGTGGTGGCGTTTTCTCTCATCTAACCTGCTATCACCTGTGGATAAACAAGGAGGGTTGCCAGTTACGACCTACAACACATCAAATTTCTACAGGTTGTAATGGAAGATCTCCACTCCCTTAGATGCAAGTATACCTGGACTAGTGGGCATATATGCTGTAACTGGGACTGTGCCTTAGTGAACAAACTATAGCTAGAATAGGCAAGCAAAAGTATGGGTGTCTTGCAACCACCAGCACACCTCTCGGATCACATTGCTTGTGTTGTATCAATCCTAGAGGGCATTATCTGAAGGAGGAAGCCTGTCAAGTTCTACAACATGTGGACCACGCATGAGGATTTCACTCGGTTGGTGGTCGGAGGCTGGGAGCAAGTGGGTGAGCAAATACCAAATGACACAATACAATGCAGACTCAAGGCCAAATTAAATTAGTTGAAGGAGGACTTGAAACAACACAATAAACAACATTTCTAACACATAAGTGAGAGCTGCTTGGGCGTAGCAACAACCGACATAACTCCAAGAGGCATGGTTAGGAGGACAATAGGAGAAGAATATAACATGTGACAGAAGGTAGCCAGGAAGCTAGCTGAGACTGAGTCCCTTTTTACCTGTAGGGCGCAAAACATAAATATTTAAGAGGGTTAACAAAAATATCATTTTTTTCACTCCCTTGTAAAGAGAAACAACAAAAAGAAGGAAATTGTAGCGGTTGAGAAGAGAAATGGAGACATCACTATAGATTTTTATGTGGTCGTGGGGGAATTCAGAGAGTACTTCCAGCAATAACTAGGATTGCAATTGGAGAGGGAACCTATTCAAACAGATTGCTCACAATATGAGAACTCCCCAACAATCGAGTAGCAGACTAATCTTATTCGGATTCCGATGGAGCAAGAAGTTAAGAAATCTCTATTTGATATTGGTGATCAAAAAGCCTCGAGCCCAGATGAATACAACAACAACAACAATAACAACCAAGTCTCATCCCACTAGGTGGGGTCGGTTATATGGATCCTTTTACGCCATTGGGCTCTGTCCCCTATTATATCATCATTTATATTTAAATAAAATTTATCTTGTTTTATTGTTGCCAACCAAGATAAATATGACTGAAAATTCTTCAACTAGTCTTGGGATATAATCAAAGATAATTTTATTGTTCCCACGCCGTAGTTCTTCAGAAACGAGAAGCTGCTCCAATAATTGAATCACACCTTATCTCGCTCGTGCCAAAGTCCAGTCATGCCCAGAGTTACTAATTATCGACCAATCTCATGTTGCACGGTCTTATTCAAGACCATCTCTAAAGACAAAAGCATCCTGGATAATGTTCATCTTGCTCAAGAATTATTGAGGAAATACAATATGAAGGAGGCGGATGTCCCCGAGGTGCATTATGAAGATAGACCTCCAAAAAAAAACTTTCAAGACTCTGGGATTTCCTTTAAGATGTTTTTTTGAGGACTGCAATTCCTAGAAATCTTCGTCTCATGGATCAGGGAATGCATTGTCACAACAACCTTTTCCTTAGCGATAAACGGAGGTATATACAACCACTTTAGGGGTGTCCGAGGACTCCGGCAAGGTGAACCTGCCTTGTTGTGTGGAATGCTACTGGATGTCCATCTTGCCACTGCCTTGTTGTGTCGTTGATCATATCTACAGTTGTGCAGGGAGTTTATGTAGACAACTAAGTATCCTCCAATTTCTTGGACGGAGCTATGCAAACCTAAGGAGGAGGGAGAGCTTGGAACCTTGCACTATTAGCCCAAGTAATGTGGCAGATCTATGAAAAACAGGGCATATTATGGATTCGTTGGGTTTATCATACATACTGCATGCATTCGGACATATGGATATAGCAAGCTAAACTCAGGCTCCATGCTGATAATGACACTCTTGAAAATCAGAGACAACATCTTAGTTTCTGCTGGTTCGTCGGAAGCTGCAGGCTGAAAAAATGGTTTGGACGGGCAAAGGGTGTAGTTCAAAAATCCTATGATTACTTTAGAGGAGTGGGTGCCCGAAAGCCATGGCAAGCACGGTGTGGAAAAATTATTTGCAGTCGAGCCACGTGTTTCCACTATAGATGTTAGCGCATGGGAAACTACCAACTCAAGATTGACTGGACTAGCTGAAGATTCAGGCTAGGCCATGTACCTTCTGCAGGCTAGTGGAGGAGAGACCTAGGAACACATTTTTTAGATGCCAGCCGATCAATGAACTATGGAGGAAGGTCAGATGGTGGCTTCAAATGGAATAGGAGATGTTCATGTATCGGTGGATGCTCAGAGTTTTCAAACGATTCCATGTCACTATCAACTTAGTGAAGGCTCGACATTTGGCTATGCCCTCCATGATTCATCTCATAGGAGAGCCTGAAACCAAAGTATGTTTGAATGTGTCAGATTTGATGTGAAGTTGGTGTTCTGGAAGATACAAGTGCATGTATATCGGTCTTTGGATGTTTACTCAGATTTACACTTTTGTTGGACATTATGAGATTTCCTTAGATGACAAGTCCACCTCAAGATAGAACTCTATGTGGGCTCGAGCGCTAGATTGCTCGGGTTGGCTCCACTGTAGAGGTTGAATGCTGGATGGCACACGGGGTACTCGCTTCAAGTAAGGTTTGGACACTGGATGGCTAGAAGTGCTCGGATAGCAAAAGGTTAGAGATACTCGAATGTTGGAGGGGATACCTACTAAGCTTGAGAACCACACAGAAGGCTTGGCAGCACTAGGAAGCCGCTCGGGGTATCTACTGAGCCCAAAATGGGCAATAGTGGGTACTTGGGAGGTGGGCCTGACCACACTTAAGGTGACTAGGAGTACTCGGATGCTGGAAGGCACTCAAGATACCAGCTGCGACCCAATCGGCAAGTGGTGGGTACTTGAAAGGTGGGCTCGAACACACTTGAGGTGCTTGAGGGTTCTTGGATGCTGGAGGGTACTTGGGCAGAGGGCCTGTGAACACCTTAATTAAACTTAACATGCTTAAAATATTAACCTCTCATCCGCCCATCGATAATACACAATCATCAGTCGATTAGTCAAACCACAAACACCTTTACACTGAAGATGTGATTTTCTCAACCATCATTTGTATTGGATCCTATATCAATCGATTGGTTCCTAATATTAGTTGACTAGTTCCTCTGAATTTGACCACATCTAAGGTCGAGTCCATGTAAGTTTGTAGTTTATAATCATCCCCCATACATAGATCATTCATATCTCTCATGGAGTTCTCTACAGGCTTGGTCTTCTACCATCAAACTATATTCCTCGAATGATTCAATCTCTCGGCTCCCCCTCAAGCCATCCTTGGCGCCTTTGCTTACATAATTCACCTCCTTAGCATGCCATGTTCTGATGCTTCTCGTCCTGCGATCTATCAGATGCATCATCCTTCTCTAATCTCATAAACCTTGAGCCATATCGAGCCATCACTGACCTCGCCATGCCAAGTCAATTCGTATACATGGTACGTCCTGTGCAACTTAATACACAAATCTAACTTACGCCTTTTACTTAACCCATCAAAATCCTTAGCTGTCTAAACACAGAGGGGATGAAAGTGCTAACAAGGCATGAGAATTGTGAGAGATTGTGAGACGAACTGTAATCTTGAACTTCCACTTTTAGGCTGTAAGAGTTAGGCTATCTAGTACTATCAATGAAACTTTCAACCGAGGGGTAATAGGTCTTGGGTTGTATTTTGTGGCAGTTTTATCCCATCACTTTGTGTAGGCTTATAGAGGGGTGTATGTCGATAGAAGAGGAATCACTAAGTAGATTGAATTGACTAAATGGTGAGCCTAGACGACTGGGGGTGTAATTTTGAACATAAGGGTTTAGTGAACAAAATATTTTTATTCGAGCGGTAGCTGACTAGATTATATGCTCATTTACTACTCAACGGCTATATTTTCCTGAGCAGTTAACTGAAGATTCTTTTAGTTAACTGAAGGCGGATAAATAGAGCCTTTGAAGGACCTCTTATTATAAGCCTTGGAGGATTTTAAAAAAAAAAAGGTACACATAAATACTTAATATTTTGTTGTGATCAAGTGCTCAAGATCGACAACACTCCAAGGGCTTAAGATTCAAGTTGAAGGCTTTATTCCTTCTTAATCTCCTCTACTTAAGTTACTCAATTCATTTATATTTAAGAGGGGAGTACCTTGTAATGATCCCAATGAATGGAGAGAGCAAGAGGCTTGCTCCATTACCTTGTGTAAAGGAGTGATTGTAGTAGATGGATCGAAGTGACTCACTTGACAAGTTACAAGCCATGTAGTAGGAGAGAAGTCTCAGAACCACATAAACCAATAGTGTTGGCATTCTTTCATTATTTCTATTATTTTCCCTATAAACAATACTCGACGCGATCAAGTGACTCACATATGAACATCTCACTCAATTTAATGCACGTATTTGGCTTTTCCTTTGGAAGATGTTTATTTTTTGTCATGTCTTTTTACCCTTCCTCTGACTCACATATGAGCACCTCACCCAATTTAACGCATGTTTATTGTGGTCTGTAGTGGATGCGTCCATGAGCTCACTAGTAGAGATATCTAAAATGAATCTCATGAGGGTAGCATTGTGACTAAGCAGTTAAGAATTTTCAAAAAAAAAAAAAAACAAGAGTAGTTTGTTGTAGTAGGGCATGGTTGTGTCAGCATGCTAGATGTTGCAAATTTTGTGGTTAGAGCAGTCAATGCAAGAGGTAGTAGGTTTTCTCCTGTTGGCAAATATTTTCAGATTTGAATCAATTTTAGAGGCATAGGTACGTAATAGGTCATAAGGGATAAATACATGCTAGGGTGGAAGGTAAATTGGGGTAGCTCACAGGAGGCAGAAGTCTCCGCTATTGATAGTGACAAGATCATGAGAAATAAGAGATATAGATGGTGGAATAGGAATTTGAATCATCAGGAGGATGCACAAGGGTTTGCAACTGTATAGAATTGCGTAAATGTTATATCATGCCTTATAGAAGGGTGTGGAAGTTAGAAAGAGGTACGAACTTATGAGCAAGAGGCTTCCAAGTTATATAGTTGGAAGTGTAGGTGTGCCATGCAAAGGAGGAGCTCCTAGCACTGAAATCATTAGAAGGAAGCAAGAGCTAACTCTTGTACAAGAGGTAGAACAGGAAACAAATATGTCATAATGGAATGGATGTCAGGAAGGGTGGTGTTGGATGTCGATGGAGTTATGAGTAGTAGTTGAAGGGGAAGTACAAATGACTCGAATCAGAAAAATGACTTTGATAGCAGTTAATGTCAAGGTTTAAAATCTCGACCCGTGCCGAGGTTTCAGTCTCAGATCGGAACAATACGGTTTCGGTATTGTATCGTGTCGTACTGATATGGTTTCGGTATTTTTTTATTTATATATAATAATTATTAGATAAATATATTTATTGTGTATAATTTAAAATAACTTATATATTGATTTTATATAAGTTTTCCATTATTGAACAATTGTTAGAAAAAATAATTAAATATAGTTTTCTGTAAATAAAAGTTATCTATTAATAATTTAAATTAAAATTGAGACATCATAATTATTACGTTAATACTACCAAAAGGAGCGACGTGAATTAGATGAACTGCTTAAGTAGATTTAAATCAACTCTATAGTTCTCCAATGTCTAGACTCTAAATTAAATAATCATAATTATATAAATTAATACAAAGATGCTATTTTATATATAATAATTATATAAATTAACTATTTATTCATTTAATTAATTATTAATTTAAATAATATATTTAAAATAGTAAAAAAATATAAAAATATCAATTAAACATTAAAATAGTTACAAAAAATAAAAAATATATCAGAATATAAATCTGATTTATTAATTTTTTAAAAAAATTAGTTTTTTTAAATTTTTTAATTTTTTAGAATTTTAAATAAAATTTAAAACAAAAAAATTCAGAATATTAATTAATAAAATTTATTAATTTTTTTAAAATTTTAAATGTTTTTATATATTTAATTGGGATAATTTAATTAGGGTTTATGAATGTTTCTTTAAAATATCACAAGAATTGTTAATTTAATTAAATAAAACTGAGAATTGTTTAAATTAATTAAACAAAAAAATAAAATCTCGTGATCGCGACCACGATCGCCACCATGACGATGCAGTCACCGGAGACGTCTCGCGGCGCCTGCAGAAGCTTTCGGCAACACCTTCGACGCTGCCGGCAAGGTAGTTAAAATCGGGATTTTAACTTGAATCGGAAGGGGTACTTAAAATCGTAATTAAAATCGTAAATCGTATCGTAAGATTTTATAAAATTCCTATATATATGCATATAAAATTATAAAGTCATATATATGGATGTCAAATAACATAAATAATAAAAAAAACTTTTAAATCGCTAAACAAACTTAGATAAACTTGCATTCATAATCAATATTACATTAAAAATGTCATCCATAAGCCGCGAGCAGGGACGTTGCGACGCCGCGAGCAGGGAAGATGCGAGCAAGTGGAAAAACGAGAAGAGGAAGATGAGAAGGCACGACGGGATTAGCCGATTAGGGCACGCACGTGGCTTTGAAAGCGGGTTTTTTCAGATTGAACCGTTTTTTTTAAAAGAATCGGGTTCAATGGAAAAAAGATATTTTTTTTAAAATCGTATTTAAATCGTAAAATCACAATTTAAGGGTTAAAATCGCGATTTCAAAGGGATTTTAACAAATTACGATTTTAACTCCGATTTAAATCGTTCGGAGGTCAAAAATCATAAAATCGTAGGATTTTAAGATTAAAATCGGGATTTTAACTACCATGGCTGCCGGAAGCGTCCATCGTTGCCTCCAGCACTGCTGGAAGAGTCACGTGACACTTCCAGCGGCATCGAACGTGTCTTGCTACGCTTCTTGCACTGTCGGAAGTGTCCTATGATGCTTCGGGTGGTGCTGGAGGCGTTGTCGGAGCCGGTATCACTCGCACAGGAATGGTAAAAACTATCCGTGCTAGGCAGCACGAAACCGTATTGCAAACCTTGCTTAATGCGAATAAAAAAATCTACAGTGAGGAAAACCAAAACTTATGAAGAGAACTAAAAAAATATGTTAATTGAAAATAAAAAAAAGGTTTGGGGTTTATAAAAGTCCCGACAATGACAAATTCTCTTTAAAACATAGTAAAAAATAGCCTATCACCAAATAACAATTAAAACTTGAAAATGAATATCTTATTCTCTTAATGACTAATCCGGAAAATATTGACTAAACTATCTAGTTTGCTATTACTCAACCAAATTAAAAGCCTATGACTCTTAAAACCCATCGAGTTTTCTAAACTAGAAATCCCTAATTTGAGTTTGCATTAACATGTTTCTGTTGGTTTGTGCTGTTCCATTTTCTCATTTGCTGTTGGTTTAACAGTTTAAAAATGATTTTCTCATTTTTCTTTTTCTTAAATAAACAAGTATATTGAAGGGTAGTTATGGCGCAACGGTAAAGTTGCTTTCATGTGACTTTATGCTGATGGGTTAATCGCGGAAACAACCTCTTGTTCAGCAGGATAATACTGCATACAATAGACCCAATGTAATCTAATCCTTCCTTGAGACCCCACATTTGAGGGGACTTCATGCGCCAGACTATCCTTTTTAAATAAACAAGTATATTTTTTGTGTAACACCACTGAAGTTAATATTCTCATTAACCTTAATTTGTGGATCAAGATTTCAAGTTGTTGATGATCACCTAATTGTCTCATGTTCATCGGTATAGATGTTTTAGTGGATTTCTTTTACTCGTCTTCTCATCTAGTATTCTGACAAACTGGTTGAATATGCTAAATATTGTTTATATAACTGCATAGAGGTATAAAAATTTTGAACTATTGTTAACCATATCATATATTTTTTATGCATTTGTAGACATCATTTGTTAGGTGCCATTATATGCGTTTCCTATACCATTTTAAAAGGAAATGTTAGAGAGAAATTATCAGCATCACTGATGATACATGTGCTAAAACAAGTTTGCCTAATTCATAAATCATATTAGTTCCATTAGTTCATATACCTGTGGTTTTGTACAACAAAAATAACCAAGTCTTATCCCACTAAATGAGGTAGGCTATATGGATTCTTTAACACTATTAGACTCTGCCCCTATTATATCATTATCTATATTTAAATAAATTTTATCTTATTTAATTATCAGTAACCAAATCTTTTTTGACCTTCCTCTTTCTCGTTTGATGTGTGTATTTGTCATAGTTTCATATCGTGTAATTGAGACATTTATTGACCTTCTGAGTACATGTTCATATCTCTCAAATTTTTTCTCAATAGATGCAACACCGACTTTCTCTCTAATGCTCTCATTCCTTATTTTGTTTATCCTCGTATGTTCACACATCCACCTTAACATTCTCATCTCTGCAACTTTCATCTTCTGCTCATGTGCCTGAGTCATAGTCCAACATTCAGTATCATATAACATAGCAGATCTAACTGTTGTTTTATAGAACTTTCCTTTAAGTTTTAGATGCATTTTACTATCACATAAAATACCCGACGCTAGCCTCTATTTCAACTCTTGCTTGTATTCTATGTAAGATATCTCTCTCAATTCCTCCATCATTTTGCAAAAATAATTTTAAATACTTAAAGCTCTCAGTTCCAGACAATTCGTCATCTTCTATTTAACAATTGTCTCATTACGTCTAATATTGCCAAACTTAAATTTCATATATTCTATTTTTACTCTACTAAGCCTAAAACCTTTCACTTCTAGTATTTCCCGCCAAGATTCTAGTTTAGCATTTACTCCTTCACTTGTCTCGTCTATCAAAACAATATCATTTGCAAACAACATGCATTGTGGTACTGTATCTTGAATACGTCTAGTGATTGCCCCAGAGTGTAGCACAGATGGTGTGTGCATGACATTTCTGGCGTAATGGCCTGGGGTCGATCCCCATGAGGTGATGACCTATATTTTCGGCCCCACCATGCATCTGTTATCTGTGTACCTGCATGAACCTCCCTCCATATCCCTGGGGCCGGTTCTATGGGGTCGTTAAGGTAGCGGATCTACCTTTTTTTGAATGTGTCCAGTGAGTTTGTCCATGATTAGTGTAAAAGATAGGGAGTAGGTGACAAATTGGTCTCGAAACTTTTCTTCTCCTTAGAGAAGGTCTTTCATTATATAAGTAAGACTGCCAACTATACAATTACAACGAAAATAAATACATAGAGTAATTCTAGGAACCTAAATATGGTAACCTAAATCAAAGTATATACAACCTTTATTAAGGAATCAATCACAAGTAATTGACCCTAAATATGGTAACCTAAATCTCGTATTTATAAAAGTATATACAATCTTTATTAGGGAATTAATTACAAAGATAATTAAGCTGCTGTAATTTACTCCCTTCAAATTGATGCGGGTGATCTACAAGCATGAATTTGTTAAGAAATTTATGTCTTGGTCGTGTAAGAGCCTTAGTAAAAATATTAGCCATCTGAAGATTGGTAGAAACATAAGGAAGAGAAATGATCCAAGCTTCATAAGCCTCACGGATGAAGTGACAATCAACCTCGATATGTTTAGTACGTTCATGGAAGACGGGATTGATAGAAATGTGAATGATACTAGTATTATCTGCATCAAGAGGAGTAGGACTGTATAATGGAAAACCATGCTCAGCTAGTAGACCACGAAGCTAGTGGATTTCTACACAAGCTTGGGACATAGCTCAATATTCAGACTCAGTCAAAGACTTAGAAACACGGTCTTGTTTCTTACTTTTCCAGGAAATAAGAGCTGGTCCAAGAAACATACACCATCCTGTTATAGAATGCCTTGTGTCACTACACCCTGCATAATCAGCATTACTATATGCCACAAGATCAAATGAAGTAGAAGCAGGATAAAAAAGTCCATGAGAAACTGTGCCATGGACATAACGAATGATTCTACGAACCGCAGCCATGTGTAGATGCCTAGGAGAAGTCTGGAACTACTAACTTGTTGTACTGCATACGAGATATCAAGTCTAGAAATAGTAAGATAGATTAGGCTGCCAACAGGATGCCAATAGGATGCAGGATCTGATAATAAGTCACCGCCTTCTTTCTATAGCTTGAGATTAAGCTCCATCCAAGTATCAACAAGAATGGAATCTTGGAGACCAGCAGCTGCCACCAAGTCCTGAGCATATTTGTGTTGTGACAGAAAAATACTATGGGAACCAACATTAATCTCTATACCAAGAAAATATGTGAGAGAACCAAAATCTTTCATGTGGGAAGAGTCTTGTAAATGCTGTTTTAGTTAAGAGATAAGAACTAAATCAGTACCTGTGATTATGATATCATCAACATATACTAAAAGAATGACAATACCCTGCTCGGTTTTGTGAAGGAATTAAGTTGATCAAATTTGCTTTTTAGAAAAGCAAACTTGAATAAGGTAGAAGTGTCTTTCTCATACCATGCATGGGGCACCTATTTTAGACGATGCAATGAGTGACGCAATTTGCACATAATAGAAGTAGAGTTAGAAATTAAACTTGCCGGAGGACGCATATAAACATTTTCCTTGAGATTTCCGTGAAAAAATGCATTCTTCATATCCATTTGATGCAAACTCCTTTTTTGTGAAGCTGCAATAGCCAAAATAGTGCATATGGTAGTCATTTTGGCCACCGGAGCAAAAGTCTCCTCATAATTAACTCCATATTCTTGATTATTTATTGGCAAGAGCAACTAAGCAGGCTTTGTACCTGTCTAAACTCCCATTAGATTTGACCTTAATAGAATAAACTCATTTACAGGCAAGTGGAGTTACACCGATAGGACAATCAACCACTTCACAAGTGTTATTAGCTTCAAGAGCATATAATTCTTCTTGCATGGCCTGTTGCCAACATTCATCTTTGACTACCCGTGAATATCTAGTAGGAATAGTGTAGCTGAGAGGGCAGATGTAGGATTACCCGTGTTATGAGATGGAAATCCATATCGATCAGGAGGACCACTAATTCTTGTGGAATGCCGCAAGGGACCGGCTGGCAAGGCAGGTGTGGAAGGGGTCAACATGGAAGATCTCCGATGGTAAACAAAACCTGGTTTAAACCTTGCAACTTGAGTATTAGGAGCACCAGAAGTGTCATAAAAAAAAGGCTAGAGCTAAAAAGAAGATTGTGGAGATGAAGATAGAGGAAAATAACCATTGATTTTCAAAAAATAAAACATTCCTTGAAACATGAACCCGATTGGAAATGGAATCATAGTGCAAAAAAACCTTTCTGTGTGACATTTTGCCCTAAGAAAGCTTTGTGTAAGTATGATGACGGCGATACAACTTAAAATATGGAGGCACAAAATCTAAAACTTTATAAGGAAGTCTATTGATGAGAAAAATGGTTGTAGTGAGCGCTTCTACTCAATGGAAGAAGATACAAAGACATCCTTAATGGAAGAAGATACATCACCCACTGCTACAATAGGTAGATCACTACCATTTGCTATTTGAATAGATGAAGAACCATAATATTCTCTGATATTGCTTAATCTATGAGAAGAATTAGTCATATGATTAGAGGCACCTGAGTCTACAATCCATGAAGTAGATACAGAATCAGTACCTTGAAGTCCAAGTGCTGAAATGCTTGCACAATCATTTCCTGCATTGACTCTCGAGTTAAAGGAGGTGCTGTAGGCTGTAGGGCAACAACAGTTGTTGTAGCAGCAGAGATACTAGGTTGCAAAGCACTAGTAGTAACAACATGATAGGCTTGTTGGAGCAAGGAGGATGAGTAGGATATTCTTTAATGATATGCCCAGATTGCTTGCAATAGTTACAAAATTTCTCAGGTAGTGAGGTGCAATATGGCCATTTTTTTTACAGCTATAGCACTGTGTGGTGCTCATGTCTCGTCCTTTCCCTTTTCCCATATCATATGCAACATATGTAACTGAAACATTATTAGAAGTAACATAAGTCTGCTCCATGATGTTCTGAGTATTGATTCGTTGTTCTTCATGCAATAGTTCGCCAAAACAGATGTCCAAAGTTGGAACAGGATCTCTATTTAATAGAGAGGCACAAATAGATTCAAATTCACAGTTTCATTAGAAATTGATCTCTTTGACTAGTTTTATGTACTTGTTGTACTACCTCCACACCTTCTGCAGAGACCTTAGCTATAACAAGATCTGAATAATCATTCCACAAAGTTAGAAAGCTAGAATAATATTCTTGAACTGATAGGTACCTTTGAGTATAGTTAGCAATGACTAACTCAAGTTGAAAATGCCTTGCATTGTTATCTTGATTATAGACCTGCTTGAGATAATCCTACATTGCCTTTGCAGATTTATGGGGGCATAAAGAAAGAATTAGATGTGGCTCCGTAGAAACAAGAATCCAGGTCATGATTTGATTATCTTTAACAACCCAAGCTGCCCTATCTGCAGCAGTAACTCCTTTGGTGCTACCATCTATATGACCCCACAACTCCTTACCCTTGAGAAATGTCTTCAACTGAAACTCCTAGGTAGCATAATTTTTCCCGATGAATTTGACATATACATGATCTGACCTCTCTATAATCACTAAGGCTATGACTAAGAAGGCTAAAATTTCTTGGATGTTGACTCTGATACCATGATAAATTGGTCTCGAAACTTCTCCTTAGAGAAGGTCTTTCATTATATAGGTAAGACTGCCAACTATACAATTACAAGGAAAATAAATACATGGAGTAATTCTAGAAACCTAAATATGGTAACCTAAATCAGAATATATACAACCTTTATTAGGAAATTAATTACAGAGATAATTAAGCTATTGTAATTTATTGCCTATTAATGATAGTAAAGACTTAGAGTTGATTCTTAATGTAACCTTATCCTTATTGGGAATGCTTCAGTTAATTTGTCTGAAGTTCACTTTGGTCGTTACATCCTCATACATATCATTAATTAGTTCAATATATGCTACGCTAACACTTTGTTTTTCTAGAGTTCTCCACTATCATAAGCTTTCTAAGTCAATGAATACTATGGTAGATCTTGCTTTTGCTCTCGAGATTGTTTAATTAGTTGTCTGAGAAGATATATAACTTCTATTATCGATCTTCCAGGCATGAACCCAAATTAATTTTCGGTCATCGTGATTTTCTTCCTTAATCTTGTTTCTATTACTCTTTTCCAAAGTTTCATGGTAGGACTCATTAGTTTAATACCCCTATAGTTTACACAATTTTGTAGATCTCCTTTGTTTTAATATAAAGGAACTAAATATGTGCCCTCCATTGATTAGATATTTTTTTGATTTTCAATATTATATTAAATAATTTTGTAAGTCATTCAATACCTTGTTTCCCTAAGTGCTTCTATACCTCTATTGGGATATCATCTGGTCTCATGATTTTTCCATTTTGTATCCTTTCAAAACTTGTTCTACTTTTTGAAGTTTGAATTTTAAGATAAAAATTTAAATTTTTATACTCATTTGACCTACTTAAATTGCCTAAGTTAAGTTGGTTACCTAAACCTTCATTAAAAAGTCGAAGAAAATATATCTTCCATCGCTTTTATTTCTCCATCATTTATTAGTACCCTATTGCATTCACTTTAATATATCTTATTTGGCTAAGATCTTTTGTTTTGCTCTATCTTCCTTTAGCTATTCTATAAATATCTCTTTCCCCTTCTTTTGTATTTAAATTTCAATATAATAGTTCAAAATTTTAATTTTTTTTCTCCATTCACTACTTTCTTAGTCTCTTTCTTAGCTATTGTATAAATTTTTAAGTTTTCCTCATACGTACAAATATATAATTCCTTATAAGTTATGCGTTTATCCTTCACCATCTCCTGTACTTTCTCATTCCACCACCAAGATTCCTTACTTGGTGGTGCATGTCCCTTTGACTCACCGAGTACACTCTTGGCTACTATTTTCAACTTTGATATCATCTTATCGCATGTCGTATTAGAGTCACCGTATATTTCACCTAATGCTTGTACTCTTACGTTCTCGTTAATTATGTTTTGCTTCCCATCCTTTAACTTCCACCACTTAATTTTAGGAATCATGTATATTTTTCTTCTATTGATACTATCATAATTGTGGTTTCAGTGAAGGTCTTAAATAAAAACATAGCTGTTTGTAGTAGGTGATGGATATATAGCAGTATATATTTTAAATTGCAATGTTCTGTCCTCGAAAACATTTCAAAATTTAAATCATGGATGTAAATTTTCATTATCTTTGGATGTTTGTTATAACCCACAACTCAGTTTGTGTCATTAATAGTATCAAGTTTTGTAGTCTATTCTTCCAATATTTAAATTCTTGGTGGTAATCGGTTGTCTTTTTTTGGTTTTGTTTAGTGTTTGATCTTCACAGCAATATGATACTATCTTCAATTTCCTCTCTGAATTAAAATCTTGAAATTCAATAGAAGTTTCATCCAGCAATGGGATATCTTGGATCTTTTTAATTTTCTCATTTGTGCTTTTTTCAGGTGCAGTTTTCTGGTATACTTTTGCTCCATGACATGGTGGACAACTAGCCCTAAGTGCAACAGTTGCTGCTAATATCTATCATCTCTTCCAAGATCTTCAAAATGGACCGATGTGATACATCAGGATTTGTTAGTGGGGGATGCAAGCTTGAATTCCGCTAGTTATTAACAATTAACATTAATACTCTAATGTTCTGGAAGTCAAGCTGACTAGTTCTTTTCTAATTTGATTTGGTGAATCGAAGAGGTATATCAATAAATAATGGATGATTCTCTTATGAATCCGGGGGCTACTGCCAGCCTATTCTCCTCAAGTGCTTGTGATTTTTCAAAGAGAGTTCGATCAAGAGACGATGACTCTAAGGGGATCAATAAAGGGTCTGGTTATGTGAATGATGTAGATTGTCCAGAGAAGTACTTCGCCCTGAATTTAGGTCAATCGCTGAATTCTTTAGATGCTATCAAGAAGAGCTCCATAATTGTTCCTACATCTTCACTAACAGAAATTGACAAGTCCTGTGATCTGGGATTGAATTTTCAGCTTCTTCATGGGGATGCAAAAACATCAAATCCTAAATCAATTGCTACTCCTGATGATTGTCATATTGGAAATTCACTGGATCTTCAGTTAAGCCTATCAATTGGCTCATCTGGATCAGTTATAAGTGGCATCAAGCACTTCTTGGATCCAATTCAGTATAGTTTGGAGGCTTCAGCAATGGTAAGTTCAGTACCAACCAATGATGAAGAAGGGACTTCATCCTCTTGCTGGATGTTTGGTGGCTACGTGGATGCCACTTTTCACAATTCTGAGGCCAGCGGTAGTTTTTCTTCAGGCAAAATAGGTTGCAAAGAATATGATTCACTTGATGGTGCGGTAGACCACCCATTGACTATGTTCAATACATTGAAAAGTCCAATTGTCTTCACTTCTGAAATTACACATCTACAACATAATAGCACAAAGAATTGCCAGTTCCAGGGATGTGTGAAAAGAGCAAGAGGTGCCTCTGGTCTGTGCATAGCACATGGTGGAGGACGAAGGTGCCAAAAACTTGGATGTCAAAAAGGTGCTGAAGGGAGGACAATTTTTTGCAAAGCTCATGGAGGTGGTCATCGATGTGAACACCTTGGCTGCACAAAAAGCGCTGAAGGCCGAACTGATTACTGCATTGCCCATGGTGGTGGCAGACGTTGCATCCATGAAAATTGCGGTCATGCTGCAAGAGGTAAATCCGGTCTATGCATCAGGCACGGAGGTGGCAAGAGGTGCAAGAAGGAGAATTGCACAAAAAGTGCAGAAGGTTATACTGGACTCTGCATCTCTCACGGTGGTGGTAAGCGCTGTCAATTCCCATCATGCACAAAAGGTGCACAAGGGAGTACGATGTTTTGCAAGGCACATGGTGGAGGCAAACGGTGTACTTTTTTGGGATGCACGAAAGGTGCTGAAGGGAGCACTCTATTTTGCAAGGGACATGGCGGAGGAAAGCGGTGCCTATTTGACGGTGGAGGTGTTTGCCCAAAGAGTGTGCATGGTGGTACCTTATTCTGTGTGGCTCATGGTGGTGGGAAGAGATGTGTAGCTCCTTCATGCACCAAGAGTGCTAGAGGGCGAACTAGTTACTGTGTACGTCATGGTGGAGGCAAACGGTGCAAGTATGAAGGCTGTGGGAAAAGTGCACAAGGGAGTACTGATTTTTGCAAGGCCCATGGAGGTGGCAAACATTGTGCATGGGGTCAGTTGCATTCAAATGTCGGCGTTGGTGATAAACCTTGTGACAGGTTTTCCAGGACCAAAGTGGGTCTCTGTGCTGCACACCATTCATTGCTACAAGATCAATGTAATCGCGGAGAGAGCACTGTTGCTGTGTTTTCTACTCGCTATCAAACGCCCATCAAGGCTGAAGAGGGCGCCACTGCAGGAAAGGGGATATCGGGCTGGAGTGGATCTGATACAGCAGTGCCTACTACTGATTGCAGGTCGGTTTCGCTTCCAGAAGGCCGGGTTCATGGAGGAAATCTCATGGCGATGCTTGCTTCCAGTTCTGCTACGATGTGTAACGACGGATAAATACAAAGCAGTTCTGGTATCCACTGCTGGGTGGTGCTTCAATCCATTTATTGGCAATCGTGTGAATGTTTCTCATTTGCTCTTTCTGCTTTCATGTGTGCAATAATTTGCCGGTTTGTATTGCAAAAACATAATTGTGTGGTCTTGTATTTATATTTTGTTAAAATATGGTCGTCATGTATAATTACCTCCCCGACCATATAAAACAGCATACACTTGGCAGAAATATAATATATTTTCCCCTTCTTTTCTGTAAAGTTGGCTTGCTATCAGTGAAACGATTGCTATTGAAAGCAACTGTTTCTAGCGACTTAACTTTCTATTTATTCGATCAGGGTTGACGTCGGACGACATTGGCATGCAACCTTCCTTTATCCATGATGATATGTCCATGAATTTCCAATCAATTTTTTCTTTTTATTTGATTGAAACATAAGAAATAGTTATCTAGGTAATAACAACTAATTATTAAAATGTAAAATAGTTATAAAATTTTTTATAATCTGAATTGGTTGTTCCTTGTGGAATTTTGGTGATACTAGTGCAAAAGGTTTAATGTTTTCTACATTCTGAATTGGCATATTGGTTTGGGATTGCGGGGATGAATTCTTCCCCAAAATCGATGATGACCTCCGGACCAACCGACGTAGAAGATGTCTGCGGGATTGGATGTCGGTGTATGTGACGGAATTACTTGCAGAGAACTGCCGGGCTTTTTCGAAGACAATTGTGGCGCTGTTGGGATGTTAGTATCGGCCTCACAATCAGATACAAACAGATACATCAAGTATTGAGTAGGCTCCTACGTGGAAGAGTATTGATTCAGTCCTTGATTTACAAAGAATAGTGTACCACCAATGGAAGCCAATGTAGCAACAATGTGGACTTGTCGAAGACTTGAAGCTAGCTAGGATGATCGTCGGAAAATTTCTACGAGGAAAATCAAAAGAGGTCGGAAGTAAGGCGGGGGTCTCGGCGCAGGTACTCCGACGCTCAAGTTAGATAATGTTGAAGTGGAAAAATAGAAGGAGGCTTGTAGCATACCTGCACTGTGGAGGAGAGACCCTTATATAGATGTGCACTTTTGGTGACCCTCCATCGTTTAGGTGTCATATCTAAGATTATATCAAGGATTGACTGAGCATGTCAATGTTTAGGCCATTGAACTATTTAGGAACTGCGTATTGGACCTACAAACTCACTGAGCAGCTGATCCTATCATAGAAGCATGTCAATTTTAAGAAAGTAGCAGGGTGATGTCATCCTGGTCTTAATCGAGGTGACAAGCATGATGATTCTGTGGAGGCCCAATAAAGAACCCCAAAGGTGGATGCTTAGTTTGGCCTAATAGGATAGCTAGGTTAAGGCTCAGGGGAGAGGGTTAATTAGGCACTAGCTATAAAGTGGTCCAGAGAAAGGAATGTGTCAGCCGATCAGCAGTTATGTGTATGGGTGGACCATGCCGATCGACCATATGAAATGACCTGCGGATCAACCATATGGGGTGGTTGGCCGATCGGCTACAGGAGGTTGTAGGCCAAGTGGTCGGGTAAAATGATAGGTCAAGCGACCGTATGGATTGGTAGGCCGAGTGACCGTATGAGGCTGTTGGCCGAGCGATTGTATGGAGCGATTGGCCGATTGGCTGTATGGAGCGGTTGGTTGATCGACCGATTCCAATTACAACAAGACAGCTACAATTTGGCACAACAATATCAACAGCTCGATAGTTCTATGTCCCTGAAGGAGATCTAGCTTGGAAACAAATGCAATTTCTTCGATCTCTCCTCCGATCGGAGGATTGAGGTGATGCAGCCAATCGTATGGACACTGCTTCCTCCGGTCATACGAAGAAGGATAACCGCAAGGGAAAAGCGTCGGTCGAGCTGTAATCTCCCAATCAGCTGAATGTGCCTTTCACAAGAGAAATCTTGGAGGATCCTTTGTCGCACTGTTTCAAAGACATTACTATCCTAGAATATGTCGGCACTACAGACCCTAAAAAGCATATCAAGAAGTTTGAAAATACAGTCATGCTTCATCAATACTCCGATGGAGCGAAATGTAGAGTTTTTCTAACTACACTTTTGGGCCCCGGACAGTGTTAGTTTGATCGGCTGCCGCGTGGTTCAATACTCAATTTCAAAGAATTCAAGAGGATCTTGTTGGTGGAAAAAACATCAAATATGAATAGTCAACCTCTAGTGTTTCGATGTTTGACAATATACCAAGGTCTGGTCAAAGTGATCAAGTGTTAAGCCAAATAAGATCTGATGTTTGGTATGGTAAACCCAGGTTTGATTAGTTTGACAAAGGGTTAGCCAAATAGGACCTGATGTTTGGCAGAGTGAATAGTATTGGGACCTTGACGTACGGCTAGAGGGGGTGAATAGTCGTTCACCCACTTCGAACGCGGTTTTCTTCCTACATGTTGTTAGCGCAAGCGAAATAACAAATAACAAACCTAACAACTAAGAAGACAAATCGATTTACGTGGTTCGGAGATAAGGCTCCTACTCCACGGCTGTCCGCAAGGTGGACGATCCCGATCCGTCGGTGGATGAATCCCCGGAAGACCTCCGGCTAGCTCTTGTCGCTCCTTGTGGGTGGAGAAACCTCGCCACAAACTCCTGACAACCCTGAGCACTTGTAGACTACTAATAAGTTTTAACCAAGCCTATTTCGTCAACCCTTTCCCAACCAAACCGAGCTCTCTTAAATAGAGCTCATAGCTGAAAAGAGTCGTTACCAGTCGACTGGTCCACTTAGATTCGAACGTTACAACCCAACGTTCGAATTCCAGCCGACAGCAGTCGACTGCTCACAAGATCAGTCGACTGATCTTTCTGTGTACTTCATCAGTCGACTGATCCAAGCACCAGTCGACTGCCAACTCCCTAAACCTAGGGTTTCTCTTCCCGAGTACAATTCTCTCAGCACTCGGACCCTCACGACTCAGCTGACTCTTTATTTAGCAGCCTCGACCTGTTGCCTTCAAACCTTCTTTGACTTTGGCTCTCGTCCCTCGGATGCATACGAACTCGCAGCTCGTCCTCATGCCATCCTTCGTGTATGCCTCGAAGTGTGCTTCCCTCGGCTCATCGTTCCTGCTTTGTCCCTCAGCCTCGACCAGCAGCCTCGACCTATTGCCTTCAAGCCTTCTTCGACTTTGGCTCTCATCCCTCGGATGCATACGAACCCGCGACTCATTCTCATGCCATCCTTCGTGTATGCCTCGAAGTGCGCTTCCGTCGGCTCATCGTTCCTGCTTCGTCCACGGTCCCTCGGATGCATACAAGCCCACGGATTATCTCCTCATGCTATTCTTCACCGGACCCGAAGCCGTCCAGCTAAGCCTATGTGTATCCTGCAAACCTGCACACTCAAATACACATATCAAACACAAGGGTAAGCCTAACTTAAACTCTTTGCCCAAATATCAAAACACATGGTCACTCCGGACCATAGATTGCCCCAACAATCTCCCCCTTTTTGATGTTTGGCAATACGTTTATGTTAGGGAAAACAAATAACAAATATAAAGCTAATAAACATTTGGACTTACGTTGTCAAGGATTCACCTTGGACTTATACCGCCAATGCATATGCAATGCAAACATGCATGGATCCTATCACAAGGCATCCCCACACCTAACCTTCCCAAGAGTTTAGGATTTTTACCAAAATAGGTTTTTTAAGAACCTCTCCAAGGCTCTCTCTATATTGGACTTACAAAGGCTTTTTACCACAAAATGAGCAACAATGTTCCCCCTTTACCTAAGATTTCTTGCAAAGGCGTGTTTAGTTTCCCACTTAAACCCAACACTTTTTCCCCTTTTCCACACATCAAAAGGCCTCCAGCAATTTTCCTCTTGTTAGATCCTTTAACCTCTAATGATCATAAACAAAATGTATTAACCCCCCATAAGATTATACACTTGTTTTACACCATCACGACATTTTTCAATTGCTGAAAAATAGTTTCAGTCTACATCAGTCGACTGAGACATTTACTAGTCGACTGATATCTATCGAAAAATTATACAGTAGCTAGTCTCTCTCCGACATCACTGTTACCAGTCGACTGCCCTCTAAACCAGTCGACTGGTACCCAAAAATTATATTTTTCAGCATTTCTGACCCAATTTCAGAAATGCACCAGAAATTTCATAAATCTCCAAAAATTTTCAAATTTTGTGGAGAAGTTTGTAGTACCCGTGTCTACTTGGGAAAAATATATTCAAACATGTATCTATCACCAATCCCAAGATTGACACAAAATCCAAAACTATCTAAATGGTTCAATTGAACCCTGACTTAAAGTCCTAGTTTTGACCTCCTTTTGATGTCTATGCCTATACCAAACCACAATATATCCCTAGCATTGGTTTATATGATATCTACATATCAAAAACCAACTTCTATGCTATATGACCCCCAATGTCATATTGTATGCATGATACTTAAATCCAATGTGCCAAATCCCTAGGATTGAGACTCAAATCCGTCTCCAACTCCTTTGGCACACTCCACGACCCATCTAGACTTCCGAGAGAAATCTTCCCGAGATCCATAGACTATGGGTCCCAACTTGACTCCTAGAGCTCCCCCTTGAGCTCTTAGCCTTAGTCACCTCCCTAGGTGATTCATCTATAATTACAATGCCACACCGGTGTACCTCCGGTGATTTTTGGCCTACAACCCCAACCTTCTTAACTTTGGACACCTTGTCCTTGGTTAAGTTCTTTTTCTTTCCTTTAAATGGCTTTCCCTTTGCCATTCTTGGCATTCCCCTTGCTATAGTCATATGACACCCTTGCATATGACTTCTCCGTAGCATTGGAGAACTTAGATCGATATCCTAAATCCGATCTATTGTTGTTAGGTTTTTGACCACCCAACCCCATACCTAAACCCTTAGATCCAATAGTGAATCTATCTAAGGTTTTCTCTAATTTATCAAGCTTTGCCCTTAAAGCTTGATTTTTTCCTTTCTAGGCTTCTAACCCTAGAATCAACATGCCCACCTTGGACATTCCTAGACCTACCCATTCTAGGCATGTGACTCCCTTTCTTGGGATTAATGCCTTGATCCTTAGGTCTAATAGTCTTGGTTTATCATGATGCATGATTTTCCTAGGGTTTTGATCTACAATATTAACCCTACTCCTATCATGATATTTAAATCCAAAATTATACATGGGAAAATAATTCCCATTATTTCTAACATGCATAGATGAATTTGAATTATGCTTAAAGTTAGGGATTACCTCCTTACCCTTGTAGCTCCCTCTTGATGTGAGTTTTTCTTCTTCTCCTTCCTCTCTCATTTTCTCAAATGCTCTAATTTCTTGAATTCTCCTTTCCTTGAGCATTTGGTGTGGTAGTGGCTTACCAACGTGAAACACCTTATATGCTTCTTCTCCTTCTTTTCCCTACAACCCTTGTTAGAATTTAAAGAATTTGACTTGGGTTTAGGGTTTACCTCCTTTTTCTTACCCTTTGGACACTTGTTCTTATAGTGTCCCTTTTCATTACACCCAAAGCAAATAATGTGGTCTTTTGACTTTGCCTTGGTGGAGGTGGAAGCTTCTTCTTGCTCCGGTATTGAGGATGGTCTCTCCTCCCCCTCAATCTTTGAAGTGGAGACTTCTTCTTCCCCCTTTGATGAAGTGAATGATTCTTAAATTTCTTGTGCCACTTCACTTGAGGATATGGATGAATCATTCTCTTCTTTCTCCTTCTCTTCGGATGTTGAGCTTCATTCCTCATCCGATTGGTCCTTCTCCTTTTCTTGGACCATTAAGCCTATCTCATTGGCTTCTTCTTCTTCCTCTACTCATGTAGGGTTTTCATGAAGCGCTATCATCTTGCTCCATAGTTCATGTGCATTTTTGTTCACCTACACGGCTAATCACATCATTAGGCAAAACATTAAGTAGAATTGATATTACCTTATCATTTGCCTTTGATTGCGTTTATTGCTCCTTATTCCATTATCGTGATCGGAGCTTTTTCCCGTGTTTATCTTTTGGAACTACAAATGACTCTTCTAGCGCGATCATGAGATTCCAATCCATGCTGAACCATGTCTTTGTCCACATCCTCCAATACTCGAAACTCTCGCGGTTGTAGGGAGGTGGACCATTGATATCGTCCCCTAATCTTCCTTCAGTCGCCATTTCCTCTAGCTTTTTTTCTCTCTCAGCGGTTAGTCTATAGACGAGCGACCTTACTCTAATACCACTTGTTGGGACCTTGACGTACGGCTAGAGGGGGTGAATAGTCGTTCACCCACTTCGAACGTGGTTTTCTTCCTACACGTTATTAGTGCGCAAGCGAAATAACAAATAACAAACCTAACAACCAAGAAGACATATCGATTTACGTGATTCGGAGATAAGGATCCTACTCCACGGCTGTCCGCAAGGTGGACGATCCCGATTTATCGATGGATGAGTCCCCGAAAAACCTCCGGCTAGCTCTTGTCGCTCCTTTTGGGTGCAGAAACCTCGCCACAAACTCCTGACAACCCTGAGCACTTGTAGACTACTAATAAGCTTTAACCAAGTCTATTTCGTCAACCCTTTTCTAGCCAAATCGAGCTCTCTTAAATAGAGCTCATAGCTGAAAAGAGTCGTTACTAGTCGACTGGTCCAAGCACCAGTCGACTGGTCCACTTGGATTCGAACGTTACAATCCAACGTTCAAATTCCAGACGACACCAGTCGACTGCTCACAGGATCAGTCAACTGATCTTTTTGTGTACTTCATCAGTCGACTGATCCAAGCACCAGTCGACTGCCAACTCCCTAACCTAGGGTTTCCCTTCCCGTGTATAATTCTCTTAGCACTCGGACCCTCACGACTCAGCTGACTCTTTATCCAGCAGCCTCGACTTGTTGTCTTCAAGCCTTCTTCGAATTTGGCTCTCATCCCTCGGATGTATATGAACCCGCGGCTCGTCCTCATGCCATCCTTCGTGTATGCCTTGAAGTGCGCTTCCCTCGGCTCATCATTCCTGCTTTGTCCCTCAGCCTCGACCAGCAGCCTCGATCTGTTGCCTTCAAGCCTTCTTCAACTTTGGCTCTCATCCCTCGGATACATACGAACCCGCAGCTCATTCTCATGCCATCCTTCGCGTATGCCTCGAAGTGTGCTTCCCTCGGCTCATCGTTCCTGCTTCATCCACGGTCCCTCGGATGCATACAAGCCCATGACTTGTCTCCTTATGCCATCCTTCATCGGACCCGAAGCCGTCCAGCTAAGCTATGTATATCCTGCAAACCAGCACACTCAAATACACATATCAAACACAAGGGTAAACCTAACTTAAACTCTTTGCCCAAATATTAAAACATATGGTCACTTCGGACCATAGATTACCCCAACAAATAGTACCCAGGGTTGATCAGTTTGACCAAGGGATAAGCCAAATAGGACTTGATGTTTGGAAAAGTAACTAAACCCATTTCTGATCAGATAGACCAAGGACTGAGCCAAATAGGACTTGATGTTTGCTAGAGAGAAGTCTAGTTAGGATTAAGATGACTAGCAAAGAATCCCTTATCGAGGAATGAAATCTTGGTGAGTGAAGTTGGGTCTTAGTGAGTGAAGCTAGGTGAATGAAATCCTAGTGAGTGAAGCTGGGTCCTAGTGAGTGAAGCTAGGTGGACGAAATCCTGATAAGTGATACTGAATCTTAGTGAGTGAAGCTAGGTGGATGAAGTCCTGGTGAGTGAAGCTGGGCACGAAGACCTAGCCGAGGGTTGGCACGATGTCTTGGTTCGGGGAATTGGGCACGAAGTCCTGGTCATGGATTGGGCACAAAGTCCTGGCCGAGGGTCGGGCACCGAAGTCCTTGTTCGAGGAATTGACATGAAGTCCTGGTCGAGGATCGGGCAAAAGACCTAGCCGAGCGAGGACTACGGATAGAAGTAGATGTAAGTACCCCAGGTCAATTTTGATGTGATCAACTGATTTAAGTTAGGTCCCGGTGTGTTTAATCCCTGTGTCTAAGTGTATAGGAACTTAGTGTTGGTGCAGTCTGAACCTGATTGTTGTTTTGGCATTGACACTGATTTAAGTTTGATTTAAGTCTGGTTGAATTCGGATTAAGTCTAGGTGGATCGGGAGATCGCATGTTGGCAATGGAAAAGTCCTAGCTTGGAGGGCTAGGTGTGAAAAGTCTTAACTTGGAGGGTTAGGTGTGAAAAGTCCTAGCTTGGAGGGCTAGGTGTGAAAAGTCTTAACTTGGAGGGTTAGGTGTGAAAAGTCCTAACTTGGAGGGTTAGGTGTGAAAAGTCCTAGCTTGGAGGGCTAGGTGTGAAAAGTCCTAACTTGGAGGGTTAGGTGTGAAAAAGTCCTAGCTTGGAGGGCTAGGTGTGAAAAGTCCTAGCTTGGAGGGCTAGGTGTGAAAAGTCCTAACTTGGAGGGTTAGGTGGGAAAAAGTCCTAGCTTGGAGGGCTAGGTGTGAAAAGTCCTGGCTTGGAGGGTCAGGTCCTAGCTTGGAGGGTTAGGTTGGATGAAACCCTGGCTTGGAGGGTCAGGTCCTAGCTTGGAGGGCTAGGTTGAAGTCCCGGTGAGTGAAACTGGGGACGGAATCTTGGTCCGAGGGACTAAGAACGAGTCAGAG
Organism: Boesenbergia rotunda; assembly: GCA_024364735.1. Taxonomy (NCBI): domain Eukaryota; kingdom Viridiplantae; phylum Streptophyta; class Magnoliopsida; order Zingiberales; family Zingiberaceae; genus Boesenbergia; species Boesenbergia rotunda. Next base: position 129,526 of record JAGFNQ010005536.1, read on the forward strand.
AAGGGCCGGAAGCTTGTTATCATGACTTAGAAGAAATTTGACCTTGCCTGGATCGGTCTGGTGACCGATCAAGGAAGTTGGCACGATGTTCCCTCGTGGATCGGTCTGGTGACCGATCCAGCTATGTCTGATCGGTCTGGTGACCGATCAGGGAGCATACAGTGAGTTTGGGAACTTTACTGATCGACTCCTGATCGGTCCGGTGACTGATCAGGGATACTGTTCGGATCATTCTGGTGAACGATCAAACGTCACGGACTTCTCACTATAACCGATCAGGTTGGAGCCTGATCGGTCGGAGGGTGGCCTGATCGTCACCAGCCTGATCAGGCCACATCCTGATCGGTCTGGGGACCGATCAGGAGGTTTGGACTGCGAAGCTGGGAAATCACCCTCCAAAGCGGTGGATCGATCTGGTGACCGATCCACGACTTGGGATCGGTCTGGTGATCGGTCCCGGAGAAGTCGCGATTTCTGATTACGCGTTGGGGACCGATCAGGATGGAGTCTGATCGGTCTGAACCCAGCCTGATCGGTCTAGTGACCGATCAAGAGTCACTCTGATCAGTCCGGTGATCGATCAGTAGCTGGCATCTTTAATTCAAAAACGCTGTCAGAGCTCTGATTACGTCTGTTTCTCTGCTGATTCGCTACTAATCTCTGCTCCTAACTTCTGATTGTTGATACTCCATTGATTTGCTGAGCTAATGAGCTGCTAAGTGTGCAGGTTACTCAGGTTTACTTCAAGGGTGTCAAACTGAGGCTTTTGCTATGACAGATTGGGCAGGTTTCCATCTCAGGTTGCAATGGTTGCTGGCGCTGCTGGAGCTGCTGACTAGGGCTCGTCTGAGGGAAAAGCTCTGGTAGTCCAGGAGAGCTCAGTGGTAGGTGAGCAGTTGCAATTGAGCAGCTGGGAGCTGCAGAGAGGTGGCTGTAACCAGGCGATCAGTGGGAGAGGCTTAAGGGCTTGGTAGCGAAGCCTCAGTAACACTTGATCACTTCTTGCGACAAGCTTTGCTCTATCACTTTGCAAACACTCTGATTCTTGGAGCAATATACTGATACTTGAGCACTTGGAGGAAACAAGAAGCTTGACGAGTCCATCAACAAGAAGACACGAAGAAGGGAGTTCTTGCGTGAGATCTGTGCTGAGTGGAGTTCGGGAGAAGTTCTCTTGTGTTCCTTTGGTTCCTAGTGCTTTGTAAGCCTTCTTGTTTCACTGTTCTTCACTTCATTATTTCTGTGAAACACTGTGGAGAGGTTTCTCCACCGAGAAGGAGATTCCATTTGATATCCGGATTTTCCGGGGCTTGATCTGTCGACGATCAAGGGATCGCCCACCTCACGGGCACGCCAAGGAGTAGGGGCAAGTTATCCCCGAACCTTGTAAATCCTCCTTGTTAGCGATCTTGTTTGTTACTTTAGTTTGTTTTTGTTTTCTGCATTTATGCATTTCTCTATTTCCATTTGTTTCCGCTGCTGTACTACTAACCGTGAAGTGCAGAGAAACCCTAAAGTGAAAGAAGGTTGTGCCTGGCTATATTCACCCCCCCCTCTCTAGCCATCCAAGTTCCAACACTTAGGAGCGCAAAAAGTCGAGCGGAAGATGTAGCGGTCGAGAAGGATGGCATGGAAAGGGAGCCGACGGGCTCGATGCATCCGAGGGACGCGGAGCTGTGCGGAAGAGTACGCTAGTGGAGTGACAAGGACGCACGCGGCGTCCGAGGCACGAGAAGTCGGGAGGAAGGACGCTCGAGGGGCGAAAGGTCGGAGTTGGGTTCAGGTGAGCCTAAATTCGGTTGGCCGGAAATCACCCAAGAAGATCAGAAGATAGGCTAGAGAATGGTCAGCGGCTGCTGACCAAAACAACCACTGTCAGGCGCTCGTGAGCATACGACGTCTGGGCTATCGGGCGCCCGAGCACTCAGGCGTCCCTGTGCTATCAGGTGCCCGAGAGGCTAATTCTAGCCTTTTGCGAACGTTGCTTTCTGGATAAGTGTTAGACTATGTGTCAGGCGCCCAAGAGCTCTTGGGCACCCTACAATTGCCACGTCAGCAAATGAATAATTCCTACCAGGGCTATAAATTGACCCCTGAAGTTCAGTTTCATTCATCTAATGCATTCCAAGCATTAGTAAACAAGTTTAGTGTAATTCTTCTTTCTTTTTCTGAGCTTTCCACGTGTAAGAGGCTTCTCCGCCTGAAGGAGTTATATTCAGGAGAATCGAGCTATATTCAGCCTTGGATTAGCAACCTCCCCGGTTGCTAACCAAGTAAATCCGGTTGCCTCTTTATTTATAGTTAGCTTAATTTGTTTATGTTAATTGTGTTCTAACTTATATCTTTGTTAAGTAGAAACAAAAGATTGAACTTTCCTTTTCAAGGGTAATTCACCCCCCCTCTTGTCGACCTTCGATCACCCTCAGTAGAGATGGGTCGAGGATCGTACGTCTCGCGATCCAGGAGTCTCGGAGGCCGAACAAAAGTCCAACCGGAGGTCCCGGTTAGCAAAGGGTAAGTTCTCCAGAGTGGAGTAGGTGAGGACGCGTTCCCCGGAAAAGGGAACAGTAGGCGTCAGTTCGACCTAGGATTTCATTTGAAATCCAATGTCAGAACCAGACAGCTCTAGCTGTCAATCATTAAGGCTTAAGATTGTTTGTTTGATTATTGTGTGCTTGGTTATCTTATAGGAACTTGGAGTTGGAGTGATGATATAAGAGCAAACGCAAAACAAATAAAGGCTGGGAAAGAGCTTCTTGGGCGCCTAAATAAACCCAGGTGCCCTAAATGGAGGGCACCCTGGGTTGAGGGTGGCCATCCCAGGCGCCTGAAACATCCCAGGCGCCTCAGTGCTTCCAGGCGCCTGAGATGCAAGATTTTATCCCTACGTCGAGTTCACTGTTTCGGATCATAATGAACCACTTGTGAGGCACCTAAATGGGCTCTAGGGTGCCCAAATGCAGTGTATAAAAAGGGCTTTGTTAAATATCGAAATTTAAGGGGTTAAACAGGTAAATTTAAAAAACTAAGGGTGTCGTTGGAATTATCAAAATTTGGAGGGCCTTTTTGCAAAAAGCCAAAAACAAATGAACCCCTACCTTTTCATCCTTTTAATCCCCTCTTCCCGTTTCTCTTCCCCGACCCCCTCTCCTCGACGCCGAAAAATCGCCGCCAACCCTTGGCGATTTCCCTGCACGCGAAGCTGTCGTCGATGCCGTCCTTCTTCCTGGTTTCATCGCCGATTTATTTTCCATTGGTGGTTTCTCTGCAAGCGAAGCTAGCCGCATCCATCTTCTCTTCACGAAAACCGCAGTCGCGCGGTTCCCTCCTCACGCGATCGAGGCGACGCCGGGGATCCACCTCAGATAGCCCTCAATGTCGGTAAGAGTCGTATTATTCCATTGATCGAACTCTTCTCTTCTTCACCTTCTTTCTCCCACTCTCAATGTAGCAAATCTGTGTCAGAGATTGGAACATTCAGCGGAGAAAAGGTGAGACCGAATCCCATCTTACACTTGATGTTCTTCCAAACTTTTACAAGAGATTGTCGCTGTCAATTCAGGTCAAGAGGGTGTTTTTAGGGTTCTTGTGAGTTGAGTTTTGCTATGGTTTTGATTGAATTTGTGGAGTTGGGTATTCATCTGTTGACATTCAAATTTGCCGTGAGGTCTTGAGTGGCAGTGGGGCTGCAATGGTCATAAGCGACATTTCGTTTCTTGGTGTCAATTTTTGGAAAATTTTAGAGAATCCACTGATGTTGTATAATGGATCTATTAACTTGAAAGGTTTAGGTTTGATTTCAGATTGGATTTGGTATTTGATAAGAGAAGATCGCTTGGATGTTTTATTGCTTAGTCGTTGTTGCCCTATTTTTTAGGTTAATTGGTGTAGTTTTAATCTACTCATGTAGTAAAGGTTTAAGTTTGAATGGGTGGTAGTACCTTGGGTTAATTCGAGAATTAACCCAATAACCTGATGGTGATAATTATGTCAGGAAGGAACTTCCTGTTATTTATGATTTGGTTAAGTACATGTTGTAATTAGGATATATCCTAATCATGGTTAGTATTTTATTTGGTTAATTTATTTAATTGTATAAGTAGCTAAATTATTTGTAAATAGCTAAACTTTCATATTGATACAGGACCTTGACTTTGGACTCACACAGTTGATCGTGGGAGATTCTCTTCATGTATACGGACTACAGTTTAAGGCGGGTACTTCTCCTTTGTACTCTAGTAGTTCTTTTATCTTTAATTCATTGCTTGTTATGTCTGAATAGGTCTGCTTGACCTTGTTCTTTGTTGTTGTTTATTTTATATCGCTTGTTGATACTTTCTTTGTTTGACCTTCGAGTTTAATCGAAATTCATATCCGTACAGTCTCTCATTGATTTCTCTTTTTGTAAAGTACCGCCCATACGCGAGTACTTTTTTTTTTTAACAAAAAAGGAAAGGATCTTATTTCAAGAAGAGGAAACACCCAATTTTAGAAGGGGGACCAAACCTAACCCTCTAAAATGGGATTACAGTGAAGGAACAACTGATTTACACATTGAACCAAAGGATTAAGAAACAAAGCATTCATTTAAACCACAACATTCTGACTAAAATTGCCTTGATGACTTTATCGTGGCTTCCCGGGAATAATCAATTGTGTGCCAAAAAACACTTAAGAAGTTGTCTAGCTTTTCGAACCAAACAGGAGAAAGAACAAAACTGATATTATAACAGAGTATGGCACTATCTCGGAAACCAGGAAATAGCAAAGCCCATTTTCCAGGAACTACCAAATTTCACACAACACTTATCAATAGCTGACAAATAGAGTGTCAAAGAAATCCAGACAGCTGAACCAATTTCAGACAGTTTTTACAGATGTCTCTGATAGCAATTCTGCACAAAATTTGATTGATTACAACCAATAAACGACTGACAGTAGAATCCAACACGTGTTTTACAGAAATCTCTGATCCTCCTCTGCACACAAATCTTGGCTGATAGCCAACCCAATTTCCGATTAGATTTCAGAGAATTCTGATCAACCAACCCAATTTCAGAACAGATTAACAGAAGTCACTGATGTTGGGACCGGGTGCATGTCGACAAGGATACGAGTTCGTAAAATTTTAAATTTTTACGTGCAGCGGAAGAATTTGCATAAAATAATTTCCTAAATTATTTTAACTTCGTATCTAGCATGCAATCTTATGGTGTGTTGACATAATCATAAAATAAAACTTTGCGGAAAAGTAAACTAATTTACCAAGTACCTCGCGTAACTCGAAGTAAGGGACGAGATCCAACCGTAGCGTCCCTTGGAAGCTTCGCCTCTATTCGCGTCCACGCCGAGTTCTCTTCGGGATGACTTCGCAAAGTCACGAGTTTTTGTGCCGACGAGAACTACTAGATTCTCGGAAGGCACAACTAGAAAAACAAGAAAAGAAATAGGAAAGAGTGGAAACTGACCAACAAAGAAACGGAATCGAATTCCGAGAAGAGAGGAGTCGCTATCCGCTTCTTCTTCTTCTTGTTTGGTTTCTCCTTCTTGTTGAAGCTCACGACAACTCACCCTTGGGAGGGAGGTGCTTCGGCCCTAGGTCCTCAAGAGGGCGCCGACCCTAATTGGCCAAGAGGGCGCCGGGCCTAGGTGGGGAAAGGGAAAGAGAGAAGAGAATTAAGAGAGAGAGAGGGAGCTCTATATTGATTATCCAAATCTTAGGAATCCAAGGCTTGCCTATGGTTCCTTATATAGTTACTTCTCCCTTGCCAAGTCTCCTCTTAACCGAATTAACGGAATTAATGGAATTAGTTATCATAAGAAATTTATCCTATAAATTCTCTTATGAATTATTCCGTTTAAACCAAGTTTTATTATAACTAACTTTATAATAAAACTAATTAGTTATAATAAGAAATTTATCCTATAAATTCTCTTATGAATTTTATTATAACTAACTTTATAATAAAACTAATTAATTATCATAAGAAATTTATCCTATAAATTCTCTTATGAATTATTCCGTTTAAACCAAGTTTTATTATAACTAACTTTATAATAAAACTAATTAGTTATCATAAGAAATTTATCCTATAAATTCTCTTATAAATTTTATTATAACTAAATTTATAATAAAACTAATTAATTATCATAAGAAATTTATCCTATAAATTCTCTTATGAATTATTCCGTTTAAACCAAGTTTTATTATAACTAACTTTATAATAAAACTAATTAATCTCTCCTTTTATTATGGAATACATTTTATAAGAAATTTATAAACTTTCTTATTATGGAAAAATCAATTCATAATTGATTTTATAAAATTAAAATAAACCAATTCATGGATTATTTTAACTTCCATAAAAAGAATAAATTTCTATAAATTTATTTATATAAATTTCTTTATACAAATTTATTTATCCATAATTTATAAAATAAATCGCGCTAGATTTGTTTTATTAATTAAACCAAAATTAATTGGTTTATTCCCTCTATTGTGGCCGGCCAACCAAGGAGGGTTGGCACCCTCTTTGGCCGGCCCAAGCCGAGCCGAACCAACGTGAATTAAACTCATTTAATTCGCCCAAAAAGCCTTCAAAAGACTTAGCCATTTTAGCTTCCATTGCGCCTCTGATAAATTCAGATTCGACTTATTTCTCTTGATCGGAAAATCCAATTTTCAACTCGTTTTAAATCCCTCGGATTACTCGTAGTGCGTGTGACTAAATAGGCTTTCGATTTATGTTGGCCGTCTATAATCAACAAATTATAGAACGATCATGAGTGGCACCTAGTAGTACGTCATGACCCCCAATTAATCGAAGGATCAACGGTTTGACCTCAGAAGAAATTATTCTGAAACCCTTCAGCAGCTCTAATGAATCGTGCCCCATTCCCTTCACCATCTTATACCCACTTGGTTCAGGACACGGTCTATTTGTGTCAGTCCCCACTAGGCTGACTACGTCACACCTAGCCCAAGTAGTGTCTTTCTCGTCCTTTGAATTTCTAGTTACTCTCATGTATTTTAGAGACTCGTACTCCAAACATGATCTACTCTGGCCAGAGGTTTTGAGTAACAATCCGACGATAGGCCTGGGTATACATCTCCTCGCAAGGAGTGGTGAATCCTTTGTAGGCTGTTCAAACATCTTCGAGCACTTCGGCTTATACCCAATCATCCTGGGTCCACACCTCCTTGGAGATGTTTGCTTAAGTTGTTAAAGTATAAGTCTCCATGACCAAGATGACTTGAACACCGCAAGTCAAAGGAACATCGCACTTAAGCCGCAGTAAGAACTTCATTGACATTTCTATAGATAGATTCCATATGAAGTCTTACAGCTAGTCACTCCAATGAACTAGTTCCCTTAACTAGCATCCATGTTTATCTCCGGACATCCTAATGCCACCAGCCAGTGAGAATCAGCTGATTAGAGAATAACCCATGCTAGTCTCAACAGAATTGATAGTGTCTGTTTTATCAATTCATCGACTAGGGATATTTTCAATACTTCACATTTGCACATTTAGAGATAATCACTAGTTGTGATCCCATCACAAATTCTCTTATGCTGTGAGTTGTATTGCGGACATTCAGTAGATGAGTTTAAGATCCCAATCAAATACACAAGCATATATACTCAAATAGTGAATTCTCATTTATTAAAATAAATGTTTACAATCATAAGGCGATTGCCTTAGGACACTTCTCTCATATCACTAACAAACTCCCACTTGGCCTAATGCCAATCGCTACGGTATCCAATACCACAAGCTCTAACATGACCCTCAAACTTGCTCTGAGGCAAGGCCTTTGTTAAAGGATCCGCTAAATTCCTTTCAGTGGGAATTTTCTCAATTTGTATATCATTCCTACTTATAATCTCTCTAATCGGATGATAGCGACGAAACACGTGTTTGGATCGCTGATGAGACCTTGGTTCCTTTGCTTGTGCAATAGCTCCATTGTTGTCGCAGTAAACCGGCACTGCTTCATCAATGGTTGGAACCACACCAAGTTCGGAGACAAACTTCTTGATCCAGACTGCTTCCTTTGCTGCTTCCGAAGCTGCGATATATTCCGCTTCCGTGGTAGAATCCGCTACGGTGTCTTGTTTGGAACTTTTCCAACTTATTGCGCCTCCATTCAAAGTAAATACGTATCCAGACTGAGATTTGGAGTCATCCTTATCTGTCTGGAAACTGGCATCTGTATACCCACGTATTACCATATCTCCTTCTCCATATATTAGGAATACATCCTTAGTTCTTCTTAAGTACTTAAGGATTGTCTTAACAGCCGCCCAATGATCCATTCCTGGATCCGACTGGTATCTGCTTGTGACGCTCAAAGCATACGATACATCGGGCCTAGTACATAACATAGCATACATGATAGATCCTATCGCGGATGCATAGGGAATCTTATTCATGCAAATCCTCTCGTCTTCTGTGCGCGGACACATAGACTTTGAAAGGTTGATCCCATGCCTGATGGGAAGGTAACCTTTCTTGGATTCCGACATGCTAAACCTTTTTAGCACTCGGTCTATATATGTAGACTGCGAAAGACCAAGCAACCGTTTTGATCTATCTCTATAGATTCTAATCCCAAGGATATAGGTTGCTTCTCCCAGGTCTTTCATGGAGAAAGTTTTGGACAACCAAATTTTAACTGTCTGTAAAACTGATATATCGTTTCCTATAAGTAAGATGTCATCGACATATAATACTAGGAATACGACTGCACTCCCACTAACCTTCTTGTACACACAAGGTTCGTCAGGATTTTGTGAGAAATCAAACTCTTTGATTGTCTCATCAAAACGGATGTTCCAGCTCCTAGATGCTTGCTTCAATCCATATATGGATCGTCGAAGCTTGCATACTTTGGTTTTATCAACCGATGTGAAACCTTCATTGTTGTATCATGTATACATCCTCAAGCAGGTTTCCGTTAAGGAAAGCTGTTTTCACATCCATTTGCCATATCTCATAATCATAATGAGCTGCTATGGCTAGGAGCATCCGAATGGATTTAAGCATAGCTACTGGCGAATAGGTTTCGTCATAATCAATTCCTTGCTTTTGACGATATCCTTTTGCCACTAATCTAGCCTTAAAGGTAACAACATTACCTTCCATGTCGTTTTTCTTCTTGAAAACCCACTTGCACCCTATGAGCTTAATCCCATCAGGTGGGTTAACCAAGTCTCATACTTGGTTTTCGTACATGGAATCCATTTCCGACTTCATGGCCTCAAGCCATTTGTCTCTTTCCGAACCTTTTAGAACATCTTCATAACTGATAGGTTAGTCATCGCTTATGAGTAACACTTCGTTCGATTCACTTACGAAAAATCCGTATCTCTCTGGAATATTGCGTGTCCTATCAGATCTACGAAGAGGTGGTGTAGTTTTAGGTTCAACTGATAGCTCATCATTATGAGGTATTAGTTGTGGGTCTAGACTAAGTGTCTCTGTAATGTCTATTGGAGTTTCTTGAACTTCATCAAGTTCAATCCCACTCCCACTGTTTTCTTGTAAAAGAAATTCCTTTTCCAGAAATACAGCATGCCTTGAAACAAACACCTTTTGTTCCAAGGGATGATAGAATTGGTAACCCTTCGTTTCCTTAGGGTATCCAATAAATAGACATTTATCAGACTTAGCATCCAATTTGTCTGATACAATCCGCTTCACATAAGCAGGACAACCCCATATCTTAAGGTGAGTTAAGTGGGGTTTCTTACTGTTCCATGTCTCATATGGAGTAGTAGAGACTACCTTGGTCGGGACTCTGTTTAGCAAGTAAACAGCTGTCTTAAGTGCATAGCCCCAAAAGAATTTTGGAAGAGTTGCATGATTCATCATCGACCTAACCATGTCCATCAAGGTTCGGTTGCGCCTCTCAGATACACCATTATGCTGTGGTGTATATGGCGGAGTCCATTGGGACAATATCCCATTGTCCCTAAGATAATCTT
>JAGFNQ010005537.1:0-21065 GCA_024364735.1 Boesenbergia rotunda
GAAGACCATTATCTCGATAGGGATGGTCGTTTCACTTCACACTTTTGGGAGTGCGTACAGACAGCGTTAGGCACCAAACTAAAATTCAGCACAGCTTTCCATCCCCAGACTGATGGACAGACAGAGAGAGTGAATCAGGTTTTAGAAGATATGCTCAGAGCTTGTGCATTAGACTTCAAGGGCAGTTGGTGCAAGTATTTATGTTTAACTGAGTTTGCCTACAACAACAGTTACTAAGCCACTATTGGTATGGCACCCTATGAAGCTCTTTATGGTAGAAGTGTAGATCTCCCCTCTGTTGGTATGAAGGAAGTGAGAAGAAGGAAATGGGGTCACAGACTGATCTTATAGATGATACCACAGAAGCTATAAAGAGCATCCGCCAGAGGATAGAGACTGCTCAGAGTAGGCAGAAGAGTTACGCCGATGTACGCCGTAGGCCATTAGAGTTTGAAGTTGGGGATACAGTTTTCCTCAAAGTAGCTCCTATGAAGGGTGTAATGAGATTTGGCAAGAAAGGCAAGCTAAGTCCTCGATACATAGGACCCTACCTAGTGACGAAAAGAGTTGGCAAAGTAGCTTATGAGTTGGAGCTACCTCAGAGATGTCAGCAATACACAATGTATTCCATGTCTCAATGTTAAAGAAGCACATCCCAGATGCCAACCAAGTGATTGAGCCACAGATGGTACAAGTTCAAGAAGATCTCAGTTATGAAAGTCGACCTATTCAGATAATAGATTGAGCAGATAAGAAGCTGAGGAACAAAGTGGTACCACTAGTAAAAGTTTTATGGCTGAATCAGAAGTATGATGAGGCAACCTGGGAATCAGAAGATAGCATGAGGCAAAGGTATCCAGAGCTGTTCTAAGTTCGAGGACGAACTTTTTATAAGGTAGGGAGGATTGTAACACCCAATAATTTTCTGGTATTATTAGGGATTTTTCTAAATTTTATAGCATTTTTTTGGATTAAAATAAAAAGAAAAAAATATAAGGGGTCGGGCGGGGTTTAATCCTGCGACCACAAGGCAACCAAAGCCTTAAGGGCGTCCGGGCAACCAGCTGGGCAAGGGTATCAAGCACAGAAAAGGATGAAGCGAAATAATATTATAGTTGATTTAGCCCGTTTCATGAAGAGGTATTTAAACTTCCACTTAAGTCACGTTAAGACGCGATTAGGGCTTGGAGGAGGCTGCGCGAACAGGGGTGGGAGACTGCGAAAATAGGGAGAAAAGAGAGGAGTTTCCTTACTTCCTTTTCCTCCTCTTGAGTGGAGAACCTAGGGCTTCTTCCCTAGGGCCAAGAAGTGGAGTTTTCTTGCAAAGGAAGAGGAAAAGAACCCTACGCTAGGAATTTTGAGATACATAGTGAGTTTTCTTCAAGAAAAGGGTAAGTAAATCACTCACCTGTAATAGAAGTAGCTTCGCATGTAGTTTCTCGTTGTAGAACCATGGTTTTGTGATCTAAGTGCATTCTTTGAGAATATTGTTTATTGTGTGATTTAAGTTTCTAAAGAATACATGTTTTTAATCATAGAACTTGAATTGGTGTAGATTTTATATGTGTGATCTAAGCATGAAAGACCAAGTTCTTGAAAAGTCCCAAAAAAATAAGTTTTGGGTTAAGGGCACGCAAGGTGCTCGATGAAAGTTCCAAGTGAGAAAGGTAAAGTTTTGTAGTGCAAAGATTTATGTAAAAAGAAAGATAGCTTTGAAAAGTCCCAAAAATGAGTTTTGGGTTAAGGGCACGCAAGGTGCTCGATGAAAGTTCCAAGTAAGAAAAGGTAAAGTTTATAGTGCAAGATTTATGAAAAAGAAAGTTAGCTTGATAAATACAAGCATTATGAGTAAGAAAGTATTTTACTTTTGTAAAGTGACATGTACCGGGCAAATGAGAGGCCCACAGAAAGTAAGAAAGAAGCTCTAATAGGGTGCGGTGGCTAGCTACCCCGAAACCTATTAGGGATGCGCGCATTGGTACACTGATACCAGGTACAGTGTCAAGGCCTGAGAAAGTTGATTATTATTTTGAAGTATATGAGTATATGTAAGTGTTTTCAGTTTAAGCATATGTTTTGCTAAGTATGTTAACATTGTTATGTTACAAGCATGTTAAAGAGCAAGATCAAGGAAGTTAGTGGTTTAAAGTATGGAAATGCATAAGTAGCAAGTCTCAAAAGAAATTATGAGCATGTTAGATTTGCCAATGTTTTAATGCTAGTAAATGTTTTCAAGCATGATTGAGCATGATAAGTATGTGAAAGTTTCCATGTGTAAGTATTTCAAAGTGCATGTGTTTTGAAGTAAGCATTATTTGAAAAGAGCATGTTTATCCCTTATCGTTTGGATTTGTGAGTTAGGATTTACTTACTAAGCAATTTGCTTATTAGTTGCATTTTCCTTCTATTGCAGATAAAGGTAAAGAAAAAGCATAAGTTAAGGAGGCGAAAGGACTTGCTTTGATGTTCAGTGGCGGCGGAACCGTGGAAGAGATCTTTGGGCTAAGTCTTGTAGAACATGTGTTTTGGTGTTTTGAAGTGGTAGAATGAATGACTTTGTTTAAACTACGCATAGAGGTTAAGTTTGGTACAAACTCTAGAGTGTTTTGCTTACGTTTTGATAGTTTTGTTAAATCTCGCAAGGATTCTAATTTCAAGTTATTGGATTCGTTTTGAGTTGCTAAAATGTTTATAAAACTAGTATAGAGTATAGAAATGGAGTTATGTCTTTGTATGTCTTAAAAGTATATGAATTGTGGAGCTTTGGAAATGATTTTCAGGTCTGTAAATGCAGGTTTCAGGCGTGCCAGTCGACTGGTTCAGAACCAGTCGACTGCCCTATCGAACAGAAAGTTTCTGTTCGACGCACCAGTTGACTGCCAAGAGGCCAGTCGACTGGTGCTGGGCACGGAAAGTTTCTGTGGCCGATACCAGTCGACTGGCTATATACCAGTCGACTGGTACCATTGAAAAGAAGTGGTATAGAGCAGCTGGTTAGTGCTTTAGTGTTACAACTAAGAGGTCTAGGGGTCAAATCCTTGCAAAGCAAATAAAATGAAAGTTTTTTTTTAAAAGGTTGTTTTTAAAAAAAAAGAAAAAAAAATTTCAGAGCAAGTTAAGGGGAGTCAAGTAGTTATAACCTAAGGCTAAGAATAAGGTAAAGTTAAGGTTAAGTAAAAGTGACGTCCGTCTTAAAGTTAAGAGAAGGCGGGTCGTCACAGAGTGGTATCAGAGCCAAAGTTTCCACCCTCCCACCACACTGACATCAAGCATCAATCCTGACGCCTGCCAAGTAAGAAGTTCATATGTTGTAGTTTTGTATGCTTTTCATTATTGACTGCTAGTATCAGTAAGTGCATGATGATAAGGAAGTATGTTAGTTTTATTATATGCTAATATGTCCATGGAGATAATGAAGTAAATTAGTAAGAGATAATGAGCTTTTATTTTCTTTAAGATATAGAGTAAGAGAATGCCAAGAGGGCGTCCTGGAAAGGCCCAAAATGTGGAGCTAGCTCCTAGAGGGCAAGAGATAACAAAGTCTCTTTATGATATAGAGTAAGAGAATGGCAAGAGGACGTCCTAGAAAGGCCCAAAACGAGGAGCGAGCTCCTAAAGGGCAAGAGGCAGAGTCAGTACCACCACCAAATCTCTTAGAGGTGGTAGCGTAGTTATGGAGACAGTTAGCAGAATAATAGCAAGTTATTGCCACCATGATAGCTAACCAGTAGGCCACTCCTGTTACCCCGTTGGTGGCGAATGTAGTGGCACCAGTTGTGACCAAAGACCCATCAGTTACTTTTGTAATCTCGGCAAGGGGGTAAGGCAAGAAGCGTACCTCATTCAGTAGAAGAAACTGAAGCCAGGGAACTTCCCAGGCACAAGCAAACCATGGGATGCTTAAGCATGGTTCAAAACATTGGAAAGAATAGTAGGGCTACTGGACTGGCATGAGGTAGAGAAGATAAAGTGTGCATCTTTCTGACTCACGGGAGATGCTAGGATGTGGTGGGAGAAAGTTAAGGCCAAGAGAAATATCAGCTAGATGACATGGGCCGACTTCGAGACTGAGTTCTTCGAAGAATATTTTCACATGCGAGTAACCAACAAGCGTTACGACGAGTTCACGGAGTTCAGCCAAGGAGACTTATCCGTGGATGAAGCAGTGAAGAAGTTTAATCGGTTAGCTCGTCTGTGCCCAGAGCTAGTTAGCACAGAAAAAGAGATAGTCTAGCTAATGCTCAAGATGTTAAGGCCTGAGATAGCGTTAAATGGGGCTAGCGGTGTTAAGAGGCCGCAAACCTCCGAAGAACTGATAAGTAGTGCTTTGATCACGGGGCACTACTTAAACAGTATAAAGGCCACCAGAGATATTGAACGATGAAGTTCTTAACAACCTTACCTTCGGGAGAGGTCATGACATCTACTCAGTGGCTAAGAGCTGTATTAATTCAGATTTCCAACCAAGAACAAGGGTAAGGAGAACCCTAGGTCTAGGGGGAGCCTAGGTAAAGGGGGAGCATTGTTGCTTTATTGGTGGTGTAAGGAGAACCTTGGAGAGGTTCTTAAAAAGCCTTTGTAAGTCTAATGTAGGGGGAGCCTTGGGAAGGTTTTAAAAAGCCCATTTTTGGTAAAAGTCCTAAACTCGTGGGAGAGGTTAGGTGTGGGGATGTCTTGGGATAGGATTCATATTTGCATTGCATATGTATTTGTGGTATAAGTCCAATGTGGAACCTTGGCAACGTAAGTCCAAATGGTTGTTAGCATTGTGTTTTGCTATTTATTTTCCCTAACTTAAACGTATTACTAAACATCAAAAAGGGGGAGATTGTTGGGGCAATCTATGGTCCGGAGTGACCATGTGTTTTGATGTTTGGGCAAAGGGTTTAAGTTAGAATTACCCTTGTGTTCTAATATGTGTATGTGAGTGTGCAGGGTTGCAGGTTACACATATTGACTTAGTTGGACAACTTCGGGAACGGTGAAGGGTGGCATGGAGGCAAGCCGTGGGCTTGTGTGCGCACCTGAGGGACCATGGATAGCAGGGACGATGAGCCAAGGGGTGGGGAATTCGAGGCATACGTGAAGGATGGCATGGAGGCAAGCTGGAGGCTTGTGTGCGCATATGAGGGACGGGAGCCAAGGATGAAGAGGACGCGAAGGCAATAGTCGAGGCTGCTGGTGAAGAGTCAGCTGAGTCGTGAGGGTACGAATGCTGAGGGAATGTACTCGGGGAAATCCTAGAAGTCGTGTGCTGAGGGAATTATACTCGCGAAGGAAACCTAGGTAGGGCAGTTGACTGCTGTTCTGACAGTCGAATGGTAAACCCCACAGAAAGATCAGTCGACTGCTGTGGGGGGAATCGACTGGTAGCGGCTGAGAATTCGAACATTGGACTTGCAACGGTCGAATTTGAGTGGGGGCAGTCGACTGGTGGAGGCCAAAACAGAGGTAAGCTTTATCTAAAAGGGCTTCGTTTTGGCATGGACTCTTGACGAATTTGGCTTTGGTTAAAGGTTAAATAGTAGTCTAAGAGCTCAGAGGTGTATTCGGGATTGTAGCGAGGTTTCTCTACCCACAAGGAGCTACACGAGTTAGCCGGAGGGCATCCGGGGAGTGATCCACCGAAGGATCGAGGGATCGTCCACCTTACGAACTGTCGTGGAGTAGGAGTGTCATCTCCGAACCACATAAATAGGTTTGCGTTAGCGTTGTTTGTTATTCCGCTTGCGTTTGCTAACGTGATAGGTAGAAATCGAAGAAAAGCTATTCACCCCCCCTCTAGCTTGTTTGTCACGATCTAACACTGCGTACTCTGACTCCTGCTACTGCGCTTCTATCTGATGGTTTGTTGTTTCTGAGTCACTACTGAATCCTGAGTTGGCTGCTTTCCTTTCTTCTTATCACCAAATAACTGATACTGGGTCATCTCTATATGTAAAGCCCGGTCTAAAGCCTCTCGATAAGAAGTCGGAGCCCATCCAGACATCCGTAGCGAAATATATATCAAACGAGGCCCTACGTGAACTATGTCATCCGCTCATTATCGGTAGCCACCAACTGAGGACAGTTGACTGCCACCAACTTAGGGTCTGGGCAGTCGACTGCTTCTTGGAGCAGTCGACTGGTGTTTGGTACAGAAAGATTAGTCGACAGATATTATGTGCAGTCGACTGGTGTCGGCTGAAATTCGAACGTTGGGTTGTAATGTTCCGATTCGGTTGGAACTAGTCGACTGGTAACAGATAGTTTAGCCACAAGCTCTATTTAAGGGAGCTCGGTTTGGCTGGCTAGGGTTGACGAAAATGGCTTTGGTTAAAGGCCAATTAGTAGTCTAAGTGCTCAGGTGAGTGTTGCGGGTTGTGGCGAGATTTCTCCACCCATAAGGAGCTATACGAGCTAGCCGGAGGCTTTCTGGGGAGTCATCCACCAACGGATCGGGATCGTCCTCCTTGTTAGGATATTACCGTTTGCTAGAGTGGGTGAATAGCAATTTTTCGATCTTTCTTCCTACAAATGTTAGTGCGCAAGCGGAATAATAAAAACTAAAACTAACAAACACGAAGAACACACCGATTTACGTGGTTCGGAGATGAAACTCTTACTCCACGGCTGTCTGTAAGGTGGACGATCTCGATCCTTCGGTGGATGATTCCCTGGAGCACCTCTGGCTAGCTCTTGCCGCTCCTTGTGGGCGGAGAAACCTCGCCACAAACCTTGGGCAATCCTTGAGCAATAGTAAACTACTAACAAGCTTAAACCAAGCTAGTTTTGCCAAGAAGAAACAGCCTTAAACGAGCTCCCTTAAATAGAGCTCGAGGATGATATGACCATTACCAGTCGACTGGTCAAATTCGAATGGCAATTCAAATTCTGGTCACCATTAGTCGACTGGTCTGGTCCTGGACCAATTAGTCAACCGATCCTTCTGTGGACCCTATCAGTCGACTGGTCCCTCACCAGTCGACTGGTCCCTCACCAGTTGACTGGTCCACTCCCTAAGTCTAGGGTTACCCTTTCCGAGTACATTTCTCTCAGCACTCGAACCCTCACGACTTAGCCCCCGAGTATAATTCCCTCAACACTCGAAACCTCATGACCTGGTTGACTCTTAATCCAGCAACCTCGATCTATTGCCTTCAAGCCCTCTTCGACTTTAGCTTCGATCCCTCAAATGCGCACACAAGCCCTCGTCTTGCCTCCATGCCATCCTTCACGCATGCCTCGAAGTCCGCTTCCCTCAGCTCATCGTTCCTGTTCTAGCAGCCTCAATCTGTTGCATTCAAGCCTTCTTCAACTTTGACCCTCGTCGCTCAGATGTCCACACAAGCCCTCGGCTTGCCTCCATGTCATCCTTCACGTATGCCTCGAAGTCCGGTTCCCTCGGCTCATTGTCCCTGCTTTTTCCATGGTCCCTCGGATGCGCACACAAGCCCACGGCTTGCCTCCATGCCACCCTTCACCGTACCCGATGACGTCCAACCAAGTTTATGTGTATCCTGCAACCTTGCACACTCACATACACATATTAGATCAACATGAAATCCTAACTTAATCATATTGACACACACATCAAAACCCCTTATCCTCCCGATCATACTTGGGTCGATTGCCCCAACAATCTCCCCCTTTTTGATGTGTGACAATATGTTTATGTTAGGTGTAAAAACAATAATAACAATTGAAAATTAAAGACATAGCACATTAAGAGACATAATCATGCCCTCCCCCTTAACTTATGCCCTCCACATAATTTTTAATTTTCCACAACATCAAGTTAAGTTAAACCTAACTTAAACCCACAAGTTCTCTCCCTTTGACACCATTAAAAAGATTGCCCTAAGCAATCCTAACTCTAGTGTCAATGAGAACAACTTTCTATTTTTGAAAAATCCCCAGAAATCAAAAACAGCAGAACCAGTCGATTGCCCTTGCATTAGTCGACTGGTCCCTACAATTCACAAACCCACAGACAGATCAGTCGACTGCCCCAAGGGCAGTCGACTAATACAAACCAGTCTGAATTTTCCTGCGAAATTCAGAAACCACTAAAAAATTACACAAAATTTGAAAAATTTTGAAATTTTGCAAGCATATTTCTTAAGATATATTCTACCCTATAAAAATATAATTTCGTGAAAATATCAAATATGGTTGACTTTTTAACAAAAATTCCAATTCATTAAAAATGCATCATTTTGTATCAACTTTCTATCCTAACTTTGAATCTATATGTTTGCCAAGCCTATCCTATACCATTTGAACCATAAAATTGCTTTCAAATCTCCCCCTTCTTTTCATACAATTTTTCAGGATAAAACACATGATTAACCCTCCCCCTTTTCATCCCTTATCTCTAGATATACATATACATGAAAATTTCCTTATGCCCATAATAGCAAGATAATAACATTCTAAATGAGCAATATCAAGTCATGAATTGAAAACTCATATAAGCAATACCAAAGCATAAATTAAACGTTTCATATAAACCTATACTAAAGGTGTCACAAGGGTCATAACCCTGAAGTTTTCAAATATTACAATACCAAACTATGTGTTTGAGAGATAAATATAAATGCCTAAGCTAGATATACTCTCAACACAATCACCACCAAATCAAACTGAACTACATATCATCGCCTGGGGGAGGAGGAGGAGGGGCCTGATACATGAGGTTCCACTGCTGCATCATCTCATACATCTCGTCCTGGCGCTGCTGGAACCTCTGAAAGTCGCCTTTGAGACCCTCCAGATGCTGCTGAAACGTTTGAAAGTCCTCCCTAAGACCATGTACCTCTGACTGTAGTAGGGAGAACTGCTCCTGTGTAACCCCAGCAGCAGCAGCAGCAGGCGCAACCTTTGCATCATCATCTGAACTGGAGGAACCAGGACGACGTCTCCAGACTATCACCCCTGCTGGCACTCAATCCCTGCCAAGGACAGCTATCATGAACCGATCTGGTCGTAGTCCTTGGACAAATGATGCACCTGACCTCTAGTAGTGCAAATACCTCTAGGCTCAAAGAACTCGATCAAAACATGATCGAAATGCATGTAGATCTTCATATTGACACTATGCGAAAAATGGACAATGGATGCAAATACATGCAAGGGGATATCAATATCTAACCTCCTCTCTAATGCATACATCATTACCAAGTAAGGATGTCGAATCTTCGACCTTCCCTTGGTGACAATAGGTAAAATGCAGTCTATGATAATTTTGTACAATACGTTGCTGACTGGAGTCATGCGCTTCACTTCGAAGATACGATCTAGAAGAGAGTGAGGATTATTGAAATAATAACGATGAACTTGATCAACAGTGACATTTGGCAAGGTCAAAGGCTCAATGACTTTAGGAAAACATGTAAAGGGATTATCGGAGACCCTACACCCTAGAAATGACCATAATACTGCAGGTGTAAAGGGAATGGTAACTCCTGCAACATGGACTCATACGTCCCATCAGCGGGACTAATGCATGTAAGATTAGCATAAAATTCTTTGCATAGATCAAGGTTAATATAGCGCTGACAATAGACTAGCTGCTCTAAACTAAAATGGGTGATCATCTCAACAATATGAGGGGTATTTTTCTTGGAATTATGATCGGTTAAGATACCTACAGTTCATTAATACAAAGTCAGTACTGGAAAATCTCCACCGGCATTCCTCGGAACAGAATCGAGGTGCCTCAGGATCAGCAGGATGCTGTTGGGATGGTCCCTCACCCATCCTTCTCTTTTGAACAAATCTAAGATGCAATTTTCCCATGCATGTACCAAAAATTATCCCATAAAGAAGGAAAACAAAGAAAAACATGCAACATGGGATAAGTTAGTCATGAAAGATGAACTAAACATGAAAAATAAACCACACAAGTCATTACCGTTTTCCCACACGTTGCATGATGAATGTTGATGAAGATTGACTCAACGGAAGATGCTCTTCTTGCCCTAGACCTAGATCTGAGTTGGAGGAAGACTAGGAATGTGATTTTCGGGCCTTGGGAAGGCTTGGACCAGTAGGGGAGGTTGAGAGAGGAGAGAAATCGCAGGGGGTGGCGCTGAAACCCTAGGTTCGGCCACCCCAGCGCGACTGTTCCTTTTAAATTAATCGCAGATCAGTCGACTGCCCCTGGGTCAGTCGACTGATAAACCATACAGAAAGATCAGTCGACTAATGCCTTAGAAATCCTAGTTTCTGAATTAAACTGGACCAGTCGACTAATTCTGAATCAGTCGACTGGTACCCTAATTCCAATTTTTCTATCCTAATTTCAGATACGCATAATTAATTCTATAAATCTCCAAAAAATCTAAAATTTCGTGGAGAGATTTATAACACCTATGTCTACTTGGGAAAAATATGTTTATAAGTAAATATATTGCCAATCCCAAGTTTGACAAGAAATTCAAAACTATCTAATTTGTTCAATTCATCCTTGGCCTAAAGTCCTAATTTTGATCTCTTCTAGATGTGTCTTCTCATCCTCAATCCCAATGCACCCCTAGCATTGATTTATGTGACATCTACACATTGAAAACTAATTTTCATGCAATATAGTCTCATTTTCATCTTTTCATCCATAAAACTCCCTCTTGATGTGCCAAATCCCTAGGATTAAGACTCAATTGAGTCTTCCAAATCCTTTGGCACATTCTTCAATCCATCTAGTCCCCTAGGAGAAATCCTCCCGAGATCCATTGGCCATGGATCCCATTTTGACACCTAGAGCTCTCCCTTGTGCTCTAACTGTTACGAGATTAGAACCAAAAAATGGCAACAAGAATAATAGAGAACACACCAGATTTACGTGGAAATCCCGTGACAGGAAAAAACCACGGGAAGAGGAGGAAAAATCACTAAGAACGATGGAATACAAAGTCGGCAACTCTTATATCATAATAAAATAAAGAGAAGTAGAGAAAAAGAGAGGTAGAGAAAAGAAAGAAGAGATAACCAAATAACTTTCTTGATTGATTGATTGATACAACTTATCTATGAGATACACAATTTATAGGGACCTTAGAATACTTAGTCAAATAAAAAATTAATAACAAAACTGTTAATTAACAAATTTATAAAAATTTGTTAATTAATATATTAATAAGAAAATATCTAATAAATATTAATGGATTAAACAGAATTCGGGTCACCAAATTCTAACAATCTCCACCTTGACGAGAATCCACAAATCTTCAAAAAAAAAAATATTCTCCACCTTTTCCACAAAAGCCCCACAGGCAAATCTCAGCATCTAGCATCAACAAGTCCAAGTAATGCTTAAACTTAACTATAGGAAGTGCCTCACATCAATGTACTTTGTCCTCTCATGAAGCATCTGATCCCTTCGTGAAGAAAATGACATTCTGACTATCACAAAAGACTGTAGTAATCTGCAAGTCTTCGCTGAGCTCACTAAAGAGTCCTTTTAACCAAATAACTTTCTTATAAGCTTCCTGTAAGTGATCTACTTTTATCAATTTCACCTTGTGACGGCAACATCACCTATTACTGTGGATCCCTACAGAACATTTAAATTGGTGATTTTCCTTAGTCCCTTCATCACAACAAGAGACCCTTTACTGACCTTCACAGCTCCACCTTCACCAGTGTACTTGTACCCTTTAGAATCAAGAATATTCAAAGAGATCATATTTCTCTTCAAATCAGGAACGTCCCTCACATTACCAAGTGTCCGAATGACACCATCAAACATCTTAATTCTGACCGTACCAATACCAGCAATTCTGCAAGATGTATTATTGCCCATCAAAATGGAACCACTCGAAACCGTTTCATATGTTGAAAACCAGTCCCGATTGGGATACATATGAAATGTACAACCAGAATCAAGAATCCATTCTTCACTCTGCTTCAAATCAGCATCAGAGGCAACGAGAAGTTCACCATCACTGTAATTTTCGGCAACATCAGCCTCACCAGACTTCTCTGATTGTTTTTCTCTCGAATTTTCACTTGCCCTTTTATTCTTATTCTGCAGCTTATAACATTCAGATTTGATGTGACCCTTCTTCTTGCAATAATTCCAGATCTTATCGTTATTTCTGCCCCTTATATTACCATCAAAGTCTTTCTCCTGAGTCCTTCCTCGAATAATAACACCCTCACCCTATGCCTCAGATCCTTTGACAAGCTGTTTCATTTTCTCTTTTGAAAATAATGAATTATAAACTTCATTCAAAGTAAGAGTATCACGACTGTATAAAATAGTATCTCTAAAAGCTGTATATGATGAGGGTAAAGAACACAGTAAGATCAATGCTAAATCTTCATCATCATATTTGACCTCCAAAGCCTCTAGCTCAGAGACGATTTCCTTAAACACAGTCAAGTGATCTCTTAATGACGTACCTTCTACCATGCGATGAGAATACAAATATTGTTTCAGACCTAGTTTGCTCGTAAGACTTTTTCTCATGCACAACTGCTCCAGTTTTAGCCATAGTGCAGTAGCGGATTTCTCCTTCAAAACATCCTGTAAAATCTCATTCGATAGGTGAAGGTAGATCTGAGATAGAGCTTTTCGATCCTTACGTTCCTTTTCCACCTTTGTCCATGTCAAGGGCATGTTGTCAATCCCGAACAGTGCCTCGTCCAAGTCCTAATGCGCTAGCACCGCTCGCATCTTAACCTGCCACAGTGTAAATCTGGTGTTGCGATCCAAAAGCAAATATCATACTTCATGCTTACCGTTGTCATTAATCTCGTTGAAATCTTCAAAACCAACCTTGCTCTGATACCACTTGTTACAAGATTAGAACGAAAAAACGGCAACAAGAATAATACAGAACACACCAGATTTAAGTGGAAAACCCTTGACAGGAAAAAACCACGGGCAGAGGAGGAAAAATCACTAAGAACGACGGAATACAAAGTCGGCAACTCTTATATCATAATAAAGTAAAGAGAAGTAGAGAAAAAGAGAGGTAGAGAAAAGAAAGAAGAGATAACCAAATAACTTTCTTGATTGATTGATTGATACAACTTATCTATGAGATGCACAATTTATAGGGACCTTAGAATACTTAGTCAAATAAAAAATTAATAACAAAACTGTTAATTAACAGATTTATAAAAATCTGTTAATTAATATATTAATAAGAAAATATCTAATAAATATTAACGGATTAAAAAGAATTCGGATCACCAAATTCTAACACTTACCCTTAGTCACCTCCCTAGGTGACTTATCTATAAAGGCAAGACCACACCGATGTATCTCCGATGCTTCTTGACCTACAACTTTAACTCTCTTAACCTTGTATACTTTTTCCTTAGTTAAGTTCTTCTTCTCCCCTTTAAATAACTTTTCCTTGCCATTTTTGGCCTTTCCTTTGCTATAATTATATGACATCCTTGCATATGACTTTCTACTAACATTTGACCTCATAGGTTGATATCCTAGACCTGATCTATCATTTTTGGGTTCTTGACTCCTTGACACCATGTCCAAGCCCCTAGATCCACTAGTGAGTCTATCTAGGATTTTCTCTAATTTATCAAGTCTTGCCCTCAAGGCTTGATTTTCCCTTTCTAGACTCTTCACCTTAGCGTCACCATGTCCATCTTGGACATTCCTAGATCTATCCATTTGTCTAGGCATGTGTCTCCCTTTCTTAGGATTAATGCCTTGATCCTTAGGTTTAACAATCCTAGATTTATCATGATACATGTGCTCCTTAGGATTTTGGGATACCATGTTAACCCTATTTCTATCATAATATTTAAATCCAAAGTTACGCATAGGCAAGCATTTTTCATTATTTTTAGCGTATATAGAGGAATTTGAAACATGCTTAAAATTAGGGATTACCTCCCTTACCCTTGTAGGTCCCCCTTGATGTGAGCTTTTCTTCTTTTCCTCCTTCTCCCATTTCCTTAAATGTTCCAATTTATTGAGCTCTCCTTTTCTTGGACATTTGATGTGATAGTGCCCTAGCTCTCTACATGTGAAGCATCTAATGTGTTTTTTCTCTTTCTTTTCCCTACAACCCATGTTAGATTTTAAAAGAATTGACTTGGATTTAGGGTTTACCTCCTTTTTACCTAATGGACACCTGTCCTTATAGTGTCCCTTTTTATTGCATCCAAAGCAAATGATGTGATCTTTAGCCCTTGCATTGGTGGAGGTGGATGCTTCTTCTTGTTGGAAACGGGATGGCTAGAGAGGGGGGGGGGGTGAATATAGCCAATCACTTTTTTTTGGCACTTAACAAGTTTTCTACACTCAACTTATCAGTAGCACAGCGGAAGAAGCAAAATAAAAGGAAGCAGTGCAGTAAACGAAAACAGAAATGAATGCAAACAGAGACAACTACCAAGATCGCTAACAAGAGGGTTTACAAGGTTCGGGGATAACTTGCCCCTACTCCTTGGCGTGCCCTTAAGATGGGCGATCCCTTGATCATCGGCAGATCAAGCCCCGGTTTTCACCGGATATAACGCAACCTTCTTCTCGGTGGAGAAACCTCTCCACAGCGTTTCAATCACAGATAAAGTTTAAGCACAAAGAAACAACAAGAAGAATCTTACTCAAACACTTAGCAAGGACAAGAACACAGCAAGCTTCCCTGAGCTCCACCCAGTGGCGATCTCACGCAAGAACCTCTCTTCGTGTCTTCCCACTGTCGGACTCCAAGCTCCTTGTTCTCTCCTTCAAGCGCTCAAGTAATGGATGATTGCTTCTCGATCGCTTGCTCAAAGTGATGAAAACTTCAAGAACACAGCAAGCAAGTTGTGGAGAACACAAGGCGCGGCAAGAACACTAGTTCGCAAAAACTTGCTTCCACGAAGCCAACTTCCGCCCTTTTGATTCTTCACACAGCACCAGGTGACAACATCCTCCGTAGCCTCCAGCTACCTCACTGCCAACGCCAGCTACCATTGAGCCCTCTCTGGTCTTCCTGAGATCCCCTCAGCCAAGCCCCAGTCTCGGCTCCAGTCTACAGCTCGGTCGTTGCAACCTAAAATGGAGAATCGGACAAACCTGCCCCAAGAAAAGCCTCCATTGACCTCTCCTTGAGTGTTTGAATCCTCCCCTGTCACCTGCAGCTTAATCAGACTGTTAGAGTAGTAAATCAACCAGTAAATCAAATATCAGAAGCAAACAGCAGTGAATCGGATACGATCAGACGCTCTGACCGCGTCTGACAGTGCAATTTGAATTAAAGTGATCGGTCACCGGACCGATCCAGGGCTTGTGGGTCGGTCACCAGACCGATCCACTGCTTCGCTGGGATTCCTAGCTCACATGGCTATACACGCCTGATCGGTCACCCGACCGATCAGAGTGAAGCCTGATCGGTCACCAGACCGATCAGAGTGAAGCCTGATCGGTCACTCAGACCGATCAGGACAGATGAACAGTGATTTTTTAATCAGATCCTAAGTCCCTGATCGGTCACCGGACCGATCCAGGGTCTGATCCGCAAGGGAACTCACTCACTATCCGCTCCCTGATCGGTCACCAGACCGATCAGGAGCAAGGCAGCAAGGAAGCAGCCTGCTCCCTGATCGGTCACCGGACCGATCAGGAGCCACACAGTAGGTTCCCAACCTCACTGTGCGCTCCCTGATCGGTCACCAGTCCGATCAGACATCGCTGGATCGATCACCAGACCGATCCACGAAGGAGCAGCGTGCCAATGTCCCTGATCGGTCACCAGACTGATCCAGGGAGTCAAACCCAGCCCTCCAAGCTAGGGTTTCATCCACCTTAGCCCTCCAAGCTAAGGATTTTTCCATCTAACTCTCCAAGTTGGGAATTTACACCTAACCCTCCAAGTTAGGACTTTTCACCTAGCCCTCCAAGCTAGGACTTTTCACCTAGCCCTCCAAGCTAGGACTTTTCACCCAACCCTTCCGAGTTAGAACATCATCCAACCTAGCCCTCCAAGCTAGGCACCTGACCCTCCAAGCCAGGACTTTTTCACCTAATTCTCCAAGATGGGAATTTGCACCTAACCCTCCAAGTTAGGACTTTTCACCTAGCCCTCCAAGCTAGGACTTTTCACCCACCTCTTCCGAATTAGGACTTTTCATACACCTAGCCCTCCAAGCTAGGATTTTCAACACCTAACCCTCCAGGTTAGGATTTTCCAACACCTAGCCCTCCAGACTAGGATTTTCCATACCATGCCTGATCCCCGATCAGGACTTAATCATAATCAATCATCATCCACCTAAACTAAAATCGGTGTCAACACCAAAACAACAATCAGGGCTAGACTGCATCAACAATCTCCCCCTTTTTGTTGTTTGACAACCCGATTTTAAGTTTAGGGATTCTTAATCAGGTTTTCCAAATTTAGAATCATAGGGGAATCCAGATCCTCCCCCTACAACATGATCATCCTAAACTTAACCAACCACACTCTCCCCCTTTGCCGAACACAAAAAGGGTCTAGACGGGCTGTTAAGTTCAACCATACTCCCCCTCAACCCTAGGGGTATCCCAAAACAACAAGGATTTGATTGCATATTGATAAGCATATGATCACATGTGAAAAAGATAGAGCAATATATAGCAATCACATGCATCATACGAACATGAAGTAGCAACTCACAAAGCATGTCATAACAGTCATATGTATCAAGTAGACATGGCATTATAAGCATGAACATGACAATGTAGCAAACATGCAGATCATAGTCATATAAACAACATGGCATCAACAATAAGCATACTAAGAGTAGATAAGTATGTGAGGCAAGGTCAGACAAGTCAAAGCATAAAACATCCAGACAAGTAGCAAGATACGTGTGGCACAAGGCCACAATAAGCAAGTCAAGGGGTATACAGCCCAAGAGTCATACAAGGCAAGAGATCAAAAAGTTAAATGTCAAACAGAATAACATCAATCGTCAGCGGCATCATCGTCGGAATCGTCGATATATATGATATCTCCTAGTGAAGGGCCACTGGGAGATGCACCATCAGAAAATGTATGATGATACCACTCTTCATACCATCTGTCCTGGAATGAGTGCATCTCAGAGACATCAGAGGCTAGAGCATCGACACGGCGATCGAAAGACTGATACTCTGAGCGAACCTCCTGTCGCCAGAGCTCGGAGATATGCAACTCGTGCTCTATCATCCGCTCTATCTCCGCAACCTGCCAGCGTAGATCAGGGGCCCACTTATCGTAGTCGGCAGTAGCAGCTGGCGGCTCCTGGTCATGAGCTCCTCTAGGTGACCCTCTCTCACGTCTGCGATCCTTCCACCGTAGCCCCTGGGTCCCGAGAACAATGCTGGACTGAGCAAGCATGCGGCGGTCCAGACGGCAGTCCTGGCGAACCATGGGCACAATGCGTCCCTGTGTAACATCGATGCCAACCGACTCCAGCCAGGCAGTGATGATATGGCCGAATGGCATATAGACTAACTGAGAGGACGGCATACTGTGGACGATGATAGAAAAATAGACCGAAGCCACTGGGTCAAAGTCTAACTGCTGATGCATCCCGTAGAGCATCAAGCAGTGGAACGGTTGAATCTCATCAAGGTGTTTCGAAGTAGTTGGAAGGAGACAATTGGTGATGATTTTAAACAACACATAGTCAACAGGGGAAAGGTGAAGAGCAGGAAATGTGGGAAAATCATGGGTGCGCTCACCAGAACCTCCTGGCCTAGGATGATCCATAAAGTACTCGTAGATGGAATCAGGAGTCACTCCATCGAAAGGAACCGAAAGGGGATCAGGAGGATAGGGGTAGAGAAAGAAATCATTTTCTGACCGGTGACAGCCGAGAAAATCAGTGAAAATAGATCGATTAAAATCAAGATCAATACCGGCAACACGAGTCCTCCACCCCGTGCCCTCTCCACTCACCATGTTGTTATAAAATTCAGAGACCAAGTCAAGGTTGATTGGCCTCTCAAGATAAAGAATGGATTGGAGATTATAATGTGTGATAATGTGTCGGATGGTTGGGCAATGTTCATGGATGAAGGATTGATCTATAGTTCGACATGGCATTAATTTGAAATTGGGCCACTCAAAATTTAACGCAAGGGTGATACTCTGAAATCGAGTATGTGGAGGTGGTGGAGGCCTTGGAGAAGGTGTAGATATTGAAAGGCCTGTGCCCTTGGAGCTTTCCACCATAGGTTCTTTACCCTTAGAAAACTTTCTATAGATTGGAATTGGTCAAAACATAGTGTGAATCAATTGATCAAGATGGACGTAAATTGAACCAAAAATTCAAGGATTGATCATCAAAGGGAAGACCCAATCATAGGTAGACATTAGATCAAGATCAAACATAGGATAATAATGAGGTGAAATATTGATTTGATCATATCGTGAGAAAGTGAGGTCACGGCAAATACACGAGGGTCATGGCACCACACCAAGAACAAACACAGGAGCATGATAAGCTTCATATACATAATTTATAAACTGTTTTGAAAGAAAAAACTGAGATCAAAACTTACTTAGGTGCCATTGGTGAGATTTTGAAGGTGGAAAAACCAAACTTGCGCAGGAGACGCTCGCAAGACAGAGAAGCAGAAGACTTCGAGCAAAAGAGAACTTGCCGGGAGCAAGAAAATGCCCCGTAGAAGCCTTCGCGAGAACTCGCACGCACGCGAAAGAGGGAGACGAAAGCACTGGAGAGCTCTCGCACGAAGCAAACGTTGCGCGAGTGGGAAGTTTCGGCGCTAGGGTTTGGCAATGAGAGAGTTTTCGCGTAGTTAATCGGTTGGTGGATTGATAAATACTATTTTATTGATTATTTGAGTTGCTAAAATCCATGTTTGATCTATGTTTTTATTGCCAAAATTGTGAAATTGCCCTAGGTTTTAGAACTTACCTTTATTTTGGACTTAATTGCAAATATGCAAATTTTTGGATTATTTTGGCCACTAAATTCTTGATCTATTTTTTGTAGGCATCAAGGTTCAAGGATCTAGGGAATATTGGGTCAAACTCGAGTCGGAAGTGACCCGGATCAGATTATCAAGATTACGATTAAATCTGGGTCGTTCGATTCGAAAGCAGCTAGATCTGAGCCATCCGGGATGATCTGAAGCCATCCGAGCTAGGGCTAGGGTTGATCAAGCACCCTGATCAAGATCTGAAGGTTTCATCACAATCAGAGCTCAATCAACTGTTGGATCAAGCTTGGAGGGCTCTAGAGCGTCCAATCACAGATAGAGTTGATCTGGACCATCCGTTGCATATCTGGAGGATCCGAGCTACCACAAGGCAGATCCTGACCCCAGATCATCATCATAAAAGTTTGGCTCAAATCAGAGCAAGATCAGCCGTTGGATTTAAGTGGATCAATCTGGACCGTCCATGCTTAAGTATTTAATCAAAAATTTCCTACCTTCAGCAGTGTCGCGTCTTCAGAGTTCTTCGCCGCAAATCCCGTTCTTCGTGTTCTTCCTTCATCCTTAGCTTGTTTCCTTCAATCCAAGGCGCGACCACTCGATTTTCTTGCTGAATTCACGTGCTAGGTCATTGGGGAGGCCATCAGTCTTGTTTCCGGATCGAAATTGCCCAAGAACAGAGTTTGTGAGAGGTTTCTACAGCTCTGTCCAATTGACACCCTTCGGATCGGCTGCGCTCTACCACCTTCCACCTAAGCTATCCAGAGGGGTTCCCTGAGTAGCTTTGATCATCATCCACTCACCAATTCACGCAGACATAGCTGCAATGAAGAATTCGCATGGAAAATTCAGAAATGGGCAGTTCGGACTGTATTCAATCACGGATGAAGTTTTCCCCATGATTTACTGAGCTTGCGGGTCCGAGGCTTTCCCTTGCTTGACAACCAAGGAGTATCTGAGCTCTGGAAGGAATCGAGGAGTAGTTTAAGTAGTTTAATTTCTATTTTAGCTGTAGCTTTTTGTGTTCTGTCGAATCTGCACTGCTCTGTTCTGTTTTCTATTTAGCTGCTGTAATTCCTGTTTTAAATTGTTTCCGGCAGTAGTTAAGATTTAATTCAGTAAGTTAAGTAGTTAGTGAATGAGTTTAGTGCACAAAAGCTTCAAATTTCAGTTCCGTTTCTGTCAAATTCCTGCGTGCCAATTGGAATTGCTGCGTGCCAAGTTGTTGGCTGCGTTTCCACATTTTCAGCTTTCTTTCATTAGTTTCTGTTAAGAAATTGCTAGTTTAACTTCCTTGTTCCTAGACTAGATACTTGTATTCAAGTTATGTTAGCTAGTTCAGCCTTTGAGCTATTGCAAAAACAGAAAAATCTGTAGCTAGACTTATCAATTCTGCATCTGAATTTTCAGTTTTTCGATTTCTGAATTTAATCTTTTCAAGCTCTGATTTCAGTTTCAATTCATTTCCTTAGTATTTCTTAGTTCTTCCTCATAGCCTAGTTTCCCAAATCGAACCAATCAGCTTGAGATTTTGAGTTAAAGCTTACTCATATTCTTAACTTGGAGAGAGTTTTTGGCACAAGGAATTTCTCCTTGCGTGCCAACTGATTTGCAGTTTTTGCACTCTGAATTCACCTTGGTTTTGTGGCATATGTGGGTGTTCGGAATCAATAAGTTTACATTCACTCATTTCTAAATTTCGTCACCAAGTGGTGGGCTTCCAAGAGCACTTTAGATAGTTGAGATCCATTGCTTGGTTGAGTTCTACATGTTGCATGCTAATAATTGTGTTAAGTTTGATTAATTCCGAAAACTTCATCATTGCCTTTACTTCATTGCTTAGCATTTTGTCTTATGTTAAAATCAGAACACAGTTCCCATAAAAATTTGTAAGTGATTTGATTTGGTTTTCCATTGGTGGAGCTTTTAAGTGCCAATTTTCTTGTTTAGTTTACTAAATTACGGTTTCTATTTTTTCATTTGCAACTTCATTTTCAATTACAAACCAAAATCCATTTACTTGTTTGAAACCCAAAAACGACACATAACTACAAGTTTGAATCAAGCACGACAACTAGCCCCGAGAAAAATACGACCTGTGGCCCCTATATTACATTTTCATACTTTTGATTGTAAAAAGGGTTTTCAGTTATTCATTCACATTTAAATTTGAGACCCACACATTCGTGACACA
>JAGFNQ010005538.1:0-27609 GCA_024364735.1 Boesenbergia rotunda
TCAGTATCAAGTACCAGGTATTAGAGGAAATAGAGTGACATTCAATAACGAAGATACCTGAAGAGGATGGAGCAATCGGATGCTTTCTTCTTCAAGGGACTCAAGATAAACTTGCAATTTCTTCGCCAGTGACCCTCCTTTCCACAATGATGGCAAGTGCCTTTTGGTTTCTTTTCAGTCTTTTTGGCCTTTTTCTTCTTTCCTTTATTCTGTTCTTTGGCCTTCCTCTTAGAACCTTTCTTCGAGGAACCAACTAACAGAACCGCCTTTTGATCCTGCTTTACAGAAGGCTCTACAGACTTCAGCAGGTTGACTAACTCAGGAATGGTAGTTTCCAGCTTGTTCATCCGATAGTTCATCACAAATTGTGAATAACTTTTGGGCAAACAATGCAGAATTAAGTCAATACTTAGTTCATGATCCATTGCAAAACGAGTGTGTTCAGTCGCTCAATATACCCCAACATCTTTAACACAAACTGCGAGGCAGAAGTGCCTTTCCTGCATCTTAGATGTGAAGAGGAGTCTGGAGACTTCGAACCTTTCGGATCTCGCCTGCTCTTCAAACAACTCATTAAGATGGAAGATGATGGTATAAGCATCCATATGCTCATGCTGCTTTTGCAGCTCAGGTACCATAGAGGCTAGCATGATGCAACTTGCAAGTTCAGAATCGGTCACATGTTTCTGATAGGCCACTAACTGGTCTGGAGTTGCATCTGCTGGAGGATGTGTGGGAAGTAGATCTTCAATGACATAAGCAATCTTCTCTGCCTTGAGGACTATCCTCAGGTTTCGAAGCCAGTCCATGAAGTTAGGCCCAGTCAGTTTATTGGTGTCCAAGATGGAACGCAAATTCAGAGAAGACATGATCGAGTGATTAACCTAGAAATACAAATTGAGCTTATGTGAGAAGAATGATTAAAGAATGTATCAATATACATAAATTGAAATCCTATTTATTTTTCAAATTGAATAACCCTTTTTATCAATTCGGGAGATCGTAGGAACATCTCCAAATAGGTTGATATCCAACCATAGGTAAGAACAACCATGGCTGTGGCCATCAGTTATTCTTAGCTATGAAGGTAGGTAATTATACCGATTACACATCACATATATGTAACTATCACATTATGCTATCAACTAATTGAATGTTTGCATAAAACATTGGGTTGTTAACTCATTAACAAGTATGCAACAATATACATAGCACCCAACTGCACCTCTCTTTACATCGACCTTGGCTGTGGCACAACAAATCGATGCTCCAAGCTTAAGGCTGACCCATTAATCAAGAAATAGTTTTAATATGGTTGGAGCTCATTCAACCGCTTAGTCAGGCTTGGATGTGTCCAACAACCAAAACTAATGATTGACCTCTGACTCCAACTATATTATTCATAAACTAATTCCATGGTTTGAACATGTTGAGGTTCAAGTCGGGCATGGATGTGTCCA
Source organism: Boesenbergia rotunda (assembly GCA_024364735.1). NCBI lineage: Eukaryota > Viridiplantae > Streptophyta > Magnoliopsida > Zingiberales > Zingiberaceae > Boesenbergia > Boesenbergia rotunda. Next base: position 1,461 of record JAGFNQ010005538.1, read on the forward strand.
TCAACCCAAACGAGAAACAAAACTCCGATTCTAACCATATTAATGGAAGGTGTTGGCCTTAATATTTTGTAAGGGGTTTTGGGTCTCATCCTTTCTTTTCTAAGCACATTCATGACATAGAATTATGTCATGACTAACGATTTCCTTAATTAAGTATGTATGTGACTTAAGTTATCAAGTCTCATTAATTGAATTAGGAACCGGATTTCCTAATTCCAATTTCATACTTAATTAAAGGAATTGTTTTGGGAAACAATTTCCTAAATTGTCATAATTAATTTCGGAAATAATATGTTCAAGACTTTGATTTCTCTAAATCAAATCTTATTAAATTAAGAGACAAATCCCTTAATTCAACTACATATTATTTTCATGAAAATCTCATTTAAGAAAACTCTATAGGAAACCATTTTCCTAATTAATTTTGGAGACAACAATATGTAAGAGCATCACCTCTTCAAACATATTTTATTCATGGATTTAATTAATTACAACAAATTGTTTTCTAAGGGTGGCTCCCCGAGGCTCAGATACCCAAAGAAAAGTAATGTGTTGTAAATCCAATTGGACGGCTCCCCGAGGCTCAATCCAAATCAAACATGACAATTTCAATTAAAAATTGGGAAATTAAATTACAACAACTAACTTTAAATTGGACGGCTCCCCGAGGCTCAATCCAAAATAAAGAATTTTGTTGTCAATTTAAAAACCAATTCAAATTTAATTGTCAATTAACTGTCCATGAATTTGTCTAGACTTTCTTAAAAGAAAGTGCCCAAAATTGCGAGATTTCAAAAATAGGTTTTCAGAATAATTGTAAGTTTCTGGTACAAAGGAAACTTACATATTTCCAAAATTGGAAAATTTCTAAAATAGAAAAATTTCCAAAATTGGAAAGTTTCCAAAGATGGGAAGTTTTCACAATTATTATAAAATTTCAGAAATAGAAAATTTCAAACGTTTGCGAAATTTCATGAGGATTTCCAAACTTTGAAATTCCTAAATCTAAAATTTATTATAATTTGAAGTTTCATAATTGAAAATTTTTCCGAAATTGAGATCATGACAAAGTTTTCCACAAAACAATTATATGATTAAGTCGAACACTAACCGGCTCTGATACCACTGTTGGGACCGGGTGCATGTTGACAAGGATACGAGTTCGTAAAATTTTAAATTTTTACGTCCAGCGGAAGAATTAGCATAAAATAATTTCCTAAATTATTTTAACCACGTATCTAGCATGCAACCTTATGATGTGTTGACATAATCATAGAATAAAACTTTGCGGAAAAGTAAACTAATTTACTTTATACCTTTCGTAACTCGAAGTAAGGGACGAGATCCAACCGTAGCGTCCCTTGGAAGCTCCGCCTCTATTCGCGTCCACGCCGAGTTCTCTTCGGGATGACTTCGCAAAGTCACGAGTTTTGTGCCGACGAGAACTACTAGATTCTCTATAGGCACAACTAGAAGAACAAGAGAAAAATAGGAAACTAACCACCAAAGAAACGGAATCGAATTCCGAGAGGGAAGGAGATGTGATCCGCTTCTTCTTCTTCTTGGTTGGCTTCTCCTTCTTCTTGATAGCTCACGGCAACCAAGGTTGGGAGGAGGTGCGCCGGCCCTAGCACTCAAGAGGGGCCACCGGCCCTTGATGACTCAAGGTGGGCACCGGCCCTAGGTGGGGAGAAGGGAAGGAGAAGAGAATAAAGAGAGAGAGAGAGGGAGCTCTATATCAATACTCGATTATTGATTCGGAATAAAGGCTTCCCTTTGGTTCCTTATATAGTTGCTTCTCCCTTGCCAAGTCTCCTCTTAATGGAATTAACGGAATTAGTTATCATAAGAAATTTATCCTATAAATTCTCTTATGAATTATTCCGTTTAAACCAAGTTTTATTATAACTAACTTTATAATAAAACTAATTAGTTATCATAAGAAATTTATCCTATAAATTTTCTTATAAATTATTCCATTTAAACCAAGTTTTATTATAACCAACTTTATAATAAAACTAATTAGTTATCATAAAAAATTTATCCTATAAATTCTCTTATGAATTTTATTATAACTAACTTTATAATAAAACTAATTAATCTCTCCTTTTATTATGGAATAAATTTTATAAGAAATTTATAAACTTTCTTATTATGGATAAATCAATTCATAATTGATTTTATAAAATTAAAATAAACCATTCCATGGATCATTTTAATTTCCATAAAAAGAATAAATTTCTATAAATTTATTTATATAAATTTCTTTACACAAATTTATTTATCCATAATTTATAAAACAAATCGCACTAGATTTATTTTATTAATTAAACCAATAAATTGGTTTCTTCACTTTAATGAGGCCGGCCACAACAAAGAGGTTTGGCACCCTCTTTGGCCGGCCAAACGAACCCGAACCGATCGCGAATTAAACTCATTTAATTCGCCCAATAAGCCTTCAAAAGACTTAGCCGTTTTAGCTTCCATTGCGCCTCTGATAAATTCAGATTCGATTTATTTCTCTTGATCGGAAAATCCAAATTTCAACTCATTTTAAATCCCTCGATTACTCGTAGTGCGTGTGACTAAATAGGCTTTCGATTTATGTTGGCCGTCTATAACCAACAAATTATAGAACGATCATGAGTGGCATCTAGTAGTACATCATGACCCCCAATTAATCCAAAGATCAACGGTTGACCTCAGAAGTAATTCTGAAACCCTTCAGCAGCTCTAATGAATCGTGCCCCATTCCCTTCACCATCTTATACCCACTTGGTTCAGGACACGGTCTATTTGTGTCAGTCCCCACTAGGCTGACTACGTCACACCTAGCCCAAGTAGTGTCTTTCTCGTCCTTTGGATTTCTAATTACTCTCATGTATTTAAGAGACTCGCACTCTAAACATGATATACTCTGGCCAGAGGTTTTGAGTAACAATCCGACGATGGGCTTGGGTATACATCTCCTCGCAAGGAGTGGTGAATCCTTTGTAGGCTGTTCAAACATTTTCGGACACTTCGGCTTATACCCAATCATCCTGGGTCCACACCTCCTTGGAGATGCTTGCTTAAGATGTTAAAGTATAAGTCTCCATGACCAAGATGACTTGAACACCGCAAGTCAAAGGAACATCGCACTTAAGCCGCAATAAGAACTTCATTGACATATGTATATAGATTACCATATGAAGTCTTACAGCTAGTCAGTCCAATGAACTAGTTCCCATAACTAGCATCCATGTTTATCTCCGGACATCCCAATGTCACCAGCCAGTGTGAATCGGCTGATTAAAGAATAACCCATGCTAGTCTCAACAGAATTGTTAGTGTCCGTATTTATCAATTCATCGACTAGGGATATTTTCAATACTTCACATTTGCATATTTAGAGATAATCACTAGTTGTGATCCCATCACAAATTCTCTTATGCTGTGAGTTGTATTGCGGACATTCAGTAGATGAGTTTAATATCCTAATCAAATACACAAGCATGTATACTCAAATAGTGAATTATCATTTATTAAAATAAATATTTTACAATCATAAGGCGATTGCCTTAGGACACTTCTCTCATATCACTAACAGTTAGAGCCTGTGGTATTGGATACCGTAGTGATTGGCATTAGGCCAAGTGGGAGTTTGTTAGTGATATGAGAGAAGTGTCCTAAGGCAATCACCTTATGATTGTAAACATTTATTTTAATAAATGAAAATTCACTATTTGAGTATATATATTTGTGTATTTGATTGGGATCTTAAACTCATCTACTGAATGTCCGCAATACAATTCACAGCATAAGAGAATTTGTGATGAGATCCCAACTAGTGATTATCTCTATATGTGCAATTGTGAAGTATTGAAAATATCCCTAGTCGATGAATTGATAAAAACGGACACTATCAATTCTGTTGAGACTAGCATGGGTTATTCTCTAATCAGCTGCTTCTCACTGGCTGGTGACATTGGGATGTCCGGAGATAAACATGGATGCTAGTTAAGGGAACTAGTTCATTGGAGTGACTGACTGTAAAACTTCACATGGTAGTCTATACATAGACAGGTCAGTGAAGTTCTTATCGCAGCTTAAGTGCGATGTTCCTTTGACTTGCGGTGTTCAAGTCATCTTGGTCATAGAGACTTATACTTTTACATCTTAAGCAAGCATCTCCAAGGAGGTGTGGACCCAGGATGTTTGGGTATAATCCGAAGTGCCCGAAGATGTTTGAACAGCCTACAAAGGATTCACCACTCCTTGCGAGGAGATGTATACCGAGGCCTATCGTCGGATTGTTACTCAAAGCCTCTGGCCAGAGCATATCATGTTTAGAGTATGAGTCTCTTAAATACATGAGAGTAATTAGAAATCCAAAGGACGAGAAAGACACTACTTGGGCTAGGTGTGACGTAGTCAGCCTAGTGGGGACTGACACACACAGACCATGTCCTGAACCAAGTGGGTATAAGATGGTGAAGGGAATGAGGCACGATTCATTAGAGCTGTTGAAGGGTTTCAGAATAATTTATGTGGTCAACCGTTGATCTTTCGATTAATTGGGGATCATGATGTACTACTAGGTGCCACTCATGATCGTTATATAATTAATGAATTTTAGACGGCCAACATAAATCGAAAGCCTATTTAGTCACATGTACTACGAGTAATCCGAGGGATTTAAAACGAGTTGAAAATTAGATTTTCCGATCAAGAGAAATAAGTCGAATCTGAATTTATCAGAGGCGCAACGGAAGCTTAAAATGGCTAAGCCTTTTGAAGGCTTATTGGGCGAATTAAATGAGTTTAATTCGCGAGGGAAGGGCTTGGAGTGGCCGGCCAATGAGGGTGCCCACCCTCTTTGGTTTGGCCGGCCACCAAAAAGAGAGAAACCAATTTAATTGGTTTAAATTATAAAATAAATCAAGCGCGATTTGTTTTATAAAATTTATGGATAAAGAAATTTATTTTCATGGAAATTAAAATAAACTTTAAATGGTTTATTTTTATTTTATAAAATCAATTATGAATTGATTTTTCCATGATAAGAAAAATTTATATAATAAATTTATTCTTTTTATGGAAATTAAAATGAACCATGGATTGGTTTATTTTATTTTATAAAATCAATTATGAATTGATTTTTCCATGATAAAGAAAAATTTATATAATAAATTTATTCTTTTTATGGAGATTAAAATAAACTTTAAATGCTTTATTTTTATTTTATAAAATCAATTATGAATTGATTTTTCCATGATGAGAAAATTTATATAATAAATTTTATGAAAATTTATTCCATAATTAAAAAGAGAGATGTATTTGTCTTATTATAAAATTAGTTATAATAAAATTTGGCATAACGGAATAATTAATAAGAAAATTTATAAGATAAATTTATTATGAAAATTTATTCCGTTAAAGGGGAGACATGGCAAGGGAGAGGCTACTATATAAAGGAACCAAGGCTAGGCTTGAATTCCTCAATTGAGTTATCAAGAGATTAGTAGCTCCCTCTCTCTCTCTAACTCTCTCTCTCTCTAGGGCCGGCCCCCCTCTCTCTCTCTAGGGCCGGCTCTCTCTCCTCCCCTAGGGCCGGCGCACATCCCAAGGGTGGCCGAGAGCTTCAACCGCCATGAAGGTGCCGAAGAAGAAGAAACGGATCGCGACTCCTTTCCTTTCCCGGAATTTTGATTCCGTTACTTGGTGGTTAGTTTCCTTTCTTCTCTCTTGATCTTCTAGTTGTGCCTTTAGAGAATCTTGTAGTTCTCATCGGCACAAAACTCGTGACTTTGCGAAGTCATCCCGAAGAGAACTCGGCGTGGACGCGAATAGAGGCGGAGCTTCCAAGGGACGCTACGGTTGGATCTCGTCCCTTTCTTCGAGTTACGCGAGGTACAAAGTAAATTAGTTTACTTTTCTACAAAATTTTATTTTATGATCATGTCCACACACCATAAGGTTGCATGCTAGATACGTGGTTAGAATAATTTGAGAAATTATTTTATGTAAATTCTTCCGCTGCACGTAAAAATTTAAAATTTTACGAACCCGTATCCTTGTCAACATGCACCCGGTCCCAACAGCTACCAAGTAGAAATTCGAAGATATTAGAAATATCATGAGTCACCCTTCTTTAGCATGAATCCTCCCTCCTCTTCGGCTTTGAATACTATAAAATGCCATTAGATAAGAAAATTTTAGTAGGGGCAAGAGGTTACAAACTAGGAAGGAACTAAAAAAACTAAAATAAAAGCAAGGAAAGAAAAGGATAGATAGGGGGTGTAGGGGTCGTGCACTCCTTAAATGGGACACACGGGGCAGGGTAGCATGGCTTGTTCAGAGGGGGTCATGCTTGGTGGCATGGCGTGGTTGGGGGTCATGCAAAATAGCAAGGCCTGACTGCAGGCATGTCCATGCCGTGCGTCATGCGGCAGACCCAGCCGTACGGGTTTCGACGGAACCCACACATCTTAGCCATGGAACCGTGCCTGATGGCATGGCTCCGCCGCGTATCCTGCTGAAGGCATACAGCAACAACGCTGGGCCATGCCAAATGGCACGGCCAAGCCATACGCCTTGCTGTGGTGGGTGCATGGCCAGCTGCTGGGGTCGTGTGGTGGCACACAACCCTGCCGTGTAGTCTGCAGTTGGCCCACGACCACTGGCACAGGGTTGTGCACCTTGCAGAGGAGGGTGCACGGTCATGCCACCCCACACAGCTTAGCAGTGTGGGAGCCTTCCAGGGTCGCTTATTCATTGGGAAATAAGTGTGGCATTATGGTTCATCCCGGACCAGCAGAAACAAAGAAAAATAAACATCAAACACTACAAAAAAGAACAACAAGATAAAGAAAATGCATGCATGAAAATAGAGAAATATGTAGAAATATGAGTTGTCTCCCAAGAAGCGCTTGCTTTAAGTTATTAGCTTGACTACCATGCCAATTTCATCGAAATCTCATTCTGGTCGGAGTGCGATACTTCCAGACTTTCTTTCCAATTGCCCATGGTTGGGAGAGAGCCTTAAGCAGAGGATAAAATAAAACTCTTTCCTTTATTGCCTCCTTGTATGTAAACTTTGGAGGTTGGAAGCGCTTCAATCCTAACACCCAAGCTAGGAAAATGGCTACCACAAATGATGTCAGGGTCTTTCTCGGTATAATTCTTGACTTCAGCGGAGGTGGGAGTGTCAAGTCTAGGGGTTTTTTTAACTAACCACCGCTTCTCACTCATAGGGGTTTCTCATCCATCCCCACTATGATAGCCACCTCTCCAAGAGTTCTTAATGTACACTTAGCCATAAGACTTCCATCGTTAATATCAACCCCCTTTACAATGTCATCTTGAACTTCAATAAAATCTATACCCAGGGCTACATCAAAAATATCTACAAGAATGGATGGTGATGCTGTCACGCCCCGAGACCCAGGAGCCACTGTGCCAATAGAAAATCGGACAGCACCTCCCCTGTCCGGCGGACAATTTACACATACACACAGATAATATAACACAACCACGCAGTTTAAAGGGCCTCAGGCCTCAGATATATGTATAAACAACAGTTATATGATTATAACTATCGAAAAACCAAATCCGAACTCACCTGAGCTGCCAGGGGGCAGGATCAAAACCAAAATCGAACGAAGTCCAACATAGGACTCAAAAGTACAATACCATCCAATAAAACGTGCATACATTGTTAAAACATCACAACGGAAGCATAGGAATACTACAGGGTCCATAACAAAACAACGAAAAACCAAAAAGAGCTCCTCTGGAGCTGGGGACTGGCGGCTCGGGATCTCCTCGCAGACATCAACCTGAAATAAACATATATGGCAATGGGGTGAGTCCATAGCTCAGCGAATACCCAACAGATATGCATAGAAGGTTATACCAACACTAAGAGTTCAGCTAATACAGACTCATATCAACAGTAGGGAAAGACTAGTACTGAACATACTGAGGTAGATACATACCTGAATCCATCTAACCTGGAAAGAGGGTAAGAAATACCAAAGGAAAACCAATAGGCATATAAACACAGATAACAAGTCTCCAGTATATGCGATGTCAAACAAGTGCAGCAAATAAGTGCAGCAAACAATGCACGATGCAAAATATGCACATGGTGCAATGACATGGTCACCCCTGACACCAGACAGAATCATCGTACACCTGTCATAGGGACGTCTGAACGGGTAGGGCTCTGACAACTGTACACCCTGCCATCACTGCTCCTGAGTGACCGAGTGGACAGGATGCTGGCGAGGGACCACCCCTCTACCCCAAGCAATGGGGGAGCTCCGCTCTCATCTCCTCGTGGCTCAGTACGAGAAAGGATCCCTGGCTGCTACCACGCCCGCGCTCACCCTCCAAACAGTGGCCGAACGGAGCAATACAGGGCAAATGCACACATCTACGGTATCCATTAACCCATGAGTGGCCGTGTGTGCAAGTCATGTACCGGAAGACTATTAGGCTCAACCACAAGGGAGTCGCTGATCGCCGGCATGCAACAGTGCAAGGATGGTGTATGATAGATACACATACCTCCCTCCCAAGTCCTCAGTATACTAGGTCTCAGTCTGAAATCCTACAACAGGAAATACAGGTAACCTACAAGGTATACTGGCCTGAAACTACAGATCTCTCAATGTCAAGTGCAAGAGGTACATCCCAATATCTAAGCATACATACAGATATGACAATACCTGAGACCGAAGGAAACCAACAACATGATAACTCAGGGATAAACAACAAGTATCCAGAACTGGCATAATAAACAGGGATAAACAACAATATCCAGAACAGATATAATAACCAGGGATAGCGTAGAATCTTACTGCTATCTATAATATTCTATGCATAACAAAATGACAATATCAAAATAGATAAGTCAAAGGGTACCCGCCTCCAAAAGTAGTAGTCCGTATCAAAAGGGGAGAACCACCCGTCCAATATAATCCGCATCCGTAAAGCAAATCAAATCCCTGTATCAGGGATAGATTTAAATTAGCTATTACAAAAATAACAACTAGCTAATTAATCCTAATCCGTTCTAGGGTTAACTTCATCCGTCCTTTTCTATTTAATTACCCTTATTAACTGGAAAGATTTCTAATTACTCATCAATTAGTTTCAATCCTAATTTTGCATTCATCATACAGTTTCATATTAGAATCCTCCGCAGGAAACATTAACTCAACAAGTTTCCCTCAATCCTAAGTAGCATAATTAACTACACCATAATTTAGGTTTCTTATGTGATTTAAATCAACATAACCTCTAAGAACATATCATGGTCAACTAAAAGGAACACTTAGCAAGCATTCCATCAGGGGTTCACGATAGAAGACTGAATCAAACTAATTCACGGTATCGCAAAGAAGAATTCAAGAACAGAACCTAACCCCAGAATTTCCAGCAGAGGGAATAAACTCCAATCAGAAACGATCCAGCAACCCGAATCTGTACAGGGAGACACTAGCAAATTCAAGATCCATTTTACACCCACAATAGCTCAAAACAATCACTGATCCAAGAACATTTCAGTAGGAAATGGGTTTGAAGTCCTCACCTAGCTGCCGGTGAATCTTCCCTGCACTAAATCTGGTGACTCAACAACAAGGGAGGGAAACTAACCAATCTCTAATACCGATTAGTGCTTGCAACCCCTGTAAACTCCAATTCGCCAGGACCTGATGAATCTGAGCCCAAGAAGGTCTCCACAGCAAGAGCTCCCAATCCCACAGTGAGATGGCACACAGAAGGACTGAAACCCAACCTCAGATCCCAGCATGAACGCAGGGCTCGACTCCGCTAGAACACGCGAGGAGAGGAGGAGAAAAAATTCGGCTACTTCCGCTGCGAGCTAGGGCTCCTCGGCGTCGACTTCAAATGGTGAAGAGAAACCCAAGCGGAGACTCGCGTGCGCCAAGTTGGGGTCGGCAGCAATAGGAGAGAGTCTCACCGGGTCGACCTTTAGCAGTGATTCCGGCTACGGTTCGTCGGCTCCGATGAGACGGCGCCGATCGTCGGGTTCGGCGTCGACTGTGGCTAGGCTGCGCTGCGCTAGGGCACGCGAACGGGGAGAAGGAAGAGAGGCGCTGGATCGGGCGTGGATGGAATGCGGCTGCCACACCTAACCCTAACCGGCTTTTTAAATGGCCTTTTTGCATTTTGGTCCAACCCAGTTTCGTCTAATTACAAGACCACCCCTAGGGTTCAAATTGATTACAAGTTAGTCCTTAATAAATGTTTGGTTAATTACATTTTGATCCCTAAGTTTGTCTCCGAGGGCTCGAAAGCCCCGGAACCTATCTGGTAATTCTTCGGAAATTACCGGGACCTAGTCAATAGTGTCGGATTTTACAGATGCATTAGAAATCCTAACAGTGTTTGGAATATCATTTGATATGTTCTCGTCATGCAAAACAATAGAGGGTTTGTAGAGGCTCTGAGTTATAAACTAAATCATTGTCATCCTCAAAACTTGTCCCCTCTGTCATAGGATTTGATTGTGCCTCCAAACTCGGACTTGATACATCAATCAGTTGTAGGGCCCATAGAAATAAGATCTCCCTTTGCACCATAAAATCTTCTAATCCTTGTTCGATGGTGTCCATCTGACTGAGAGTAGAGGTCTCTGCATCTTGGTAGTCCTCCCAGGAAGTCATCTCCAATTGTTGAGGTTTATGTGGTCCATCAAATATTGAATCCTGTTGATGTTCCAATGGGCTCTGACATATCTGAAGAGTTTGCTCAACACCATGGATGCTTCTATAATCAAAATCTTCATAATCCATCCAAACTTGGGGTGGGTCAGGGTCATGCTACTGTGGTTGGAAATGTATAAGCTGCTCGGGGATTTGTTGAGATTGAAAGTTCTGAGTTTGCATATTTCTCCAATAATAATAATCAGAGTTTAGAGTTGGTTCATTCAAAATTTGAAGTTGAGGTTGAAATAAGCTTTTGAAGTTCCGTGGGAGCACTAGCAGCTTGATGAAATTAATGGCATATAGCAGTTGGATGAGTCGTGCTACCACAAATTTTGCAGAGGAACTCATATTGATCTTCTTCAGGTTCATAGTCCTCATCGAAGTATTCAGAAATATGAGCATATGGATCCATGGTTATGTGTAGGGAAAAACATTTTTAGTCTCTCCTGCAATAGTAGCAACAAGAATTATAAGGTATAGGGAGTACTAATAACAAGACACATGGATATCAATGCTATGGAATAATCAAGGCACCCAACAAAGTATGTGTTAGCCAACGCAAAACTAAAAATAAGAAAAGAAGAGAAATTCAAAAATAAGATGAAAAGAAATGGAAAAGCATGCTATAGACAAAAACAAAGAAAAAGATATCTAAACTAGCTTATATGCTTATTGACTAATGTTAATCCGAACAGTCCCCAACAATTGTGCCAAAAATTTGATGTGGTTTCCCGTAAGTGTACAGAAAAATCGTCAAGTAATAAAAAGATATCATATCTACAGGGACTGATGAGACAAGCACTAGGAAGGTTGCACTAGTGAACTAGCTAAGTAAGCCGAAAATGGGAGAAGGTTGCACTGAACTTGTTCACTAGAGAGAGAGAGTAGAGAGTAGAAAGGTGAAGGGAGGAGATCTAGGCTCTTGGTGTTGGAAGACTATGTGGGAGAAATATCCTAGGGCATATGTTTCTATGTGATGGTCTTTGAAGTTCCATGGATTGGTAATACCTTGGTCTCTATGGTTTGAGATCATAGGTAGTCTAACTAGATTACCAATGTGAATAGGAGTGCTTCCCCCATGGGCCATCGAATTTCATTAGATAGGTAACGTAATTTAGGATGTCCGATTAAAGGTCAGCCTCTGTCATAGGCTGCCCCGATCATTCGATCCTACATTACACATGTCATCTCCTAACACGGGATTAGGATTGAGTAGGGATTAGATTTATCCTTGCGTGGACACAATGTCCAAGTCAAGGGAATGCTCAAAGTTATCCGGTTGAAAGGATACCCTTATCAAAGAGGAACTCGGACATACAACCTTCAACATCTCCCCTTATTGACCAAGGCCCACACAATCCATTCAATTAACACATCAATTAAGCATACACTCAAGCAAATAGGCATAAAACATTCATTGAAGCATTTGATCAAACAAGATATGTTCCAAAGCATGTCATCAATCCAAGGGCATTGCACAAACTATGGAGTTTACCTTAAATACACATCACATCTACTCCTTAGCCCTAGAACATAGGGAGATTTACTCACTAGACATGGAAAATGAGATCTAAGATACAAGATGAAAGCATCTTTAACAAAAGGGAGAGAAAGAGGGGAAGAAGATTATCCATCATGATCCACAATCTTGAGATCCAATCCAAGCCTTCGTAATGATGGAGGAACATCAGAGATGATGTGGAGTCACCGAGGGTCACCTGAATGGAGTGGTAGAGACTAGGAATGATCCCCCTTGGTAGGGAAAATTCCTCCCTTGGAAAGGGGAGAAAAACCCCTTTCATAGGCGAGGTCCGCCGACCTCACACGACCCACATGACACGGGTCGTGTGGTGTGGCACGACCTGGTCGTGCCACACACAGCTGGGTCGACATGACTGAAGCAAGGCCATGCTGGCTGGCAAGGCTTGGCCATGCCACATTTGGTAGGATTGGCACGACTGAAGCAAGGTCGTGCTGACTGACATGGGCTAGCCATGTTGGCTGGCACGACCTAGCTGTGCCACATTTGTCAGGATTGGCACGGCTGAAGCAAGGTCGTGCTGGCTAGCACGACTCAAATTGGGAAATGAGGCACTACCTCGGCATAGCCATGCTTGGCAGACACGGCTACAACTAGATTTTGAGGCACATGACGTGCTGTGGGCCATGACCCCGTCTTTGTGGCGCACATAGTCATGACTGAAGGCATGACGTTAGCTGGAAAACTGCATGAGCTGTGCCATGGGGCACGACCCGGGCGTGTAGGCTGTTGGGGGGGGGGTTGTGTCTCTTGGTCAACGCCTCGTCTTGATGGTCTCTGACTCTGATTTGCTCATTTTCATGTCCGTTTGGTTCTAAAACGCTCCTTGAAAGTGAAAACAGAGAAAGAGCGTATCTTCGAACAAGAAATAGAGAATATGCTAATAAAAACTAAGAAAAGGAACATAACAACGTAAATATGAATCAAGCAAATCAAGTGAATGAGCGTGAAAACAAGGATAAAAAGTTATCAAATCTACGCTCATCATCCAATGCCTCCTGATAGGAGGTCGTGACCAATCCTGCCATCCTCACGTGAATGTAATCGATCAACTCCTGAATGAACTAGAACATGCTCTCACTCTCCACTACCACTAACTGAGGGCAAAACTCGGCTAGTTCGTTAAACTCTGTGTTATACTGCATAACGGTGTGATCTCCCTGCTAGAAATTCAAAAACTCTTGGCGTTATGCCATTCAATATGCAACAGGGAAGTATTGACTCTCAAATGCCTCATAGAATGCCGCCCAGATGATATTCTGCTCACCAATCAGAGTACTCTGTGTAACACCCCAAAATTTCCATTTTTAGTTCTTAAAGTCCTTAGAATTATTTAGAAATGGTTTAGAAATGTTCTAGATATTTTTAGGAATTTTTAGAGTATTTTTATAGAATTTTCTGAGTTCGTTTGGTATTTTAAAAAAAGAGAGAAAGAAAAAAGAAAGGGAAAAACGTTTAAAGGGCAGCCGGAGTTCGAACCCGCGACCACCACGAGACCAGGAGAGTGCGCGACCAGCTGGGCTAGGGTATCAAGCACAGAAAAGGAAGGAGAGACATGTATTTAAGTTGTAGTTAGGTCAATCCGCCCCATAAGTATAAATAGATAATTAAAGAGAGAAGTTTTATTTTCTCTCAAACCCTCTCCCTCTCCCAAGGTTGCGCCGACCCCTCTCCCTCTCCTCTCTTGTGCGCACGCCACACCAAGGCCTAGAGGGCCGGCCAAGGCTTTTCTCCAAGAGATCTTCCAATATTTGGAATCCCCGCGACGAGAGGAACGCGTAGGCGCGAAGAATTCTCCGAGATCTCAAGTTTCTTCCGAGCCCTATACGTTAATCTTGGTTGTAAGTCCAAGATATCAATGTAAGTACTGCTCACCTGCAGTAAGAGGCGGTTTTTCCGCGAGAATTTCCTTTAAAAGTTTTTAAAAGAGATATTTCCTTTTTGTTTGAGTTTTTGCATGTGATCTTAGTTCATTATATGCTTATATATGTTGATTAATACCCTATGTGAGTTTAGGGTCCAAGAAAAGCTATGAGAAAAGAAAAGAAAAGATAAAAATAAGAAAAGAAAAGGCCAAGGCCTTAAGAAATCCCCAAAAGTCAAGACTTAGGGATTTTAGCACGCAAGGTGCTCCAGAAAATGCCAAGGCATTTACAGATAAGAAAGAAAAGAAAGAAAAGCTATTTTATTTTATAAGGCCAGTACCCGGCGTCCAAGGGCGTCGTTAAAGAAATCCAGGTGTCCAATTCCAAGGTCTTGGCCCTAGTAGACCAAGGTCTGCTCTATTAGGATTGGTGGCTCGCTACCCCAACCTTTTAGGGAACGCGCATATGAGATGGTACTTACGTCTTCAGTGGATCCAAGTGATTATTATTTTCAAGTATATGCTTTAGCAAAGTTTTCTAAAGTTTAAAGAGTTTTCAAAAAGTTAAAGAATAGCTAAAGTTTCAAGTTGAGCCAAGAAAAGCAAGTTGAGATTTATTAATGCTTGAGTATGCATGTTTTGAGTTATACATGTTTAGTTTAGTTTTCTTTCAAGCATATAAGTATCTCATGTGATTTCATATTGTCCAAGAAGCATGTTTGCACATTCGAGATTTTGTGAGCTAGATAGTACTTACTAAGCTTTTTGCTTACTAGTTGCATTTCCTCTTATTGCAGATAAAGGTAAAGGCAAGCAATTCTGAAGGAAGACGACGAGGCGGTGCTGAGTAGAGTGTGTGTGGTGGCTGATTATGGAGAGATCGTTGGCGCAAGACAATTTAGCTATTAATTCACAATGTTATAGATCATTTGAATTTCAAGTTCTTGCTTTATAAAGTTTAGCGAACATTTGAGCTTTGGGTAGTTTTACATGCTCAATTTCTTAGAGTAAAGATTCCATGTCATTTCTTTTAGCCTATATATTCTTATGACTGCACTGGATGAGTAGAATTGTGAGTAGTTAGAGATATTGATACTTAGTTAGAGAAATAGATGCATGTGCCAAGATAGTATCAATTTCTTCTTTGAATTAAGTTTCATTGCTTAAATATGTTTAGAAAAGTTGCATTCACATTTCATGATGCTTTAGCAAGGTCATAGAACATGTATTTGGTTATATGAATGTATAGAAGTCAAGATTGGTACAAACTTTAGTGTTAAAGTTCATATAACTTGTATAGTTTATTTTCTTCCGCAAAAGTCCAAATTTCAAGTTTATGGATTCGTTTTGATTGGCTAAACTCATTAGAAAACTGTCATAGAGTGTAGAAATGGTGTCATGATTCCATATGACCCGAAATATTAGGTTTGGAGGAGCTGTGAAGTAACTGGCCGAAACCTGAGTTTCGAATTACAGGCCTATCAGTCGACTGATACAGTATCAGTCGACTGATACCTGCAGTTTGAGTTGGGCGAGGCAAGCTTCAAGTGTACCAATTGCGAGCTTTCGAGATAGTAAGTGTGATATGTTAATATGCATGATTGCTTAAGTTAGAATATGATTGTTAGATGAATTTAAAAGTTTAAAAAAAAAGACTTCCGCATTTTTAGTCATGTATCAAAAGTAGAGAAGTAGAGAGAAGTAACGATCCGTCTAAGACAGGAGAAGGCGGGTCGCTACACTCTGCATAGACCACCAAGTGACAACCTCATCACGCAAATGATAGGGTACTAACTCTACCTTCTCTCATTCCATGCATGCCAAATATCGAAAAGTACCCTCTAGTGTCTCAATCTAAGAGTGGGCTACACACGGATATGGTCATCGATGAAAAAGAGTAAATCGACCCTTCATGGATTCAGCCAACGCTGGGATCCATACTCTAGCCATAGTCCAGCCCACATGGGCAGTAGGTACCATAGATGATACTGCTGAAGGTCCTAACGGTACCGTGGAATATATAGGTTGTAGTGCTAAAAATATCGACTGTATGATTGGGGGTACTGACTGTACTACTGAAGATACTACCAGTACTGATGGAAATATTGGTGGTGTCTCTGAAGTGTTGACAGTAATGATGGTAGCGCTAGGGTCTGTACCACTTGAGGTACTGCTGGTAGCACTGTGGTGGGTACAACTGGGGGTACCACTGGCAATACCGTCGAAAATAGTGGGGGAACCCTCAAAGGCTAGGATCCCTGCCCACCCAAAGTCTCTTGAGGAATATTTCCTCGAGTACAGAGATTCGTCTCAGGTTGTCTCACCGAGACTCTGCCTCCAGACTACCAGTCACAGCCCTAACAAACTCCCTAGTCGTCATACGTGGTCACCACGGACCATGTCTACATGGAGAAGTTAGCTCAATATGATGAGACATACTTGATAAGATATAATCAAATATCACTAAAAGTGTAAGTCTACCAAACATTACCTGTAGGATCGAGATAGAGCGATATAGGGGGGGTGAATATTGCGTAGAAAAACTTTCAGATTTGATTGAGTACGTAGCGGAAAATAGAACACAACACGCTTAACACAATTTCTTTTTTACTTGATTCGGAATCTTGACCGGCCCCTACTACAAGGCCCACGTGTAGGACCGGTGTCGTCAATAGAGGGGGGGTGAATATCGACCAAAAACAACCTTTCACGGAAGCTAGTCTTACTTTCGAAATTCATTCTAAACAGAGTGTTAGTAGCAGCGGAAAAACAATAGAAAGAACGAACAAAACAAGAGACATATTGCACACGGGATTTACTTGGTTCCCAACCCCCCAAGGTCAGTACATCCAAGGCCTAAGCACGGGAACACCCGCCCACTAATGGTCTCCTTTCTGGACTTTTCGGAGGCGTAAAAACCCGTCTTACAGTGCAAGATTTACAATCACAAGATACGGAAATTAAGTGCGGAATATTAAAAGAAAGCCTAAACAACGAAGGTCGATGACCGACCGATCTGGAACTCCGAAGTGCCGCGCACTTCCTCCCGGAGCTTCCTTGGTCGCAGAGCTTCGCCGTTAGTGCTTTGTTGTTAGTCAGAAGGCTTAGAATAATCTTGGAAGTTATATTCTGAGCCTTGGGGTAGAAGCCCCTTTTATAGGCTTCATTGGGGCGCCTGTGATCACTGGGGCGCCTCAATGGACTTGGCCAAACCTTATCTCCGCGCCAAACTCGTCGCAGCCGATAAGGCATCTGACCAAGGCGCCCTGGACCTCCCAGGCACCTCAATAAACTTGGTCAAAGCTTATCCCTGCTTTGCACTCGCAGCAGCAAATACAACTTTCAACCAGGGCGCCTGTAACGATAGGGGCGCCTGAATAAAGACCTACTTGGCTTCCTTTCACTGAGGAGCCTCCTTCAATGGGGGCGCCTGGATGAAGACTGGGTTTTGCCTCATTCATTGAGGTGCCTCCTTCAATGGGGGTGCCTGGCATCCAGCCTTCCAAGCGCGTTGTGTGTTGTTCGCTTGCTTTGTCTTCCATTCTAGGTACCTGCAAAATATACAAATACAAAGCAAATATACACACAATCTTAGTCTTAATGAGATGGTCCTGACTTCGGATTTCCATGAAACCCTAGGTCGAACTGACACAAGTTCCCACCCCCGGGAACGCGCCTTTCACCTACTCCTTTCAGGAGACGGTTGCCACCTAGTCCATTCGGGTGGACTTTTGCTTAGCCTCAGATACTCTCGGATCTCAAGATGTCCGAACCTCGACCCATCTCTACTTCTGTCCTTAGTCATCGCTCAGCTAAGTTGCTCAATCCCTCGGACCAAGACTTAGTGCCCAGCTTCACTCACTAGGTCTTAGTGCCCAGCTTCACTCATCAAGTCTTAGTGCCTAGGTTAACTAGGACTTTTCTTCACTTTGTTACACCTTTCTTGACTAACCCTTCCCTTGTTCAATGTATCACTGACTTAAGCATATTGTCAAACATTGAAACACTTACAGGAGGACATCACTGATGCAACTTGCACCAACAATCTCTCCCTTTTTGATGTTTGACAATATCTTAAGTTAGATTGGATGAAAAGGGCTAAACTATACTCCTTGAAAAACTTATCTAAGTTTTGAAAATAAGTTGTGATCTTTTGGGAGAAAAAAGAAAAAACTTCTAACTTAGGTACTTACATGTTTTTGAAAACATGTTGATTTTCCTTTTTGATCCTTCTGGAAGACAACAAAAATTTTCTAACTTAAGCGCACCTCTCTCCCTTTGTCATACATTAAAAATCACCAAAAAAAAATACTTCCACCAATAATGAAAACATTTGGTTCTTTTTTGAAAATCTACATTTTTGAAGCATAGCACCAAGCTAGAAATATTTTGAACTTTTAGTATAATATGATAAATTTTAAACAAACACACTTATAAAAGATTATGCAATTAAAACATGTTATGCATTTTGCACAAAAAAATTTTGTACTTTGGAAAATGTATAACTTTTGAAAAAGAAAATGCAAGTACTTTTGAGAAATCTTTTTGAAAAATATACGTACTTGAAAAATACTAGGCATTTTCGAAAACATAATACTTTACTTGACTTGGTCTCTTTTCCAGTCTGAAATAATCCTAGGAAGCCTTGTTGACTATAAGGACATTTTCCTAAGTGTCCTGGAAATTCACCAACTCAAGTCAATATTATTTCCAAAAAAAAACTATTTTGAAAATGATAGAGATTGAAAGTAATAGAGAGATAATATGATTTAAAAAGGCAGTACTTTGAAAAAAAAAATGTTTTCAAAAAGGACTTAATAATGCAGTGCATGAAAATATATTAAATAATTCTTTGTAATTTGACCTCCCCCTAAACTTGACCTAGTCCTAGGAAGCTTGTTGACCACAAGTACTCTTCCTCTAAGTCTTTAGGGTTTAGTTCAGATCAAAGGAATTATCTAATAATTTCAAAACAGATAATTACCAAAAAAACTTTTTCAGAAATTCTTCTTTTGACTCAGACTCCCCCTAAATTTGACACATCCTAGGAGTCCTTGTAGATCATGAAGTGGACCTTCCTCTGTGTTTTTAGGGTTTATCAAAATCAAATGAGGCATAGGCATAATTTTAGAATGTATTTTGAAATCTCGAGACATATTTTGAAATGAAGGTAATTTGTCAGGCATAGTTTTCGAAAAACATAAGTAATAGTATTTAAAGCACAGTTTTTGAAAACCATTTTAAAAGACAGTGATTTTTCAAGCACAATTTTTAAAAGAATAAACCACTCCCCCTGTACCCGACACCGTTTGACTCTATCCAAGTGCTTTAAGGAACTTTAGTGTTGTCCTAGGAGGCTTGTGTCTAATTGTGTGAGTCAAATAATTTTTCAAAAAGATATAATTTTTGAAAACATATAATATGTTGGCAATCAGACAAGCATGAAATTCATAAATACATTATTATGTTAAAGCATTATTTGAAAATATATTTTAGAAAAATATTCTAAGAATTTTGAAAATAGTTTTGAAAAATATTTTCAATTTATTAGTCCTTAACATCTCACCCATTTTAGATGTCTCAATACAGCAAGCATGGTTGCCTTATGGGTGCATTATGAGATGATTGAATTATTTTTCTTAATTCATTGTTAAATCTAAGATTTAATTAAAACTTGTGTTAGATTCAAATTTATCAAATAGTAAAGTGAATTTGATTTTCGATAATCGGCTTCTAGGTCTTGGCGATGCGCAAGGTCTTCTTTGGCCGTAGGCTTATTGGATCATCAACCCTTTCCTTGACAAAGCCTTTTATCGAAAATTCATTTTTAAATTACTTCTTGAAAAATTTTGGTCTAGCTAGTTTGGGTCTTGGATCGGTAGCTTCAGCTAGTTCCACCAGACTAAACAGACCAAGTAGAGTATACTTGACCTTATTAGAAGGGCTTTCCTAACATACTATCATCTCACCTCCACCCAATACTAGGTTGATCAGGTTTCAATTATTCTTTTTCCTATAACCATTCTAATTTATGCATAAAATTAAACATTAATGATATGACATATATTTTAAGAAAATTGCATATGCATGGAATGACATTTATGCATGAGTCAAACAATTCAAATTTTATTTAAGTTTCTAATAATGTATTAAATTCCCGATTTGATACATGTCGTGTGAACCCACGAATATGCCAACCCACTTTGACATTTTTAATTTTATTAAATTAATTATTACAGTTTGGGTAAGATTTTATTTAATTTGAGTTTAAGTTATTTAAGAATTAATTAGATTTAAGTTAATTACGAATTAATTAAAGTAGAATTAATTGAATTAAAATTAATTAAGAATTAATTGAATTTGAATTAATTAAGGATTAATTGAATTGAATTAATTAACAATTAATTGAATTGAATTAATTAAGGATTAATTGAATTAATTTGAATTAACTAAGGATTAATTGAATTAACTAAGGATTACAGCTAGTGCTGTCTTGGTCCTGACTTTTAGGTTTCACCTGAAACCCTAGGTCGGATCGACGCCTACTATTCTCTCTCGGGGAATGCGTCCTCACCTACTCCTCTCAAGAGAGTTTACCTTTTGCCAACCGACTCTTCCGGTTGGACTTTTGCTCGACCTCTGAAAACCCAGAACTCGACGACGCTCGACCTCGACCCGTCTCGACTCCTATCCACGATTTTCGCTCGGTAAAGTCTTCTGCTTGGTCCCCCAGACCAAGACTTCGTGCTTAGCTTCACTCACCAAGTTTTCGTTGCCCAATCCCCGACCAGGATTTCATGCTCAACACTACAGGTCAAGACTTCTTACCTAGCTCACCTAGGACTTTCCTGCAAGCTTCACAAATTCATCAGTACACACAAACCAACTTAACTTGAAACTTTTGCTACTTATCAAAACAAGGTTCGATCTGGTGCTTCCGGTACCAACAATCTCCCTCTTTTTGATTATGGCAACCCAGTTCAAAGTTAAGCACAAAAAACAACAGGTTTAAATAGAGAAATAAAAAAAATTATTTTGAGCTCTCCCCCTTAACCAGTTATCTTCCCCTTAACCAAATATATTTTTCAAAAATTGGACATAGTCTTTTATAATTAAATAGTTCAGAGACTATATTATCTTTTTTGAAAAGTTGAAAATACTTTAAGCGTTTTGAAATAATTTTAGCTTTCTTCTGAAAAAGATTAAGTACTTTAAAAATTTTTCGAAAATAATTAATTGCTTTAACAAAATACTAAGTATAGAAATGTTTTTTCAAGAATGCAAAAGTTTTTGAGCGACCAAGTTAAAATTTTTGAAATCACCAAAAGTGTAGAAGTCAATTTTCGACGGGCAATTTCTTTAAAAAACTTCGAAAATTCACTCTTTAAAACATTTTGTAAAAGAAATTTCTTAAAACTTTCTAGCATTTCGAAAAAAAATTCCAACACTTTGAAAATATTTTGAATCCTTTGGGCTCTTTCTTTTTGGGTATCAAAATTTTCTAGCACTTGGAAAACATTTTCAAAACACTTTGGAAAATATTTTGACAAAAAAACTTTAAACTCTTTCTTTCTCACCCCCTTTGCCATATATCAAAATCATGTAGTCTAAGGGTAAGAAATGTATCAGAGCAAAAAAAAAAGACTAAGTATGAAAAGCTAAGTGTATCAGAGCAATTAAGTTTAAACAAATCATAAGAAAAAAAAATAAGTTTAGGTCAAATATAGGCACCTTCATTTTGAGTCCAAGCATGAAATTGTAAAAAATAATTAAAATAGTTTCATTTGGAAAAGAAAGAACAGAAAAAGAAATCCTTTCAGACACCTATCTGACTTGTTAGTTAGTTGCTGACTGTAATAAACAGCAGTTTTCAGTTGGGTCAGTCAAGTCAAGTGTATTTAATAAATCAACTAAGTTAGCCAGAATACTTGCTTGATTAATATGAATTGCATTTATAGTACCCCTAACTTGTTTCGATGCAATGAATTAAAGCATCTTAAGTTTAGGGCAATAGTCCTAAGCATCTCAACCCAGTCTAGATTGACAATCAAGTTAGTCCTAATGTGCTTGTGAGATGCTGGCAGCTAGAACTATAGGAGCATGCATACTAGGGTTAAGCCTAAACTAAGTCCGTGTCGAAAAAAACCCTAGTTTTGAAAGGGGTAGTTTTTAAAATAAAAATAAAACTATGTTTCGAAAAATACATTGAATTTTGAAAGTACAGTTTTGAAAACAGTATCTGAAACCCTTTTAAAAACAAAAAAAACTAACAAGATGAGTAAATCCAATAAAAAGAAAATCTACTCTACTAAGCACATTCCAAGCTGCCTTCTTAATGAACTGAACTCAGACTCAGGTAAGGGTTTAGTAAAAATGTCTGCTAGGTTAGATTTTAAGTCAACATATTGAAGGACAATTTCACCCTAGCAACGTGGTCCCTAACAAAGTGATGTTTCACTTCTATATGTTTAGTTCTAGAGTCATGAATTGGATTTTTGGTAAGGTTTATAGAACTGATGTTGTCAATGTATACCTTGGTTGGGCATAGTCCAAGTTGAAGTCCCAAGGGGTATGCAACATCCACAAGAGTTGAGCTACATATTCCCCTAAGGCAACATACTCTGCTTCAGTTGTAGATAAGGTAACATAGTGTTGCATTCTACTGCACCAACTGACTAGACTCTGACCTAGTAATTGACAACTTTCACTTGTACTTTTTCTATCTAATTTATATCCTACATAATCTGAGTAAAAAAATCCTAGCAACTCAAAGTTTGAAGTTCTAGGGTACTAAATACTTACATTTAAAGTGCCCTTAATATATCTATGTGTTAGAATGTATACTAAAAGCCTTGCTTTTGGTTAAAGAACATCTACATTTTGAAAACATAATCGCAAAATCACACGGTGCATATTTATATTAGTATTGTTGATGCAGTCTGACCCTGATTGTTGTTTTGGTGTTGACATCAATTTTAGTTTAGGTTGATGATTATGATTAAGTCCTGATCAGGGATTAGGCATGGTATGGAAAATCCTAGCTTGGAGAGCTAGGTGTTGGAAAATCCTAACCTGGAGGGTTAGGTGTGGAAAATCCTATCTTGGAGGGCTAGGTGTTGAAAAGTCCTAATTCGGAAGGGTTGGGTGAAAAGTCCTAGCTTGGAGGGCTAGGTGAAAAGTCCTAACTTGGAGGGTTAGGTGAAAAGTCCCAACTTGGAGAGTTAGGTGAAAAAGTCCTGGCTTGGAGGGTTAGGTCCTAGCTTGGAGGGCTAGGTTTGGAAAAGTCCTAATTCGGAAGAGTTGGGTGAAAAGTCCTATCTTGGAGGGCTAGGTGAAAAGTCCTAACTTGGAGGGTTAGGTGAAAATTCTTAACTTGGAGGGTTAGGTAAAAAATCATTAGCTTGGAGGGCTAAGGTGGATGAAACCCTAGCTTGAAGGGCTAGGTTTGAGTCCCTGGATCCGACTGGTGACCGATCAGGGATATTGGCACGATGCTCCTTTGTGGATCGGTCTGGTGACCGATCCAGCGATGACTGATCGGTCTGGTGACCGATCAAGGAGCGCACAGTGAGGTTGGGAACCTACCGTGTGGCTCCTGATCGGTCTAGTGACCGATCAAGCAGCAGGCTGTTGCCTTGTTGCTTGGCTCCTGATCGGTCCGGTAACCGATCAGGGAGCAGGCAACTTCCTCACTGATTTTCTTCTGATCGGTCGGGTGACCGATCAGGAAGCAAACAGTGTGTTGAGTTCCCCCGCTGATAAGCTCCTGAACGGTCTGGTGACCGATCCACGACTTAGGATTTGATTTCCGATGGACCGATCAGGCTCTGGCCTAATCTGACAGGGAGCTACCTGATCGGTCTGGTGACCGATCAAACTTCACTCTGATCGGTTTGGTGACCGATCATGCTTGTGTTGCCGTGAGTGCTGGGAGTCCCAGCTAAGCGGTGGATCGGTCTGGTGACCGACCCACAAGCCCTGGATCGGTCTGGTGACCGATCACTTTAATTCAAAATGCACTATCAGACGCTCTGAACGCGTCTGAACGTATCCGAATCTCTGCGCTTAACTGCTGATACATGATTTGCTGCTTGATATGCTGTGCTAACACTCTGATTAAGCTGCAGGTGACAGGGGAAGATTCAAACACTCAAGGAGAGTCAATGGAGACCTTTCCTTGGAGCAGGTTTGTTTGTTTTTCCATCTCAGGTTGCAACGGGCACTGGCGCTGGCTGGAGCTGCTGTCTGGGCTGGTCTGAGGGAGGCTCAGGGAGTCCAGAGGAGCTCAGAGGTAGCTGGTGGTTGTAGTTGAGCAGCTGGAGGCTGCAGGGAGATGGTGTCACCTGATACTCATGTTGGGACCGGGTGCATGTTGACAAGGATACGGGTTCATAAAATTTTAAATTTTTACGTGCAGCGGAAGAATTAGCATAAAATAATTTCTCAAATTACTTTAACCACGTATCTAGCATACAACCTTATGATGTGTTGACATGATCATAAATTAAAACTTTACGGAAAAGTAAACTAATTTACTAAGTACCTCGCGTAACTCGAAATAAGGGACGAGATCCAACCGTAGCCTCCCTTGGAAGCTCCGCCTCTATTCGCGTCCATGCAGAGTTCTCTTCGGGATGACTTCGCAAAGTCACGAGTTTTGTGCCGATAAGAACTACTAGATTCTCTAAAGGAACAACTAGAACAACAAGAGAAAAGAATGGAAACTAACCAACAAGAAACGGAATCAATATTCCTGGAAGAGAGGAGTTGCAATCCGCTTCTTCTTCTTCTTGTTTGGCTCCTTCTTGGTGATGGTTGCTCACGCCAACCCTTGGAAGGGTGAGGGTGTGCCGGCCCTAGGTTGGACTAGGGGCGCCGGCCCTAGGATGATCAAGGGGCGCCGACCCTAGGATGATCATGGGGCGCCGACCCTAGGTGGGAAGGAGAAGGAGAGGAAGAGAATAAGAGAGAGAGAGGGAGAGAATTAATCTCTTGATTACTCTATTGATTGGAATTCAAGGCTAGCCTTGGTTCCTTTATATAGTAACCTATCCCTTGCCAAGTCTCCCTCTTAACCGAATTTTCATAAGAAATTTATCCTATAAATTCTCTTATTAATTATTCCGTTTAAGCCAAGTTTTATTATAACTAACTTTATAATAAAATAAATACCTTCTCTCCTTTTATTATGGATTAAATTTTATAAGAAATTTATAAATTTTCTTATTATGGAAAAATCAATTCATAATTGATTTTATAAAATTAAATTAAACTATTCCATGGATCATTTTAATTTCCATAAAAAGGGAATAAATTTCTATAAATTTATTTCTATAAATTTCTTTATACAAATTTATTTATCCATAATTTATAAAACAAATCACGCTAGATGTATTTTATTAATTAAACCAAATAAATTGATTTCTCCCCATTGATGTGGCCGGCCAAACCAAAGGGGTTTGGCACCCTCTTTGGCCGGCCAAACCGAGCCGAACCCAACGCGAATTAAACTCATTTAATTAGCCCAATAAGCCTTCAAAAGACTTAGCCATTTTAAGTTTCCATTGCGCCTCTGATTAACTCAGACTCGACTTATTTCTCTTGATCGAAAAATCCAATTTTCAACTCATTTTAAATGCCTCGGATTACTCGTAGTGCGTGTGACTAAATAGGCTTTCGATTTATGTGCGCCGTCTATAATCAACTAATTATAGAACGATCATGAGTGGCACCTAGTAGTACATCATGAGCCCAAATTAATCGAAAGATCAACGATTGACCTCAGAAGTAATTCTAAAACCCTTCAGCAACTCTAATGAATCGTGCCCTATTCCCTTCACCATCTTATACCATCTTGGTTCAGGACATGGTCTGTTTGTGTCAGTCCCCACTAGACTGACTACGTCACACCTAGCCCAAGTAGTGTCTTTCTCGTCCTTTGGATTTCTAATTACTCTCATGTATTTAAGAGACTCATACTCTAAACATGATATGCTCTGGCCAGAGGCTTTGAGTAACAATCCG